>CM031240.1:794665540-795016933 GCA_018340775.1 Taxus wallichiana var. yunnanensis | reverse complement strand
GGGTCAAAGATAACCCCGGAGTCAAGTGGAGTGTATCAAGCTCTACTATCTCCTTCACCGCTTAAGGGACAATCTCAGGGTGAGGGGGCTCTATGTGAGGAATCTACCTTTACGAATAGGTGCACGTTGTGCACCTAGTCGATCCTGTGCATCCTTTTCCTTGGCCTTGGAAATCAAAATAATTTGGGATCTCGTTGAGGATAAAATTGTAATAGAGTTTCCTCGAAAGTATAGTAGCACCTCATTGTTATTACAAGGTGGAAAATAAAACACCATCCACCATCGGTCTCAAAAATTATTTCTAATCAAATTATTATTGTACTAATGTATGAGAAATCATTTACTTGTCAACGAAATAGTAAGATTAGTATGGGGTCCGTGAATAAGATGCATATGAGTTCTTTTGAAATTTCTTTTTCTTTACATCCACATATGACAATTTGTTGGAATAATAAATCCTACATCCCTGCTGTAAGTTTTCCAACGATCAATTTTCCCCGTTTCCACATCAATTTGAACAAGTAATGCCTCTAATGTGTTTGCAAGAGAGGCGCGGTGGGGGTTTGTATATTGTGCATCCCTCATTGTTTTGATTAAATCCTCAATTTCAATTTTGTTTTCAACTATTTGGGCTGCTAAATCTTATTGACTACCCGAGGGATTTTAAGAAATTATGGGAGTGTCGGGAGGGATGTCAGGAATAACAGGGTTTAGTTGTGGTTGATTCCCTCGACCTCTAACTGTAACAATAAAAAATATGTACTCAATTCAAATTTTAATGTATAATTATCATATTTCAATGTAATTTTTAGAAAATAAATGTGCTTACCTCTTCTCCGTGGTGCCATCGTCGATTCAAATCTTCCTGGCAATCTAGAAATGATCCTTTGAGCTTGAGATCCAATTGAATGGAAAAACGAGAGGGCAGGAAAAAGCTCTGAAACTCACATTTGAGGGAGGAAAAATGATAGAGGCTCGAGCCTTTCTTTTTATAGTCAACATAACGAGTACGCGTTATGCTTTGGTGATTCCTGAGCCAAACAAACTAAAAACGCAAGCGTGTTTTAACAAAACGTGTACGTGTTTCACTTTTTTCACATTTTTATCCATTTTGCCCCCCCAATTTCATGCACTTACCCATACCTATGAACTTCTTGAGTGATAGGAATTTAGTTTCATTGCAAATATGTTGGTTATTGGGTTCCTAGCTCTTGGTTATAGACGTGAGATGTGTTGACCCCATAGAGACCCTCCCTTATTTTGGAGTGTTATTTTGTGTGGTGCAACTCTTGTGGATTAGTGCTAGAGGTAGCATTTGGGGGTCATTTTGAGGAAACTAGGGGTTGATTACTTGTTAGAGCTTCCCTTTTTCTTTAGTGGTTAGATGAGTTGGTTTTTTTCGTCACTTGGGACTTAATCCCCATATGGAAGAGTAGATATCAGGACATGGTGTCACATTTGATCTAGTTTTGTATGTGTGTTCTTAGATCTAAGCTCAATGTATAATACCCCTATCGGTGGCCCGTGAAGGGCTACGAAGTGAATGTGATGTGGAAATTTCATGTGTTTTATATTCATAAACTTAATTTCTTTTATCAAGGACCAACATTTTATTTTATGATTTGATTGAGAATCTTTGAGGCTCTTCTTGTTATTTTTATCTTATTGCAAGAATGCTAAGGATTACAATGTGGCTACTTAGCCATTTTCTTTGATTGCGAGATTTCTTGGATTTTACCTTTGATTGGTGACTCAGAGCTCATTTGTCTCGATGGCCACTTGGATAAATGTTGTCAAGAATGTTACGTGATCCTTTTCTTGTTTGTTGTTTAACTAGTTATACACTATTTGTATTGTGATATCTCATTGTATGGGGATACACCCTAGGTGTCTTGATTATCTCCTTATAGGATTTAAGTCATTTCTTTAGTTTTGAGTGGTGGGGTTTTGTGTGTCTAGGACCTTGGAGTGACCCTTTCGATGCTCATTTTTCCTTGGGAGAGAGTTCTTTGTGTCGTGCAGTATAGTTGATACTTTTGATGGTGGTCATGTTTCTTTTACACCCTAGTAGGAGATTTTTCCTCATCATAATAAATGTGTTAATCGCTATGGAATTATGGATTATGTTAGGGACAGATTAAATCTTGGATGATTATAGGTTTTAGTGGATAGTGTATTGTTTGGACGTGATGGTCCACCGATGGGCATAATAAGTTCTAAGGTGGTTCCCATGTTTTAATTATTTTTTATTTTTTAAATATCAATAGTGGAATATATGTATCTTAGGTAAATAAGGTTATACTTAAGCCCCTTCGGGAATTTTGCTTAAATAATTGTGTTTTTTTTTCTCTCGATGACCCATAGATAGACCTACCCTTGTCTTATCTTCTTAAATTATTTAAGTATACAACACTATAATCTATTAATATAGAGTTATGTTGAGACAGATATGGATGCATTGGGGTCCTTTTGGATATTGTTCTTAGAGATTTTGGTTTTATAGGTCTTAAGTTTATGATCTTAGTTGTGTTTATGTCATGTTCTTTCATCCAAAGCTATACATATTTGCCATAGAGGTCATGTTTGAGTAAGTCAATTGACTATCTTCCTTGTATTTGATGTCCTCTTGATGAGGAAGTGTGGTCCATGGGGTAATTTCCCTTTTCGCCTTGATTGCTCAGTTGTTAGTATCTTGTAGAGGTATAAGTTTTGTTTGGAAACTATCTCTTTCTTATATAGTGAACCTATTTTGAGTTTAAACCATAAGCATTGTGTTTTCCATCATGCTGATCTAAACTCCTTGAACTCGTTAAAAAAATAAAAATTTACATCTCTAATGTGTGCCTTCATTGTAACTCCTATTGATACTTGTGGAGACCCACTTGGAGTGAATTGGTGATGCATGTAATTCTTTGGTAAACTCTTGTAATCTTGGTGTGTTCCATTTTGGTTAATGATCTCTTGTTCGTGTGAAATTAATAATGTGATAGGCTTGAATCTTCCTACTCATTAATATTCAATTGGGAATGTGATAAACCCAGACATATTAGAAATTTGATTGAGGGACTTGGACTTTCAAAACCTAGTAAGTAAATTGGAACATTAAGGGAAAATGATTTCTTACCCTAGATTAGCTCAATAGAAGAAATAAACCAAAAAAAAAAAATAAAAGAGAGAAACTATATGAAAATGAAAAGAATCCTTCCTTACCATCCATAAAAGAAAAATAAATAGTTTTTTCTCCTATTTAGAGTGGGGAGGTATCATGCCAACATTACTAATGACCTTTAATGACACAAGATGTTGGGTATCACAAAGAAAAGAATACATTAATTAAGAAAACTTATAAGAAATAAGATTAGTGAATGTAATTGTAACTTGTGTCTTATAATTTGGTTTGTGGAATGAGTAATTTTATGAGACTAAACACAAGTAGAATGTATAAATAGACAACCTTGATTGTATAAATTGCTTTTTCTTGCCCTAAAATTTATAAAGAACATAATGTGAAAGTTTGAACCAATTTAAAGGTTCCCTTGAGCTACTGTGAGAATATCTAATCTCATTTGCAGCCTAAGATTTTGGGTTGAGATATGGTTGAGTACTTTCCATACCACCCCTTGTCATATCAAACAACAAACATAAGAAAAATGGTTATAACATAAGTATATGCTAGGTCATTTTTGGACCTCTCTTTGGGTAGTACAAATTTTGAGAAGTATGCCTAAGGAATTTATCACCTTGTTAGAATGGAATAATTGTTATGTTCATATTGATGGACCCTACGTCCCATCATGCCAAGGGTGGAAACTATTTGAACCTTTAGGTCTATCTCGCCTACCCTGATTAATGAAACACCTTGTTGATAGTGATGTGTTCTAGTTGCATTGTACTCCCTTGAACATAAATGTGTGTGATTTCCCTTGGAAGGATTTTTTTTTCGGATCATCATATCCTTGTTTCCTCTTAGCTTGATGAGTATATGATTTTTAGTATTTTAGGAGCGGGTATTTATCTCTAGTTTTAATAAAGGCACCCTCCTTGTGTGTGGATTAGGTCATTGGTGACCTAGATTTATTAGAAAGTTTAGGCAACATTTGTTAAGGTTATGAAGGAATTTGGAAGTTATCCTTCCTTCTTGGGAAACCATAATGTTGTCCCCCTTTTCCTTTGGGAAGACAATGGTGCAAGTTTTTCTTCATAAGTTTCTACAAGAATATCTTGTGTGTTGCTCTTTGTAAATTCTAGTTGGACCTCTCTTGTTGCCTAGTTCTCCTATCTTACTCGAGTGTTCCTTAGGATTGTAATTACATGCTTGAGAATGTTTTAAGAATCTTTGAGATAAGGTAGATTTAAAATTAATAAATGATGTTTTATTAGGAAAAAAGATTGGTATCTCTTCTATTGAGATGTTAGTTTGGGAAAAGATTACTTTTTTTTCTAGTAGAAATATTATCTAAGTGTTTGGGGTTCCTAAATCAGGGTTAACGTTTGTGTATTTGATATTTGAGTACAATTTTAGGTTATAAAAACCTTGTGTCCTTTCGAGCTATAAACGTACTTACAATGAATAGTCTATATTCTTGTAATAGCTATTGCTAAATTTAGGTGTTTTCCTTGTTGTTAAACCTTATCTTGTGTGGTCCTAAATTTACTTGACCTATTGGGTAGGTGTTTTCCTCATGAAAAATTGAGGGTCATGTTTTGTAGTTGTTACCCTTGTCTAATAGAGTGAACAATGAAGTTTAACTCAACTTAAGTGTAAGTCTTATCTTTCCATTACTATGTGTTGTATCCACGAGTGGCTATGTGGAGACCTTGTGTACATGAATTTTCTTCCTAATATTTTTGGACCTTGGATGTCATTCTTTGGGTTCGGTTGGAAATTTCTTGTTTTGATGTTCGGTGTTGTAACATGGTTCACCTCATGGAGTTTAGTCTATAGATTTGAATGCTTGTAACCTTGTTTGGAGAAATTTTAATATCCATGCCTAACCATCTCATTTCTCCTTGTTAAGTAGCGTTGGACTAAATTTGAGTTATAAGAACCTAATTTTATTTGAAATATAGAAATCTCACGAAGGGCATAACTTCTATTCATATGCATTGGTTTTCACCTCTTTCCATGACTTCCAGGAGGAAGTCAAATCTAAGGGGTGGGAGATGTAATGCTCGCTCCTCTTCTTCAATGATTTTACCACGATTTTAATTTCGATTGATCAAAGAAAGGACCTTATTATTATATTTTAGTTAGCATGTTGTTAATATATTAGAGACATCATGATTGTTATTGTGTTTCGATTGTTACTTTGGACTGTATGGATGTATTGTGGATCTTGATGGACATTTAAGGATATGATGATGATGTAGAATGGTTACTTTGTTATATACTGACATTTGGATTCTTGATGTATTGAGTATATTCATAGTATTGGACTAACCATGTGGTCTCATTGATTTTGTGAATTGCTAACAATATGATGGTATTAGGGATTGGTAATATGTTATTGAGTGTGTCTAATAGATATGAGTTACAATAGATATATATAATTTCATGGTTATTATAGATCTGTAAATTAGATTATTGATGATTGTGAATTATTTACTAGATTATATTTAAAGTGTTAAGTGATTGCAAATAATTGATAAAAAATCTAAAACATGATGATAATGTTTTAGCTAGGTTATACTGACGATGCTAATTGATAGATGTATGTGTGTGTTGTATTGATTGATATATGCGGAGGATTGTTTGATGGATGTATTATATGCTTTGATTTACATGACATATTGATATGGCCTTGAGGCCAGAAAGGTATTATTGTTTGTGATTGCAGGAAAATTATATCATATACATCGAAAGGGGATAGGGGACCAGCCACATAAGGATTTCAGGTGTTTGCAACATGGCCAAATTTGACAACTTGTGTCTATTGTATATGTTGTGTTGTTGCATGGTTCATTAGGACATTCCCATAGAGGGGTAGCCTTATTTATGTGGCCATGGGTGTAATGTGTTTCCTTCTCTTTCATTTTGTTGTTTTAATTTGTTGTGCATGTGTTTAACTATTTGAGAAATATTTTTGCTTTATTAACACTTGCTAATGTATCTTAATTACTAGTTCATCTTAAATTTAAATTGAAAGGGAAGATATGACATGTGGGCAATAAATTGGGTAGATAGTCCTTGTTTTGGCGCATGATATGAATTGAATTAAATGCATTTAGGTGGCGTGTACCCCACCATCATTTCCAAATTCGAATTTTTCCTTGTTTTCCACTTTTAAATACTTGAGGGACAAGTTAACCTTGTCCTCATGTCTCAAACTCTCCTACCAACCCTACTTATGAAGTATGGGACATATTTTGACCATTTTAATGTATTTTTAGTGTAAAAAGGGTAAATAATTACACTTGTTTACTTACCACATTTAAGTTTTTCCTTGATAAACATGGTGTGCAAGTTGGAGTGTCATATGGGCATGTCATAAGTCTTACATGTGCATTTAATTGCTTTGGGTTTGGTGTTTGACATGTGTGTTAGAATGGAGGGATGATGAAGTGACATCCTACATGGCACCACCTCATCATCCTCACACCCATTTTCTATTTATTGGTGGAATTTTATGGATTTTGGGTTACTTTCCATACTTGCTTCTCTTGCATTTTTGAAAATTGGTCTTGGTTTTCATACTTGGAGTTTTTTTGGGAGTTGCATCTTGGATTGAGATTGGTGTGAAAGATTAAAATTTATTTGAATAGAGAAATTGGAAGCTTGTTGGAGAGGTAGGATCTCCTCTTATTGTCATTTTGTATTAATGCATTTTGATGTAGAAATTGTGTTTGTTTGAACATTGTATGAGTGTTGTGGATATGTTTGATTGTGAATGGGTAGCTTACCTTAAGTTGGGTGTGGGAGATAGATTTATAGGACCATTGAGGAGGGAAAAGGGAGATGTAAGGAATGCATTGCAGAGGGAGTGTGAGTTTGAATTCCACCTATGGGGAGTGAAAATGATAACATGGATATATTTTGCATACTTGTAAGTGTGGAAATAAGGATTTGATTATGTTTAGAGTTGTGCAAATGGAGACTTTTGGGTGGAAATCATACTTAACTTGGGAGACAAAAGGAGGTGGTTCCCATATTCGTTTCTCATTTTTTCTTGATGTCAAACCTATGTGTTGCGAAATTTGGAAATATTGTTTGAGAGTGTTTTATTTGAATGTGTTGTATATTGTGGAATGCATGTTTTGTGGAAGCCATTTTGTGAAAGTTGTTAAAGTTGTATAACACTCCCCATTGTTATTTGTTTGGGGATCTAGGGCCAATAAGAAGAATGACTTCTCCTCTTATTGTATTAAAGGTTGGGCGAAGAGCGTCACCTACTCTCGTTTCTTTGTATTGTGATTGAAAATTTAAGAGAAGATGGAGTTCGGGTTGAAGTTTTAGAGGAGTTTATATATGTTGAAGACATAAATATTTTCCCATTTATAAATGTTCTGTCATTGTTTCAAGTGGAAATTTTATAAAGCATGTAATGAAATCTTGTAAAATTGCATTGTAAAGAGCTCTACTTGGTTGCATATCCGATTATGAAGATTTGGGGAAAGTGAGCAATGCCAAAGTTGTTTGTAAATGAATATATGAATGTTGAAAAATGATATCTCTTATCCTTTTTGTAAATTTTGTTTTATCTGAAATATATAACTCATTGGAAAGATGGAAGTAATTATAAATCTGCTTCAAATTTGTATGTAAAAATCTAGAAATTTCAGCATAGAAATCAACTTCCAATGATTTTAGAAAATTCATTACTCCTAAAATATCTTCTAGGTTTTTCTAAAATTTGGACAACTCACTTATAACATATGAGTCTACAAATACCTTAATATTATAACAACTCACCATGTAAATCTCAAGATATGCCCAGATCTTTAGAGAAATTTTTAACCTTGAAATGCCTGTGTAAGAATCAAATGAAAGTGATTTTGGAAAATTTACTTCTTCTTAAATATCTTGGATTTTCCTAAACTTTTGATAGTTTAATTATAACATATGAATATAAAAACCCTTTAAATCTCATAACAATCCACCATGTAAATATCGAGATACGTCACGGTTCTCAAAGGGGTTTTATTCATGGGCCATGGTGAGTTTAGATTATTATGTGACATTTTGTTTAAATTATGGGTCAAATAATTGAATGTGTAGCACACGTATAATGGAATTATTTTAATGTGATATATATATATATATATATATATATATATATATATATATATATATATATATATTAAAAAAACATAATGGTATGGGTATTTTATTTCATTATGGCGTTGTCTTAAGGGTGCATTACTTGGGTTGACCTTAGATTCTTCTAAGTAGGTTTAAATTCGGGAAAAGTAAAATTTTAAATGACTGAAACTATTTAATCACTTAGTCATAATATTTCAGGTAATATTAAATTGCCGGTAAAATAAATTAAAAAAGTTAAATTTATTATTTACCTTCTTGGGATAATTTAAACAATTAAATTAAATTCATTTACATACGAGTAAGTTAACGTATTGAGTTAATTAAAATTATATGGTTTAAATTTATATAATTAATTTAACCTGAGATAATTTTGGGAAAATGGAATAAAACTATTTATATAAGGGAAACATGGAAAATAAGTGAATGAATTTTAATGAACATAATTAATGTTGAAAGAAGAAAAAGGGGTCAAGAATGAAATAATAATAATAATAATAAATGGTTGCAAGCGCGCCCAACAACCTCGCAACATCTAGCCAATGCATGTAGAAACCGTGCAGTAGCCTACAACATCTAGCCAACATCTCGCAACAAATGTTTCGCAACCCTGCGGCCATTGCCCAATGCCCGTAATAACTACACAATAGCTTGCAAAGATCATCGACCGAGTGCCTACAAAGAACTATCTAGCCACTGTAGCCACTACCAAGTGCTTGCAGTAACAAGAACATAGAAGCTTCTGTAACAACTTCCCGAAGAGCTTGTAGTAGTTGAACTTAATAGCCTATAATAAAGTGTAGTAATTAGCGAGTGATATTTTAGTAAGCAATATAATTTATGTATCTTAAAATTTGAATAATGTATAAATAAATATTTTAAAAATTATAATGAATATAATAAGTGATGGGTAGGAAAATTAAAGTTATTTGTGAAATAAAATGAACCCACCTAAGGAAAATAATTAAATAGTATTGTGAACTAAATACAAAAATTTAAGTGAAACCTTAATGAGGGTTGGGTTCCAAAATTTTGTTAGAAATAAATTAATAATATTTAATTATTAATCAAATTACGATCACCTTATGAAAGAGTAAAGTTTGTTAACGACAATTAACTAGACATAGTGGATATTTATAATCCTTACAACCTTTAAAACAAAAAGAAAAAAAAATCGTAAAATTTTCCCCAATAAATTAATAGATTTTGGTGTGGTTTTGATTGTTGAAAATTGTGGGCATTACATAAGCTAAAAATAGGTTTCATAATAGCTACAAGACATCATTCATGATATTATAACTATAATGAAATTAAATGGTATAATCCCACCGAATCTTCTAAGCCTTCCAATAACAATGCTAAGTTAAAAATCTTCCATTTTCAACGTCCTAAACATAATAATGACACATCTACTTCATAATTTCATAATAATCATTGTATGGTTCCACCATTTCCTTATTATCATCATCCAATTGATGCTATGATTGGCGTTATTACCACACATCATCTTCTACAATGGTCATTTCTTTTGATGATTATGATATAGATGACTCGATTATCTTTCAAACATTATCTATTCTAGTATCCTTTCATCAAACTATTAATCAAGGAGTCTTAGTTATTCCACATGAAAAGCATAATTTTTGTGCATGTCCATTGCTTTGAGTGTCTATTCATTCCCTTTGAACGTCTTGCACTTTATTCTAATCCACACTTTTGACACATTACACTAGTAATCACAATTGTATTTTTCAATACTCAAACTTCATTCTTGGTTTCTAAATACGTGCATATTTGAATATTACAAGTAGGTCTCCATTGGCTACATACTCTTAGGGTTGTTATGTATATCGTTCATCAGTTTATGAAGTTTATTCATCATCAATAGGTATTCATTATTCAAGGTATTCATTTTAGTTATTTCTCTCATAGTATGCCTAGTTCTTCTACAATTTATCTCCCTTCTCCTAGTGCATCTAAAAATACGTCTTATGTCTCACACACTAACTCACATAGCACTAACCCTAATTGGTCTCATGATAGGACTTTGATTGCACATGTGGATTCACATAGTTCCAAGTCACTAAATAGGCCTTTACTAAAACATGTTACATCACACATTCTTATGGCCTCTAGGTCTCCTACTAAGCCTTCTTCCATAGACATTGTCTCTACTAGTTCACACTCTAAAATAATTTACATAGATATTATATCTTTAAGGACCAATCAAAAGTTTATCATAGATATTTTAGGAGTTCTCATTTGTTTAGTCCACCCTGCAGGCATAACATATCACATTCTACTCAGTGGTCTACTATACTTGGTTCTCCTCATAGGCATTTTTAAGCACACATCAACACAGTGGTTTCTCTTACTCTTAAGTAAATTTATATAGCAAATTTAACTCTTAAAAGTACATCATCTAAAAAGTTTCCACAAGGAGTTAAAAGTCAACAAGGCCCTCAAAAGTATTCTCAAGATAAAGTTGTAATTGAGTGAAAGTTGGCCAAAATGGTGAAGGTGCTTTACAAATTTGACCTCAAAATGATCGTTTTAAGTTCAAAAAAGTTTGATGATTCCTACTTAATCAAATATATACATATAATTCATCGCATTTGACGGAGTGGATTATGACGAACAAGGATCGAAAGTTACTTTGGAAAATCTGGGGCTCATAATCGTAATCACCTGTTAAATTTTTTTATCATACGACTAGTGGGCCACAAATCCCACTTGCAAAGCTACCCTCTAAATACATTTTTTTGAACTAAGGTTTGGTTACAATTCTCCTATTGGAAATCTAGAGGTAGATGGTGGTGGTTTTTAGTTTTTATCAAACTAAAAACCACCATAAGATAGAACCGATTATATTTTACTAAAACAAACACTTCACCATGATAAGTGACCTGATATGTTATATGACTTTGAAACCGAACTCAAAATGGCATAAAATGAGTTCAAAAACTTGGTTGAGGTTCTCCGTGGTGTCCTACGTTAGTAGGGGTCATGTTAGAAGTTTCGGTTTTGCGGTACTTTTGAGTGTGGTAGTCATGTGTGCGACTTTTGAGGTCAGATTTATAATGTTTTGATAGTTCTGCTTGAGGTAAGGTTTTATCATATGTTGGGGTTACATTTCCTATTATTCAATCTTTAATTTCAAAATGAAGGAAATGATATAATTGAAAATTTAGTGCAAAAGGAAGGGGAAAACCATACATATTTTGTGCAAAAATCATGATCGCGACATTCGATGAGACCCCATCACCTTCAAGCATTCTCTCAAACAATTCATGACCTGGCTAGGCAATAAGCCAAATGCATTGCTTTTGAGATACTAAAGTATCTTCATCAAACCAAAATTGACTAAATCCCACAATCACCGATGTCCTAGAGGCCACTTCACTCTCGGGCATTTTTTCAAACAATTCATAGACTCGCACATGCTTCCATTTTTATTATTATTATAATATCTTTTTCCTTTCAACATTGCAAAAATACAGGTGGTTGTTGCAAAGGTTGTAATAACAGAACTGAAAAATTGCATTGGGTGATAGTTTCTATTCCTTTTAAACGAACCCCTCTTATCCATATCCAACAATCAATGCATTCCATGAGACTACATTTGATTGAGGCATTCGATAAATAGCTGTCCTATCACACACCACATTTTTCGAGATTTAATAGTTAAAAATAGAAAAAACAAAATACCGAAACCTGCGGCTGGAAAGAATAAAAAATCCACCAAAACAGATTTGGAAATAATAAAAAAAACCATAATTCCTTGTCACTTTAATAATTTTTAATATGTTGTATAGTTATGTATTTAATTAATAATTTTTAATATGTTATGTAGTTATGTCTTTAATTATTAAAATTATCATATTTTTTATGTATACAATTTATCGTATGTTTTCTATAAACTATTTTCCTTTCCATCTTTGTGTCCACCATTGAATAGTTTCTGTACGAAAGTTGCTACCTTGAGGCCACATTTCATCAATACATTTAGTCCAACAGCCCATGGTAATTTTTTGAGCATCCATCTTTTGCGTACATGATTACCAGGGCACTTGTAACTTCTAAATCTGACAAAAATCCTCTATACTTTATGTGCTGATGGATGCTGACAAAGGTTGTGGAGTCAATTTCTTTTAATCAAAATATTTTAAAGTTGTTTCAACAATACCATTTTGTGCATACCATAGCTTTGTGAACAAAATGAGTTTACAACAATACAGTATTTACAACCACAACTTCTGACAAAAAGAGTTTCTGTCAAATATTACTTGATGAATATCCAACACTTATTCCGATTCAACACTTATTCCCTGCAACTATGATATTCCATGGGCTCACATTGCTTTGTGGCATCTAAGAAAAGGTTGGAGACGTATTGGGTAGAAGTAAACTCAATAACCATACACTGTTTCAACGCTTTGAAAAAAATGTAATAGCTAAACAATGCAAATGTTACCTACAACGAACAAATCTTAGTTTAGCATAGGAAGGGAGAAATTTGTTAAAGCGTTGGACAGCTGAGCTAAACAAAATACCATCCACTAAATCCTCCTATGCAGTCCTGATTTAAGGCATTTCATGATTTACATGCCGCCAAAGACATGAAGGAATGAATGTTTGAAGAGAGAAGGCCGTCCCAAAACCCCCATTAAAATTTCACCTATCTAACTAAATTCCTCAACTAACTTGTCCACCCACCAACACACGTCCCTTTAAAAAAAAAAGTATTTTAAACTTTATTATTTTAAAATTATTCTCATTCTTTTTCTATTGAATTGGGCACTACAATTTCTAGTAAAGGAATGATTTTATTTTCATTAATTTTTATGTACAATAAGTTAATTTAGGTACCCCAATTTCCTCTCTCTTTTTAAACAAATATAACTAGCAATCCCATGTGTGCAAGTGTAATGTAAACGTTGAAGCGGTATATGTTATTTGTTTTAGAGGGATAGTTATTACTTTTGTAGTTGATTTTGTAAGTGTAGAAATATAGATGAACCACTTCATTTAAGAAAAAAAAACATGAGGTCTAACCCTTAAAACATTTCAAAATGTAAAAAGTGATATAATGTACAAAACTTTAGATTGAAATGTTGTATGTGTACATTTAAATTTGTTCTGATTCACACATATAAAGTTAACAAATCTTGTATCACGACATCCGAACTAAACATGTATACATGAAGACCTCCATACATTTAAATAATTTTATCATGAATGGTAGCATTTGTGTACAATGCAATGCTGACGTTGTTTGGTATATGTTATTAGATTTAGAAAGACAATTATTACTTTTGTAGTTGATGTTGATAAGGGGTCCGATTGACAATACGATTTTCTATTAAAGCCAAAACAAATGTTGGAAAGTACATTAGAAAGGATGTTAGATAATAGTTAGTTATGTAATAATTGAATACAAATGCAAGTGAAACATGTAAGTTTGCTAATACTCACTCTCTAGAATGTAGTGAATGTGAAGTGTTGTTATCAAAGTAGATTGAAAGAATGACTAAGCCACGTTATCCAATTTTGCCCCTCAAGAAAAATTGAACAAACATGACCTTGCAAGGTGGAAAATGGAGAGGTTGGTTTAGTCATGTGAGCTCACATTCAATTCCAAAAAATCAAGTTGTAGGAAGGCTCAACAATGGCAATGCAAGGTCGGAAAATCAAGGGGTGGCTAGGGGAACATCGAAGGAGATTAGAGCTCAAGCGAGAAGGATGGAGTTCCAGGCCCAAAAATTTAAATTTTTGGCATTCGGTATTTAAAAGAAAAGGCAAGTGAGTAGTGCCAAAAATTCTGAAATCAAAATTTCTGAAAGTCTGAATTTTGGACTTTTGGGTTTCAGAATTTCGGAGTCTTCAGCGAGAAAAATGTAAGAAATGGCCAAAAGGTTCCGAAACCCAAAACCTTGAAAGTATGAAATTTTTGACTTTCGGGTTTCGGGGTTTTGGAAGTCTCGAGTGAGCCCGAATGGAAAAGTGAGCGAAAAAGTCCGAAAGTTCAAAATTTCAGACTTTCGAGTTTCGGGGTTTCAAAGATCTCGGGAAGTGAGTTGGAAAGGGTTAAAATTTCGGAAGTCAACGTAGGTTTTAGGGTCAACACAAGGACATTTTTGGACTTTGGAGGTTCATGGTTTCATAATTTGGAGTCTTGGAGAAAAAAATTGAAAGGTGACCAACAATGTTTGAAAACACAAGTCTCGAAAGTCGAAATTTTAGATTTTCAGACTTTGGATTTTCGAGGATTTTGGAGTTTGGGGTTTGGAAGTTGAACCCAAAAACAAAAAATCACAATTCAAATTCTGAAACTCCAAAACCTGAAAGTACAAAATTTTTGACTTTAAGAGTTTTAGAACTCTCAGTCCGCCATTTTTACAAAATGACACCTTAACCTTCAGATGGCCATAAATTTTGACTGGGAGCTTGGATTTGCACAAGAAAGAAATTTTTGGAAAGCTGTTGGCATTTGCTACTCAACTACATTTGGATATCTTAACATTAGTGAGACTAAGTTATTCAAAATTAAGAAATACAATCCACCATTTTTGAGGGTGTCAGACTTCTCACCTACAAAAATAATGAAGTATGGGCTTTCTTTCTTGCCCAACAAGGAACAACACATGGAGGCATGGGTTTTGTAGTAGAACCCATCATTGTTGCAGGTGAACTCAATATATTTCTTGGGTAGTTGGAGTAGGATTTTGAAATTCTTCTATCTCCTCTCATTCTTCCTATATATTGTAAGGAGGGGAATTTTTCTAAAGGTTAGACATTTTGGCTTTGCACCCTCCCTTCTTCTCTGTCTGTAAGTGATCTTGTGGAGTTCAAATTGTTATCTCGAATCACAATACCCTTTGGTTTGCACAAGTGTGTGTTCTTGAGCTCACGGTGTGATTAGATAACATGGGTACTATCTCCAAGTTGTGGGACTTGCTACTTGAGATAGACCTCCAAGAGAAATTTGGTTCTTGCTCCTAAACTACCTGCCACAATCTACTCTAATGTAGGTAAAAATATCTATCCTAATCTAGCTTTCCAAGGGACCAGGAGAGAGAGTGCATGAAAACAAAGCCTACACTAAAGCGATGATACACTAGAAAAGGAGAGTGTGAGAATAGTATCCAATGTGTGAAAGCGGAAGCAAAGTGCATACTAGAAGGGGTGATAATAGTTCTCCACAATCTAGAAACTACATTCACAACAATATTTCATGCACACATAATGATAATGAATCCCTGCAACAACATAAGATAGACACAATATATATGCAATGAGATTGAAGGGGAAAGAGGAATACACAAAACACAAAGCATGGGAAGATAGATCCACAAACTTGTATTTATTGCTTCATGATATACACATTCAATCTATTACAGAATAAGGGCTTGGATCACCATGCAAGGAGTCCACTACAAGGGCCTGTAGAACATTGGCTTCACAAAACAATTTTGGCAGAGTTTTTCTACACAAAAACTATCTCCTTTTACAATGAGCCCAACACTCCAATTTATAGAAATTTTAGAAGAGAGAGAGAGAGAGGGAAAATGAAAATCCTAAAAACTAAAAAATAATGTATGCATGTTAAATACGCAGTAGAATATAAAGTAGAGAAGAAAAAACAGAGACATCTCATGGAAAAGGGAGGAACGATCACATCACAAATTGGTAAGATGAATCAAACAAATATGCATGAAAAGCTCATACAATTCTCTACTTTAATTCACATACTAAAGAAATGAAGACCGATTTTGGATTTCCTCGATTTCAAAGTTTTGTATCAATATAATAAAATTCCTAATGTTCCTCACTCTCATTGGTTTGACAATAGTGCATGGGAAATAGAAAACTGCCTTTCTATGATAGAGAAGGATGATCTGAAAGAGAATGTAAAAAAACAAAGTTTATCTCTTTCAATTGATTAAGTGACATTAGTCAACAACACTGCATGGGTATGTATCCATGTCTATACTTTAGAAAATCATATAAGGACACCTCATCTATTGGGTGTTATGAAAATGGTTGAAAATTGTAATGCCAAAAACCTACATAAAATATTTGTTTCTCATTTGAAAGATATTGCTGGAATAAGCGATTATGGAATTTCTACAAAGTTGGCATGTGTCGGAGAAGATGGTGCATCGGTCATGCAGGGTCACCTTTGAACAGGCGGTGTGTTTGATTACAAACAACAATGGCCCTTTACATGCTAGCAATTCGTTGTATGGCTCACGAGAATGGATTTAGCGTATAAAATGGTGAACAACTACGAAAATGTTGCTAAATTAGAAGACCTTATCGAGAACTTCATGCCTATATGGCAAACAACCCAAAACATTTTATTGAATTCAAGAAATTCACAATTGAAATCACAGATGGAAAAAAACTTTTGAAGGATGTTGAGACAAGATGAATTTCCTTGTGTGAACTCGCATGCATATTTCGTTAGGAGTATCCTTCGTTGGTTTGTTACATGCACAAATATCATCATGAAGTTGAAAGGCGAGGGACTTGTTCCATTTAACTAATTTGGAGACATTGCTTACATTGGTTGGTATTCTTCCAATGTTGAAGGAGATAAATACACCGATGAAGCATGCACGGGGAGACGAGAAAAATAGTATGTCAAAGTCTTGATGTCTTGTCTTGTTTGAAGATAGTTTTAATACCCTTATTTTTGAGAATCGAAAGATTTATTAGATCTTAAAAATCCCAGTAAGTTTTTGAGATTTAATATCCACGATCACCTCTACATCAATGTTAATTGGAGGGACATACCACTAAACATTTTACAAAAACATCAAGATATTACAGGATTGGAAAGAGAAGATGTTCTGTGAGACATAATCTCTTTGAGTCTATTACAATTGAAACAAATAAAGCTTAAATTTTTTTCAAAATTCTTATTATCAGAAATTAGAGAATGTTTCTTGAAAGATAAAATTTTCGAAGCAATGGGTGTGATGAATCTTAATTTTTTGAATACTGAAGGTGCTTGTGCAGAGTTTGTAAGAAATTTTTTTCAAATCCATGGGTACAATAATGTACATTTCAAAAAGACTTCAAAGGTCAAGGGTATGGAAATCAAAGGCATACTTTGAATGTTGATTTCTTAAAGTCTCAGTAAAAAAATTTTGCAACAACAATGAGGAACCAATATAAAAATTTAGACAAACCTTCCGAGAGTGGTGTTATTACAAAGCTTTAGCGAGGAATCTATCAAAGTACTATCTTACAAGAAGAAATCGGTGAATATCAGATTATATGAGTTATGCCAAAAATTGATTTTGGGGTCCGTGGAGGACGAAAGGGTTTTCTAGTGCTTTATCCTTTATAAAATCAAAACTGAGAAAAAGGTTGGATAACAATTTGGAAAGTTACATGAGGTGTTATGTTTCTCGTTATTCCATGGAAACCTTTCCTTTCGATAGAGAAATTGCGCATTGGATTTCTCTTTTCGAAAGAAGAGGTGTAAATAATACAGCTACAAATGGTGAGACTGGAATTGGTGCATCGTCACACTCTATAGAAGAGAATATCAAATTTGAAGAAGCTATTGATAATGGATTATTTCATATTTAAATAGGTATCTTGGTAAGTGCACCAAGTTGGGGGATTAAAAGGGGGTCTTAAGTGGATGCATTTTTCTAAAAAATAAAAAACTTCAACTTGTACGAGTTTTTGAAATAGTTACACTCAAAATTGGAAGATGTTGTAGAAATATGAATTGTAGCATTTTGAGTCTAGTTTCTAAGCTACTAAATTTTATTGAAAAAATATAAGTTTATGTGGGCAAAATAACTAAAATACCAACATGTGCTCCTATTTTTTTAAAAAACATAATAGAGTGACTTTCATGCCCCCCACCATTTTTTGAGCACCATTTAGTATTTTTGAAAACCCTTTTGTAGAAAGATAGATAGGAGCATCTAGTTTGTGTTAGAATTTTTTTTAGATTTTTTTAGCAAGTATTTTTTAATGATTTTTCTAGTACATAAATTTAATGTTTTGAAAAATAACAGATCTCTCGACCGTGCCCCCTAACTACCTAAAAAAATCAAAAATTAGTTTTTTTAATATGTATAGAATTACACCTAGTTTGTGCCTAATTTTTTTATTCAATTTCAATGAGTAAAAAAAAAGATACACGACAAAAGATAGACATGTTTAAACTTCAAAAAATAGCTATAAAAAGGCATAGTGAAAAAACAAATAATATGGAAACCTTGTATTTGTTAGAAAAATTGAAAAATAATATTTATACAAAGAAGAAACTCTGATTTACGTCGTGGTATATTTTTTTTTTTTAAAAATAGATCACTTGATGTTGATTTATCATGGCGAAGTTGGATTCTTTTGTTTTTCGCAAAAAACACATGGTTTGTTGTGTTTGTGCAGAGTCCATGCCTTAGGCTTAGGGATCCAAACTGGATTCCAAGCCTTGAGACATGTGTTGGAAATGGTAAACAACATAACACATACGCGTTATAATGCGTACACGCTATTCTTTATTTATATAGTGTGGCTCCCCAACATCCCTTTCATCTCTTTCACGTGAATTCTACAAACATTATGTTTGGTCTCGTAATTTTCTCTACATTCTTGCACGATTTTTAGTAGTTCATTTTGTCCCCTACCCCACTAGTTAATTTTTATAATCAATAGC
Source organism: Taxus wallichiana var. yunnanensis (assembly GCA_018340775.1). NCBI lineage: Eukaryota > Viridiplantae > Streptophyta > Pinopsida > Cupressales > Taxaceae > Taxus > Taxus wallichiana. The sequence continues at coordinate 794,997,989 of CM031240.1, read as the reverse complement.
AAGACACCGAGCAATTAGAAGAGAAGAGAATAAAGAAATTGAAGAGAATGTAAAAACTTCGTGCGGGGGTAAGGTACATCTACTATATCAAATGTAGGTAATGTTTTAGAAAGTGGGATGAAATACATAATGAAAATGTAGAGAATAATGATTTTGCAATGAATAATGATATCAAATTGAATGATAATGTTGGTATGGATGAAGAAATTGATCCGAATCTAATTTTTGAACCCTTACGAGAATCCAAATGTTAACCTGAAATTTGTATGAAAACACTGAATGAAGAAAGTAACCTTGTAAACGAATCTTCACCTCTAATAACACCTCCTTCCATTTTGTGAAGAAAACCAATTCACTTAATTGAAATTGATGAAAACATTATAAAACCAATGCCTAACAAAATGTCTGAAAGAAATGCGAGAAGAAAAGATAGTGGAATTTGGGATAATTAATTTGAGAATTTAAATGACACACAAAGATATTAATTATTTGTTACATTGATGAAATTAATTAAGATGAGACCTATAATGAAGACCATGGGGTTAAGAACATCTAATGTTGTTGATCAAAATGCGTCAATTGTTGAAAACATATATAAAGCATACCAAACTGTAGGTGGCAAAAGACACACCAAATATAGTAACGCTACATGGTGTGCTCTTACTAATTGTATACTAAGTGATAAAACAGTTAATAAACGCTTGATTAGAAAAAAAAGCATTGCTTTGAAGCTAAACATAAAAACACTAATGAAAGCAATAGAGAGACGTAAACGTCTTGAGTCAGTCAATAACACCGACTATTGGGATTTATCTAACAAACTTCCATGAAAAGACTAGAATACATCTGATATTCTAAAAGAATTAATTTTAAAATTTTGGAATGAGAACACAAGGGTGTCACCAAATCGAAGAGATTTAGTAAAAATAAGAATAGGTTCTCATAATCATGAATAGTGTGCAAAACATTTCTTATATATGATTCAAACAAAATTGTTCTCTAAGTTTAAGAATGAAAATCCATAAATTAACATTAGCCAAAGATTCTTTAAAATGAGAAAAGCCTTTTATGTGAAAATCAATCACTCACGTACCACTTTTTGTTGTAGAAATCATGTTAAATTATCAATGCATTATGATGTTTTTTGTCAAATACACCGTGTTTTGCATACTAACATCATGTTGCAGGAGTATGGATTAAATTTCCCATCAAAATCTTCAAGGGAATTTATTCCGACAATATTTTGTGAAAAATTAACTAGACAATTTTTTCTATAATAAAACATGTTTGGATGGAATGTGCAATTTATGTGGTGGCTTGCCAAATCTGAAAAGTTGTATCCATGAGGAGAGTACAAATTCAATAGGAAAATAATTGGTTTATTTCACCAATATAAATCGGTGGTATATCAATTAAAATATGGAAAAGAATTTAAGAGGTGTGAGCTTGTTACAAAACAATTACTTGTATCAAAATATATGGTCAAATTCAGAGAGAATTTTTTTATGATTATGCAAGGCACACACATAGAGTTTGATGGTTGGATGAAAAATTCAAGTTAAGCAAGGATACATTCCCACTTAGTACTATTGTTTTATTATTTGACTTAGCAGAGAATTACATTGCAGCCATGAATGGAGGTTCGGTCTCAATGAAGTAGAAAATTAGAGGAAGAATGAATTGTTGGCTATTGTGGTCATGAAAAAAATTATGGCTTGATGTAGGTCGCCACAGATGACATATTTTTATGGGATTTATATTAGCTTGGTAACTTTGATTCCTTTTAGGCTCTTCATTCTTTGTTTGGTTGAAGATATTCATTCTTTCAAAATGAGCAGTTAGAACATTGGTGGTCTCACCAACAAAAATAAGTTCATAGTCTATGCCAACACATTGGGGTAGCGGGTAAACTCTTGTGGAGGATTTATTTTGGTTCCCTACACTCCCCATGATTTTAGGCTACCTCATCTGGGCATAGTCCCTTAAGATCCCTGAGACCAAAACATGCAATATCTTCATGGGTGATTTCTCGGACTCCGTGGCACCTAGAGACATCTTGTCAGATTCTAAACCTCCATGTTAGGGCCATCTACAAAATCCTCTCGCAGTTTTTTCCATCTCCATTTGGTTCTCTCATTTTCCTATTGTTTCCAAACACGTGAAATACTACTGATCAGAGTTAGTGTAAGGCTTCCGGACATTATACTTTGCAAACAGAAGCTCTTAGGAGCAAACCATCGATCCAAAACATCCGGATGGTCTGGTGAATGCTAATGGAAGATTTTATTTGGTTCCCTATGCTCCCCGTGCTTTCGGGATACCTCGTTCGGGCGTAGTTTCTCTAAGAGCCCTGAGACTAAAACATGCTATATCTTCAAAGGGTGATTTCTTAGACTCCTTGGCACCTAGATATGTCTCATCAGATCCAAAACCTCCATGTCAAATCCATCTATGAAACCCCCTAGTGGTTTTTTCCATTTCCATTCGGTTCTCTTGTTGTCTAATTGTTTGCAAACACAAGAAATATTGCAGTCTGAGTCAGTGTAAGGCTGCTAGATGCAATAATTTGCAAACAAAAGCTCTTGGTGCCTAACCAACTAAGCCAACACATTGGGGTGGCTAGGTAAATGCTAGTGGAGGCTTTCTTTTAGTTCCTTACACTTCCTATTCTTTCGGGCTACCTCATCTAGGTGTAGTTTCTTAAGAGCCCTGAGACCAAAACATGTTATATCTTTGATAGGTAATTTCTCAGACTCCGTGACACCATGAGATGTCTCGTGAGATCCAAAACCTCCATGTAAAAATTCTCTATGAAATCCTCTCGCGGTTGTGTCCATCTCCATTCGGTTCTCTCGATGTCCTATTGTTTGCATACACGTGAAATACTATAGTCTGAGTTATTGTAAGGCTGCCAGATGCAATACTTTACAAACATAAGCTCTTGGAGCCAAACCAACTATGAAAAAATGTTGGGTTGGCTAGGTAAACACTATTGGAGGATTTCTTTTAAATCCTCACGATCCTCATGCTTTTGGGCTACCTCGTTTAGGCATAGTTTCTTTAAGAGCCCTCAGACCAAAACACGCTATATCTTCGATGGGTGATTTCTCAAACTCCATGGCACCTAGAAATGTATCGTCAGATCAAAAACTTCATGTAAAATCCCTCTACGAAATCCTCTTGCTATTTTTTCCATCTCCATTCGGTTCTCTCGCTGTCCTATTGTTTGCAAACGCGCGAAATACTATAGTCTGAGTCAATGTAAGGCTGCCAGACGCTATATTTTGCAAATGGTAGCTCATGGAACAGAACTGTCGAGCTAACATGTCTGGATGGCCTATGAATGCTAGTGGAGGCTTTTTTTAGTTCCATATGCTCCTCGTGCTTTCGGGCTACCTCGTTCGGGAGTAGTCTCTTAAGAGCCCTAAGACCAAAACACGCTATATCTTTGATGGGTGATTTCTCGGACTCGTGGCACCTAGAAATGTCTTGTTAGATCCAAAATCTCCATGTTAAATCCATCTATGAAATCCTCTCGCAGTTTTTTCCATATCTATTTGGTTCTCTCTCTGTCCTATTGTTTGTAAACACATGAAATCTTTGCCGATGATCGAGTCAGTGTAAGGCTTCTTGACGCAGTACTTTACAACGGAAGCTCTTGGCACAAACCAATGATGCCAACACGTCTGGATGGCTGGTGATTGCTGGAGGAGGATTTTTTTGGTTCCATAGGCTTCTCGTGCTTTCGGGCTACCTCGTTTAGACGTAGTTTCTTTAAGAGCCTTGAGACCAAAACATGCTATATCTTCAATAGGTGATTTCTCAGACTTCGTGACACTTAGAGACATCTCATTATATCTGAAACCTATATGTAACATCCCTATATGAAACCATCTCGTGGTTTTTTCCCTCTCCATTTGGTTCTCTTGCTGCTCTATTGCTTGTAAACGCACAAAATACTGTAGTGTGAGTCAGTGTAAGACTGCAAGACACTATATTTTGCAAATGGTAGCTCGTGGGACCGAACCGTATAGGAAATAAGGTCTAGATGGCCTAGTGAACACTAGTGGAGGATTTTGTTGGTTCCCTACACTCCCTATGCTTTCGGGCTACCTCGTTCGGGCATAGTCTCTTAAGAGCCCTGAGACCAAAACACGCTATATCTTCGATAGGTGATTTCTCAAACTCCATGGCAGCTAGAGATGTCTCGTCAGATCTAAAATCTCTATGTCAAATCCCTCTATGATATTATCTCATAGTTTTTTCCATATCCATTTGGTTCTCTTGCTGTCCTATTGTTTTCAAACGTTTGAAATATTGCAGTCTAAGTTAGTGTAAGGCTGTCAGACACAATACTTTGTAAACGGAAGCTCTTGGCACCAAACCAACTATGCCAACACGTCTAGATGGCTTGGTGAACACTAGTGAATGATTTTTTTTGGTTCCCTACACTCCCTATGCTTTCGGGATACCTCGTTTGGGTGTAGTCTCTTAAGAGCCCTAAGACCAAAAAACGCTATATCTTTGACAGGTGATTTCTTAGACTTCGTGGCTCCTAGATATGTCTTGTCAGATCTAAAATGTCCATGTTAAATCCCTCTACAAAATCCTCTCGTTATTTTTTCCATCTTGATTTGGTTCTCTCGTTGTGATATTGTTCGTAAACACGTGAAATATTGCGGTGTGAGTCGAGTGTAAGGCAGCCATTTGACGCAATACTTTGCAAACCAAAGCTCTTTGCGCCAAACCAACTACTTCAAAATGTAGGTATGGCTAGGAAAATGCTATTGGAGGCTTTGTTTTTGTTCCCTACACTCCCCATGATTTCGGGCTACCTTGTTTGAGTGTAGTCCCTTAAGATCCTTGAGACCAAAACATGCTATATCTTCAACGGGTGATTTATCTGACTCCGTGGAACCTAGAGACATCTTGTCAGATCCAAAACCTCCATGTCGGGGCTCTCTAAAAAAGTATCTCACTATTTCATCCATCTCCATTCGGTTCTTTCACTGTCCTATACTTTGCAAACTTGCGAAACACTACTGATTTAGAGTCGGTGTAAAGGCTGTAGGGACGCAATACTTTGCAAACAGAAGTTCTTGACGCCAAACCAACTACATCAACACATTGGGGTGGCAAGGTAAACTCTAGTGGAGGCTTTGTTTTGGTTCCCTACACTCCCCATGATTTTGGCATACCTCGTCCAGGTGTAGTCCCTTAAGAGCCATGAATATTTAGATTGGCTTAAGAATGAATTTGATAGGGGAATGTCTAAGAAAACATGTGAGTTATCAATCACGGAGTAAATATTTCTTGTTTAGTTTTGAATGGGAGTCAGTTGGCCTATGGTTTAGTGACCTTCCATTCATTGATAATTTATGCTATGATTAACCCATGGATGCTTTCAAAAATGCCCTCAAAAGGATAGGTGTCATCAAGCCTAGTGAAGGGTGTGATGTTATTTCCAAATAACTTGAAATGCCTACAGATTTAAAGGTAATAACATGAATTGGAAAGGATTAGACAATCAATAATCATTGAGTGTCTGAATCAAAATGTCATTGCATCTGGAGACATTCTCAAGCATTGGAGTAATGTATATGGAGAGACATTCTCAAAATATCAATAGATGAAAGGCATCAAATTATGACGACTCTCGGTGTTTTAACATGGGGAATACTAAGAAGCATAGAATAATGTAGTAAGTGCATGATAAAATAGAAACCACTACAAAGAGACCATGAGCAAGAAGAAGCACAAGTAAGGTAAATACACATATAAAAATTTATAAATTGAATGAATAATTACTCAGATCAGGTAACTCTTTATATACATACATTATATAAATATTGATTTCCAAAGTTTGATGCATATTATACATTGAAAATGCTAGTACATGTACATCACCAATAAATGATAAAATAATCCATAATGTCTTAAATATTGTCAAGTGCACATCATATTAGTTTCATGAAAAAATAATCTCAGAAATGTAAGGTCTCATACAAAAATATCAAGTTCCAAATATTATTTTAATGTGCATAATAAATATAAAAATGCGCAAATAGGTCATATACCATCACATTCAAATGTCATATAGGCATACATACAATGCCATATACATAGGCATACAAAAAAATGTCATGTAAGACACACACACACAGAGATATATATATATTTCATAATCATCAAAATCTATCCCTCTCTTGGCCTTGCTCGAAGGAGGCCCTCCCTTAGACAAATATGGATATCTATGAGATGAATTTGGATCGTCTGAGCCCATGCTACGAGTCCTCTTTCGCTGAATACTCACCTATAAATGCAAACAATGTTTTTTTGTCAAAACTTAATTTATATATGTTTTCAACATGTATTTAAGACCATGCTAGAATGAAAGTATTTACATAAATACATAAACTTACTGCAAGTTTTCAATCACGCCGAATTTACATCTCAAGCTCAGATGAGTCATCGGGAGCTCCTGGAGTATGAATGGGGGTACAAAGATGACAAGACGAAGGAGTCCGTGCCATCAAAATCAAAATGGATGGGGTTGAAGTTCCCTACATACACATAAGATCATAAAATCTAACATCAGAATTAATGAAAATAGAACTAAGTAAATGTATGTACATAATGACAATATTTTAACTAATTTTATCAATATAGAACTATTTTTTTTACCCCACCACACCTGTGAATCAAATGAATAGGGCCACTACCCATCATAGGTAACTCCCTGCATATACACAAGGAAGGACATTATCAACATAATTTAATAATTCTACAATGAAAGAAATTACTAACATGTAATTTAACATAATATGAATTACATGATAAATTTAACAAAATTTACATGTTGTTTGAATACCTTAGTGAGTTGTTACTGCGAGATGAAATCGCAGCGTAAACATCTTTCTCTACTTGTCACGAGAGATGGTGGGGTGTCTAGTGAAGTCAACATCTTTATCAAACATGTATCACGTGAGTTAGATGGACATACAAGAACATTCATATATTTGAATTCAAAGTCTAATATATATATATATATTTGTATGTATATGAAAATTTTACATAATTAAAATTCTAAATTACCTCTCGTGAATGTATGTGTATGCATGGTTTCTCATTGCTCGTGGTCGGGATGAAGATGCGCCTCTCGTATGTTGTAATATCAATGCATGTACATGTACAAATACAATTATTTCAAAATTTTAACATATATAAGTAAATCAAGTACTCCAAAAGTTTTGTAACACACATAATAACACATAACAAATACCTACGAAGGTGATGCCGATGACTGTAATCCAAATGTATAACTCAAAAAGACATCTGACATAGTAACATTATCGTGTGCACTCCTAGTACCAACTGCACCAAAATTAGTATGCATGAAAGTATCGTCCTCCTCGGGCCCCAAGCATATACGACCACACGATGAGAAAAGATGTGGCCTCATGTTAGTACTCACCGAGGGAATACTCTATGTACCTCCACAAACATCTCGGCTCAGAAATCTCCCTCGTATGTCAAACAAGGGTCGTAGATAGCCCCAAGCACGTGGAGTGTATCATCTCTCTACTGTCTCCTTCACATCTTGAGGGACAATCTTAGGGTGAGGTGGCTTCTATGTGGGGAATCTACCATGCTGAATAGGTGCATGTTGTGCACCTGGTCAATCTTGTACATATCATTTTCCTCGGCCCTGGAAATCTAAGAAATCAAAATAATTTCTGATCTCATTGAGGATAAACTTGCAATAGATTTTCCTCAGAAAGTATAGTGGAACCTCGTTGTTATTACAAGGTGGAAAATCAAACACCATCCACCATTGATCCTAAAAATTATTTTTAATCAAATTATTATTGCACCAATGGATGGGAAACCGTTTACATGACAATGGAATAGGAAAATTAGTGTGGGGGTCTGTGAATAAGGCGCATATGAGGTCTTCGTAATTTATTTTTTCTTTACATCCACATATGACAATTTACTGGAATAATAAACCCTATAACCCTCTTTGTAATTTTTCCAGTGATCAATTTGTCCTGTTTCTGCGTCAACTTGAGCAAGTAATGCCTCCAATGTGTTTGCAAGAGAGGCGCAGTGGGGGTTTGTAGATTTTGAATCCCTCATTATTTTGATTAAATCCTCAATTTCAATTTTGTTTTCAACTATGTGGGCTGATAAATCTTCTTGACTACCCGAGGGATGTTGAGCAATTGTGGGAGTGTTGCGAGGGATGACAGGAATAACAAGGTTTGGTTATGATTGATTTCCGTGACCTCCAACTATAACAATAAAAAAATGTATTCAATTCAAATTTTAATCTATAATTATCATATTTCAATGAAATTTTGAGAAAATAATTGTGCCTACCTCTTCTCCGTGGCGCCATCGTCGATTCAGATCTTCCTAGCAATCCAAAAATGATCCTTTGAGCTTGAGATCTATTGAATGAAAAAACGTGAGGGCACAATTAAGCTCTGAAACTCGCGTTTGAGGGAGATAAAATGATAGAGGCTCAGGCCTCTTTTTTTAATTTTATAGTAGACATAATGTGTATGTGTTATGCTTTGGTAAATCCCAAACCTAAGAATTTAAAATGCGATCACGTTATAATAGAACATGTACGCATTTTTATTTTTTTCAGGTTTTTGTCCACTTTTTGGCCCCCCAAATTTGTGCACTTACCCATCTCCTTGACCTTACTTTTATTGTTTTTCACCTTACATTTTAATTGTGGTTATTTATTCAATTTCATATTAACTCTACAGATGAAAATATTGACTGAGGAGGCTTTTTTTTATCATATTTTGTTTTATCTTTTGTTATCATTAAAGATGCTATATGTACATATATTTACATTTATTTAAATACAATTATTTATAAAAAATATGTTTTATATAATTACTATTTTGGATTTTTCGAATACCAATTTCTGTTTTAAAAATTTGTTTGTTACATGCATTTGTCGAATACTAATTTGCAAGGCCTTTAGAGTTCAGATCTGCATATTCTTCCACTATTATACTCTTCCAAACTTCTATTTTCCAGACATGTATAGGTTATCATTTATATTTTTGTTTCTTCCTTAATCCGCACAATCATTATTTCATCTTTTTTTCTTGAAAACACGGGTTGACATCCATCCGAGGAAGGTCTCACTTCTCGGGACTAACAATGTCAGAAAACTCACCCATTTATATACTAATCCATTTTTCATGTTGAGTTTTCTTGAATTGAAGATATTCTAGCATGGTACGAAGGATGATTTTTCATTTTGCTTCCTTATGCTTTGTCACAACCATCTAAAAGACAAGAGGTAACTTAAACACTATCATATGAAATTTATTGAGTTCTTACAATTACCTTTAATTTATTTTTGTATTTAGAAAATGCTTTGATAAAGTGTTTGAACTTTGTGGGAAAAAATCACAAATTCAAATTTTACAAGTAGAGAGAGGAAGATTTTTCCATATTAAGATGTTTTTGTCATAAAACATTCCAAATTTTCTTAAAACAATTATCCATTATACAATTCATCATCCACAATCATTCTTGAAGCTACATCTATGTCCACATACAATCAATCATCATCCACATCTAATGTCATCATATCATTGATTCATTACAAGTAGAGAGAAGAAGATTTTGAGAAGGTTTAAATGTGAAGAAACCTGATATAGAGTTCGAATTTTACAAGTAGAGAGAATAATATTTTCTTGTATTAAGATGTCTCTTTCCTCAGACATTCCAAATTTTATTAAAACAATTATCCACTATCATCATCCATGATCGGGCTTGAAGCTAAATCTATGTCCACACAATTCCTCATAATCCATATCTCTATTAAATTAAAGGAGAAGGTTTAAATGTCGAGAAAGCTGAATCACGATATAGAGTTCATCACAAGTAGAGAGAATAAGATTTTGAGAAGGTTTAAATGTGCGAAACACGATACTGAGTTCAAATTTTACAAGTAGAGAAAATATGTCTGTTTTATACTCTTGACACACTACAATTATTCTTAAAACAATTATTTATCCATTATCATCATCCATGATCGTGCTTGAAGCTAAATTTAAGTTCACATAATTCATCATCATCCACATTGAATGTCATCATATCATTGATTCATTACAAGTAGCGAGAAGAAGATTTTGAGAAGTTTTAAATGTCCAAAACCCCGATTATCCATTCCTAACACATTCCAATTTTTCTTAAAATAATTATCCATTATCATCATTGATCATCATTTATATCCATTCTAATGTCATCATATCATTACAAGTAGAGAGAATAATATTTTGAGAAGGTTTAAATTCCTATTTCGTGCTTGAAGCTAAATCTACGTCTACATACAATTTATCATAATCTACATCTAATGTAATCATCATTACAAGTAGAGACAAGATTATGAGAAGGTTTAAATTTGAAGAAACCTGATACAAAGTTTGAATTTTAGAAGTAGAGAGAAGAAGATTTAACTCTTAGTATTAAGATGTCTCTATCATACCACATTCCATATTTTTTTAAAACAAATAATTAACCATTATCATAATGCCATCACATTCAAATGAAACATAAACACCATATACAATCTAGAAATTCTATATATAATATATAACAAGATATAAAATTCCAGATTATAAAGTATTTCAAATTTTCAAATGCCATCACATTCAAGTTTCAAATTTCAAATCCAGATAATAAAGTATTTCAAATTTTCAAACGCCATGACCATCACACTCAAGTTTCAAATTTTCAAATCCAGATTATAAAGTATTTCAAATTTAAAGTTTCAATTTTTCAACCCTCAATCATGAAAATTTTCAACCCTTAATTTTATGTACCCCTTTCACCAATGGCTTCCAATCCTATACTCCTTTACTCAATGGCTTGCCCTCTCGCACCCCTTTCCCCAATGGATCGAATAATCCCATAACTAATCATATCTTTCGCAACACTTTCTAGATTGTTTATGATTCTTTATTATTCCTTTATCGCATCTCCATGCGATAGCAAACTTGGATCTGCAAATGCCTTAGTTTTGAATTAAATTTTCAGGGTTGAATTCATTCTCTTTAATTATCTCGCTTTAGTGTTGTTTTGTTTTTAACTAAAACAATATTTATTTTTAAATTATTTGTTGTGGATAAGCTGTTCTTCACGGTTTCCAAGTGAACTTGGAACACCTTTGCTTTGGAATCTTCAAATTTTCATATTTCAACTGCACAAAAAAGGTGATCTCAATTACACATATTACTAGAATAAGAAAATTGAAAATTAACAAAAATATTGTTTTAAAGTGATAATACTTACGACCTCTCTATCTCTCTTGACATTTGCAATTGCCACAAGATCCTTATCCTAAGACCATTTGTTAAAATGTGCCCGAGACTCAATAGTAATATTTTCCAATTTATTTAATGCTTTATCTAAAATATTGTCTTTATAATTATTGTTATACATGACAGTCCCACTTCTTACTTGGGTAAGTAAGGAATCCATCTTCATAGGTTGATTCTGAAATGCAGCATATAAACCGTCCCTTTGCCATTAATTTTCAAAATGACTTATTATCTTATTGATTAGTACTTTTCCCTTCTCTCCCATTCTATAAGTTGATTGATATGATGTACAATAAACTCTTGGACATGGGATTGAAAATCATAACCAATCAAGTTCTCTAAAGGAAATCGTAGAAGAATCTGCTCACCATCTCAGATTCGAAGAAGATGATGTTGTTGGAGAGGTATGGGGGCTATCGGGTTGATCAACTACTACCTCTTTTTTCCTTTGGGTGGCTTGATCCTAGTTGCGATAAAATAAATATATATTCAAATAAATAAATCGAAAGTGAAATGTAATGAAATTTGAATAAATTACATTGAAATAGAAGTATACCTATTGGCCTTGAATCATCTCGCGTGTATTGAAAAATCTTGTTGGGTCATTGCTATCAATGCCCAATTAATATTCATATAAATTTATATTATTTAAAATTGATATGCCCATTGCATAACTGGGCAAGCTACCGAGAGAGATGGGTTGAATTTGAAACAAGGAGGCAATGTCTAGTGTCCCACTAGGGGCTGAAGGAATTGGCATGCGTTTACCAATGTTGTTTTTTCCTGAACCTTTGGTTGGAATTTTTAATTGTATTAGTGAAGGAGGTGGAAATGTCACTATTTGTACAAAAGGAAAAGGACTACAATGTACTGAAAAGTGCAAGAAAAATAAAATGAAAAACTGTTAAACTATGCAAAAACTATTCAAAAGCGTAGTAAGGAAATAAAATCATACCTTGTTGTTGAGGGGTAATCTGTCATGGTGCTTGAGGTGGCCGTGTTGGAGTAGTAATTGGTTGTGTTTGAGCTGTGTGTGGTTGGGATCACTGATCAGGGTGTTGAGAAGAGACAATTGCATGCAACTGAATTGAGTGAGTTGGTGAAGACGATTGACTCTAAGAAGTACGTGTATTGTCCAAAGTCCCCTAATGTCGCAATGCTTGATCGATTGTATGTCAATTCAATATGGTAAATGGTAAATTGAAAATAGAAAATGGGAATTTGTAAATAGTAAATGTTAGGGTATTACGTCTTTGGTGTTTAACTAATGTAAACGCTTTTGGTTCAAAGATGAGTGAACTTCCATTTCAGATTGCGAATCTGCGACGCCTCAGCGTGTTATTGGCCTCTTCCTCTTGATGCCGATTTTTTCACGGAAGGGCCTCCAAAAATATTCTCTACAAATGTTCAATATTTAATCAGATTCCAGATGAGAAAAATATTATTCTAATGTCAAAATATAAAATTTATACTTGTTATTGAAATGGAATTGAAAAATTCTTCATTGTCTTGTACGTGCAAGTAGGAATTGGTTTGTCTTTTAAATTAAAAAGAGTCTCGTAATAAATTCCAAGGAGATAGTTTGTGGAGTGAATGAATAGTTTTTCTGAAAGCAATGCATTTGTAATGTCAGTTTTTATTTTATTGGATAAAAAGGTGCACCAATCAAATTTTTGCTTTCCGATAGTTGCAATAATGTCTAAAATTGCCAAGTTTGGTATATTTTTTTGATCTTGCAAAATAATTTTGGCTTGAAAGAAAGAAATCATAGCAGCAAGAAAGTGGTGTGTAATTCCTTGTGTATCCACACCACATCTTGATTTATTGACATGAGCTGCAAATGCCAAAAATTCATTGGAATTAATATCGATTTGAATTGTATCAAAATAAAAAACTAAAAATATCAAATGAAAATTGAAAACAGATTACACTTACAATCAACATGGAAACCGAAAGTAGATTCGAGGTACTTCTTATCATTTTTACAAGGGTTGCTTTCATTGTAACAATGGGGATTTTTTATATGGAAGGCCTCTCAACCGATGGATATCAGTTGGATTGACACCGAATTAAAACATACGACCGACATCCATGAAGTAACATAAATCAGATCATCGTCTTTATTGTATGAGGAGAGAAGGTAATTCATAATATCACGATCAATTTCAAATTAGGGCATCTTAACGAGGCCATCAAAATAACATGCATCCAACATATCCTTTGTTGACGCGTGACACCAAGTCATGGTGATGTGTGACAGAAGACCTTACTATCACACGTCAACAAAACTTGTTGACACATGACAAAAAGGTCTTCTGTCATGCATCAACATGCCTTGTTGACATGCGACAAAAAGGTCTTCAACCACGCGATTTTTTTTTTTTTAATGCATGACATTAAAATATTCTATCACGTGTTAGTAGGCCTTGTTGACACATGAAAAAAGTCCTTGGTGTAACATGTCAACAAAGTTTGTTGACATGCAACAACAAGCCTTGCTGTCATGGGTTAAAAAGGCCTATAGATGTGTGAGAAAATATTTTGTTGTCACGCATCGCAAAAATTTTTCGACACGCAATGAAAGGTCTTCTCATCACGTATCGTAGGCCTTACTGTTGCATGACAATAAAGCTTGTTGTCGCTCGCCAACAAGGCTTGTTATCACACGGCAACTATGCACCAACATCTGTAGAATGTTTTCCCTCAGTGGTCACTCTCACTCAAAACATTAGCAGGAAAAAATTTAGTTCTCAAATACGAAAATTTTCCTTTACGCAAAAGTGGTTCCAGGTTTATTCATCGAGGAGTTTCCATCTCCATTTTACTAGAGGCTTCTTAAAATGAACTCTGACATTACTCCTCTAATAAATTGAAATGCCCTGCCAAAGAAGTCCCAATTGGTTTAACATCCTACATATTAAACCTCTCCTATACCTTCTTAATGTACTCTTCCTGAGATAAAGTCACATTTCATTCCTTCCTATTCCATGATATCCTCATATAAAGGATTTGTTTGGCTGCCCCCAAATCCTTCATAGAAAAGTAGTCACTTATTTTGTTCTTGAGTACTTTTATTATCTGCATGTTTTTCCTACAACCAACATGTCATCCACATACAGACATAGGATAATATGAATTCAATCCTTAAATTTATTTATAAACATGTAATGGTCAGAATGACTTCTAATATAACCTTTCTCTATTATAAAGCTATCAAATATCTTATATCATTGACGTGGAGCTTGTTTTAGGCCATACAATATCTTCTTCAGCTTTTACACACCATATCTTTTTTACCTTTGACCTCATAGCCCTTTGGTTGCTGCATATATAGATCCTCCTCCAAATCGCCATGAAGGAATGTTGTCTTTACATATAGTTTCTCTAACTACAAGTCTTATAATTCAACTATTTCAGGAATAGTTCTAATGGAAGTCATTTTTACTACAAAAGGAAAAATCTCATCAAAATCTATACCTTTATTTTGTGTAAACCCCTTGACCACCAACTGGGATTTGTATCTTTCTTGACTCCTTCTTCCTCTTTAACTTTATACACCCACTAGTTATGCAATGCTATTTTGCCTTTGGGTAGCTTCACAAAATCCCAAGTATGGTTCCGCATGAGAGACATATGCTCCTCATTCATGGTTGTTGCCACTTCTTCCTGACATCTACTTGCATTGCTTCATTAAAGCTCTACAAATCTCAAGTGTCAGTGAGTAATAAATAAAAAAGAGACGGACAAAAATGTTCATGTTTTCTTCTTACCATAGAAGACCTCCTCAATATAGGAGTTTGTGGTTCTATTGAGTAGTTTCGAACTGATTCATGTGTCACTTTCCCATCCAGAATATTCTCAACCACTACATATTATTTCTTGGATTCTTTCATGTTTTCCTATAAATCTTTCTTATACATAACTTTCTCATTAAATACCACATCCACTGATCGAATGATTTTCTTGTTCTTAATACGACAAGATTTATATCCAAATTCATCACCACCATAACCAATGAAAGTACATTTTTTCCGATTTATCCTCTAGGTTGGTCCTATCATCCTCGTCAATATGAACAAAAATCTCACATCCAAAGACTCTAATGAATGGATAATTAAATTTCGTATCGACAAATCCTCCTCATGTATGCCTCCATCTAAGGCACTTGAGGGTCCTTTGTTTATAAAGTACAAAATTTTCCTCATCACTTGTTCCTAAAAATAAAGAGGTATTCCTACATGTAACCTTGTGCTTCTAGCTTGTTCCATTATTGTCATGTTCATCCTTTTTGACAACCCATTTTTTTATGTAGTTCTTGGAACCATATTTTACCTGTGGATTCTATTCTTAGAATAATAATCATTAAAATCATTGCTACAATACTCCCCTCCAATATCTGATATGAGATATTTAAGCTTAAGAAACGTTTCATTCTCTACCAAGGCTCTCCATTGAAAAAAAGTGTTAACTACATCGGATTTATTTCTAATATAGTATACCCAAATTTTCCTTGTTGCATCATCAAAAAAGATAAAAATAATAATTTCAACCCCCAAGAGATGATACCTGAGCCAAACCCCACACATCAGAATGTACCAGCATCAACTTACTCTATTTCTTCATAGGTCTAACCTTAAGAAATCTAAACTAGTTTCCGTAAATCCGAGTAAATTCTTATTTAGTGCCAAAATGTTGTATTTGCATCCGAAGCCGCAATATTACAAGCATTAGTACTACTAGTGGTTAAACACAAGGTTCTAATCTTCTTCCATCTTACCACCACAAGATCACCCTTGGTTACCTTCTAAGAGTCGATATAAATATTAAAGTACAACCATCATTTCCCAACTTCCCCACCGATACCAAGTTTCTTCTTAATGTAGGCACATGTCCGAAATCCTTCAATATCCATGTATTTCCATTACGCATCTTGAATGAATAGAACCTTTTTCAAATATGTTGCTAGGCTCATCATCACATAGAAATATATGCCCAAAATCCCCTTAAACATAATAAATAGAATAATGCCTATATGAAGTAACATGTAAATAAGTCCCGAATCTAAAACCCAAGATTCAAAAATATTATACAAAGAGGGATAAATTATATGAGAAGATGAGGAACGCAGATCATGGCAAGGGTAAAGATTTTATCGACAAGGATAATGAGATAAAATTGTCATGAAAGGGATGACTTGTGTTCTAGGGAGGATCACTTGATTTACAAACAAAGAATTCTAAGACATGAATGTCTAGTAGAATGATGAAAGAGAGTGGGAGTCTTGTGGAATGTGGGTGAACCGGCCTAGCGAACCTCATACACTACTGACACTATTCCCTTACCATGATCTTTTATAATTTTTATAAAATTTGGTTATTCATTTGAAAATAAAAAAATATGAAACTATTAGATACGATACAATTGGATATTATAATCAGACTAATAACACGAAACAGTAGAACTTTGTCTTATGATTTACCTTACCGACTTACAATTTGACCTTCATCTGTGTTGCTACTGCAACCTTATATGTTGATATCTAACATATCAAAATTAGATGCTCATGTTCGTTGGTATAGGTGAGTGTTAGATGAGTCGTCAATAAAATAACCTTTTTTTTTTGTCTTGTGAAGTTAGAAAAATTGAAATATTCAAAGACTTGCAAAAGAATTTTTGGACCCCGAAAAAGACAAGTGAAGTTTCATATTTGTTCCTTGCTATGTGGGGAGTTAGTTTAAGCCTTAGATCAACCCCAATAAACCATTTGAATCTCTTCGCCACTCCTCTAGGAGCCTTGTTACCCTGTTTTGCACTTTTATGAAGTTGTTAAAACTAAAAAGTTGAGTTTCGTATCGGCTCACCGTTTGGACCTTCGAGCAACTTTATACTTGTCCACCTTCACAAAACTCTAGCATTTTTACTAAAACATTTCTTGAAATCTTCATTTTGGGGAAAACAATTCCTAGCTAATTTGGAAAGGGGTTTTGTAGGCCTCTCGTAGATTGACTAGCTCAAACTAGACCAATCGGGACCGATGGCTCGAGAAAACCCATCACTTGCCAGTAACCCCTTCATCGTTCTTAGTTACTCATCAACTCCAACGCATTCTCCATATATAGGGGGCATGTAGGAAACTTCCCATGGGGAGTCCATTAATCAATAGTCATTATTTTTGGATGAGGTTTCTTAGCCCTTGAGGTGAAATTGGTTGTTGTTACAACTAGCCCAATTATGGTCCATGGCCCCGAAAACTTGTCGCCAATTGTAAACCATTCACTTTGGTTTTGAATTCGAGAATTATGAGTATATATGAGGACATGTATAACCCGTTGTTTATTTTCTCGTTAGAAGGTAGTTTTTGAATGTGGTTTCTTATCCTCTCGATCCAAAATGAGACATTTTTACAACTAGTAGAAAAATTGAAAATAAGGTCACAGGACCCTAGCCAAGACATTAAAACATCATGAAAACTTATTAAAATGTATAAGTAATTGTTGATGTATAATCATAACACCCCGATTGCTTTCAATTCAATAGATTGAAATCACTTTGTGATTTCATAACATGGAGCATATGAAAACGAGTGGGATTTAGTGATTAGGAAAGCTCTAGATGAAGGTCAACTCCCTGTCCTATCTTAGTGAAAACTACTCCAAAGTGTATAGAGTTTCATGTCTAACCCTAATCTAATATTTCTAAGGAGACAAAGATAGAGAAAATGCATGAAAATAAAACCTACTATAAGGGAAGGTCATGCACTAAGAATGATGTTGAACAACATGCATAATAAACACAACACTACTAGAACTTTGGAATGAAAACAACAAGCATACACAATAACCTTGCATGCAATGAAAGATCAGAAAGTTGCAATATAACACGAGAAGAGGGTTTAAACCATACAATACATCATAGTTAGGGCCAACAACATAGATTTTTCATTGCAATGTTTAATAGGGAGGTTTTAAATCTCCACAAATATATTACGGAATTAGAAAGAAGGGAGGGGCATATACAAGTTTTTCTCCTTTAAAATGAGCCCCTCCTTACAATATATAGGAAGAATGAGATAAGGGAGAGAGAGGAATTTGAAAACCTATGTTATCACCGAATCACAGCACCCTTGTGTTTATACAAGTGCATATACTTGAACTCACGGTGTGATTGGATAACATGGGTATTATCTCCAAGTTGTGGGACTTGCTACTTGAGATAGACCTCCAGAGAAAGCTGGTTCTTTCTCCTAAACTACCTGCCACAATCTACTCTAATGCAGGATAAGCTAACTGTTCTAATCTAAATTTCCAAGGGACCAGGGAAAGAGAATGCGTAAAATGAAAGCCTACACTAAAGCAAAGTGATACACCGAAAAGGAGGATGTGAGAGTAGTCTCCAAATGTGTGAAATACGAAGGCAAAGTGGACACTAGAAGAGGTGATGACGGTTCTCCATAATCTAGCAAAATGCATTCACAACAATATTCCAAGCATACAAAATGATAATGGATCCCTGCAAGAACATAATAATAGACACAATATACTTGTAGAAAGATTAAAGGGGCAAGAAGAATGCAGGAAAACACAGCAGGGGAAGATACGTCCACAACCGATATTTATTGCTTGAGGATATGCACAGTTCAGTCTATTACAAGATAAGGGCCTGGATCACCATGCAAGGAGTCCACTACAAGGGCCTGCAACACACTAGCTTCACAAAGCAATTTTGGCAGAGCTTTGCTACCCAAAAACTCTCTCCTTTACAATGAGCCCAACACTCCAATTTATAGAAAAATGAGAAGGAAAAGAGAAGGGAAAATGGAAATCCCAAAATCTGTCCTTCAACCACCTGTAAGAGGTATTAAATTGAGTGAAATGATTATAAATTACTTTCAAAAGGCTCCCCATACTGTCCCATGTGCTGCAGCAGAGAAATAATGATGACCATGCCTCTTAATTGCACTCCCAGCTACCAAATAAAACACTGTTCTGAACCTGGCCACGTTTTCTTAAAAATATCAATCAATTTATGATCAAATCTAGATTTTATTTATTGCTGTGCATCGGTTTCGGAACCATGATTCCAACGGTACCAATTTTGTGTGATTTCGTTGAGAAATGCAAAATTTATGGCCTTCTGAGTGCGGGCAGCTATTTTGGGTCTGGCAGGCGTTTTCTGTCATTTGACGGGAATGAGCATTAAATGACTGGAGCCGAATATATTTCCTTCATTTAAATATACCTACCCTCATTAAAAATAATAAATCCAATATTTTTGGCGTAGAGGACGCGTGTTTCGTTCAGAAAGTCCAATTTTATGAAAATCGGAGCTCGGAGTCAAAAGTTATGGCGTTTGAAGTTTCACGGGTCGACGTTGACTTTTCTTCCTCTCCTTCAGCCGCTTCGCTTTTCGCATCCCACGCATCCCTTTGTCCCGAATGTCTCAAGCTGCGTGGGATGAATTCTTCCGAACTGCCCAAAATGGGCTCCCATGTCCCTTTTTCTACCGGTGACACGTGGCGTGATCTCGATTGGCTTTCGACTCCTTCGGCTATCCGTGTCCGCGCGTCCCTTTGTCCAGTCTTTGAAGCTCCTGCTTTCGGCCGAATCGGCCGGTTTGCATCCTCCGCGCACTTTTGTCCCGCTTGGTTCCAGATTGTCTAGGACAAATTCTTCGATTCACCGGTTGCTCGGTTTGCGATTTCTTTGTCCCAATTGTCCCGGTGCGAAAGTTCTCATTTCGGCCGATCCGACCGGTTCGCATACTTCGCATACTCTCGGCCCAATTGTTCGGGCTGCCTTAAGTATTTTCGGCCGACTTGCGTCCTCCATGTACTAATTGCCCAGATGTCCCAGACTGCCTGTTTCAACAGTTAGTCAATTTTTCACTTTTCGGCTAGTTCGGATTTCCGCGTCCCACGCGTCCCTTTGGCCCGGATGTCCCAAATGCTGCGTAGACCGCCTAGCGGCCTTTCGGCCGGTTCGTGGCCCAACGTCCCAACTGTCCCTACTGCCTGGACTTGGGACTTAGCCGATTTTCACGATTTTTTCTGGCCTCCAAGCTTGTTTTTGCAATTTTTTTCACATTTTAAAACTTCTGGGTATTCTTCTTGGACAAAGAGTTAGGAAGAACCAGAGGGGACCCAGAAACTTGATTTTTGCCTTGAATTATTATAATTGCTTGGGACTAAAGAATTTGATGCATGTTATCAAAATTACCTTGAGGGGTGAATTTTGGATAACACCTACAACAATGATGGGTGCCACTGCAAAACACATACCTCCATGTACTTTTCATTTTGGAAGATAAAGGAAACCCATATGTCATCATTTTGGTAGGTGAGAAATATTGAAGCACCCGCTAAAATGGTGAACTCGTATTTTCTTCATTTTAAAATACTTAACTTTACTTGTTGTTTTGTAGAGGACACTAAGAGCTTTCCCAAAAGTCTGAGTTTGTGCAAGTCTGGGCTTCCAGTCAAAATTTATGGCCATCTAAAGATGATGATGCCATACTATAATAAATGCGAGTGGTTAGCTCTATTTTTTCAGACTTCGAACTTGCATCGCAACCTCTGAAATCTAAAATTTCAGATTTTCTAGGATTCAGAACTTTGGGCATTTTGATTTCGAAGTTTGGGTTACCATTCATCCACCTGAGTTTGTGAAACCTTTGAAACTCTGAAACCTCAAATTCTGAAATTCTTAATTTCGGGTTTTGGAATTTTAGTTTTGATTTTTATGCATTGAGGGTTCAACGTTATGAAATGCCGAAACCCCAAAGTCTGCAATTTGGACTTCAAGTTTCAGACCTTTGTGTTTTTAGGGGTTTGGGAATTTGGGATTTGGGGTTTTGGAACTTCAAGTTTTGGGGTTAGATTATCCGCTTGCACACAAAACCTTTTAAATCCAGTAAAGCTCGAATTCTAAATTTTGGACTTTTGACCCCCTTTTCGCGTTCCTTTCCATCAAGTCCTTAAATTTCACTTTGCCTTACTCCAAATGACCCCACCTCCAAAGTATAAATTTTGGACTTCAAGTTTCTTCATTTCCCGAACTCCTCTGCAATATGCTCGGCCCTCTTTAATTTGTTCGGCCAATCCCGAAATGTGATCTCCCATTGCTAAATCGATCCCTCATTTTTTCTGTGTGGGGGCTTGTTTGTCTAATTTCACACGAGGGGCCAAATTAGATAACGGTAACTAAATGAAACTCTCTTATGTGGCTTGTGGTGTGAAATGTGACTTTTGGAAAAAAGGGTTTTCTCTCTCTTCCTTGTATATTTCTCTCTCCTTAGTTATGAAATGAAGTAAAATGAAATGAAATGGAATGGATAAATGCTTATAACCCTCTCTCTTCAAGTGCATTTATTATTATTATGTAAATGAAAAACTAAAAATGTTGATTATGATAGATTTAGGTGGATTCCATTCCAACAATTTATTGTTGATTTCATGGTCACATGGTTTTGTAGGATGCAAGTAATATGGAAAAAAGAAATGATTGTAATTCATTGTGTATTATTATAATTTATGTATGTTAATGGAAAAAAATATGTATGTATTATTATGTCAAAGTAAAATTTATTATTGAATTTTGGTAGTGTGTATGATTTGTTAGTGTTAGGAGTTCTTTAGGAAATGTTCATTTAATCATAGGTGTCATTTTGATTTATATTTTCATATGATAAAAAAGGCATTGACACACACACACACACACACACACACACACACACACACACACACACACACAATATGTGAAATGAGATTGTAGAGGATAATTAAACATATTTCAAAGCATTAAAAGACTTATTATTGAAACTTTGTAATATTTTTAAGATGCTAGTGTTTAAGGGAAATGTTCATCTAAACATGGGTGTCATTTTGACAACCAAATTTTGTATTGTAAAGGTTGGATATATATGTTAAATGAAATTGAATTTGACATCATATAGTGCATTCTCATTGTGAAATTAATGATGAAATATTTAAAGTGTTGTGTTATCTAACTAGAAAATATAGAAAAGTAACCTAGATATAACAATAAACCTTAGTTTAAAAATTGTGCATATCTACCCTTCTCGCATAAACTTTCTTATCACATAAAAACTAAATCCGTAGAATGAACTTAAATTTATACACTTTGATGCAGCCTAGAATTTACCGGTAAAAAGACTAGGCACATTGGCACATCACTCAACCTATAATGAGTTCTCACCCGAAGCGCACAAAGGTACGAGAATCCTCTTTAGGGTTGGTGTTGCAGGATGTTAGCATGATGAAGACTTGATGCATTTAGATCTATCATTAATACATCATTCTACAATGCATGTATAGATCTAGTTCTAGAGAAGAACAAACTTAAATGATAATCATGATCAAATAAAGTATGCAAGATCTAATTAAACTTAGAATTAACACTCTAATTCATATAATACACTCTATTATATTAATCATGATAAAGACACAAAATATTCTTACAATAATGACATCATATGCTCATGCGCATAACAAATTTGATAGTATAATCTCACAGTAATCCAGTCCTTACATACCTCGTCTATACTATGTAGTTCATTACATATTTATAAGGGTGGAGAATTTCCCTTCACCACTTATCTAATCTAAAAAATAGGTTGCATGTTGAAATAACCACGTACCTTTACAATTACAACCACACATGCAAGTGCGCTAACGAGATATTTCTCCTAGTTAACTATCAGTCTCAATTCTATCTTTAGCCCATATCTATGTAAAGTGCTCCATAGCCACTCTTTCGAAAAAAACCCTTGTGTTTCCTAAAAGTATTAATCACGTTTGTGTTCTCCGCACGCCATCTTCAAAAAATAGATCATCATCGTGAAAATGGCTAAGTCTCGAATCTGTATCTTTCCTCCTCAAGCAATTCCCTTGTGACCCTCCTACACCTTTGAACACACTCTTCTCTTCCGTGTGTATCTTTTGTATGCCCTCTATTGGTGCTCAATTTAATCTCACCCCATTTTCTCTAAAAATTCTTCAATTTGCAAGCTCTGTCATATTTTGTATTTCCCCAAATGGATGTGTGAAAGGTTTTCTTCATTTATATGCTATTGAAGATCCTTCTCCATGGTTGTGGATCACATTTGGGCCTTGTATCATTTCCAAATTCTTTGTCCTTAAAGAAAGATTCAATTCTAGGAGAAAATGGTGAAGTTCCCTTGCATCTTACTGTTCGACATGCATGTTTTCCTGTCAAAATTTATCTATAATGTTTGCAGATACGTGTTCATTCTTGATTAGATGCGGGTCGGCGGGGAATTTTGAAACTTTAAGGCCCAATTCAACCCAGAGCTTTTCCACGTGGAACGCCGACACTCATTTGAGGATCCACCTCTGGGTCCTACCTTAGCAGTTGCACCAAGGAGACACGTGGTGAGCCCGCGCTTGTTTAGATTCTCCGCTTTTGGGCACCATATCAAAAGTGTGCCAAAGAGACACGTGGAGGTTTCCACCGAATCCTCTCTATACTTAAAAATTTCAAGCAACTTTCTAAGGCTTGGGATATTTGAAGAACTCGCGCTTTGCTTGTGAACTACCCCTGTACTTTACTTTTGAAGAAGCACCGAAGGGACACGTGGAGGTTTCCGCTAGGTCTTCCCATAATTAGAATTTTCAATGGCTAATGAAAATTTCTTAGATACTAGGCACATGGAGCCTTCCTTTGGTCCTTGAAAATTTTCAACAACTCGCCAAACTAAGACATGTGGTGAGCCCGCACTTGTTTAGGGTTTCCGCTTTTGGGCACCATATCAAAGGTGTGCCAAAGAGGCATGTGGTGCCTTCCGCTGGTCCTTCAAATTATTCAACAACTCTGCCAGACTGGGGCACGTGGAGAGCTTGTGCTCATTTAAGGTCTCGTGTCTAAACTTCATCTTTGAAGTTACACCAAACAAACACGTGGAGGCTTCCGCTGACTCCTTTTTATACTAAAACTTTTCAAAGGCCAAAAGGAAATTTTCTTAGGCCAGAGCACATGGAAGGCCCATGCTTGTTTGGAAACTTTCCTCTCTACTTCACCTTTGCATCTCGCGCTAAGGAAACATGTGGATGAATCTAATCTAAAGTTGAGAAAGGGCATAATCAACAGCTTTGTTGTACATTGCATATGATTTTTCCACCATTTTTATTCTAAGACTCCTAGAGATATGAATTGAAATTCCTTGTCATTTTTATCTAAAAAGTGCAATTGAATGGATTTAGAGCTTAATTTTTGAGTCCAAGGATTGTAACAGTTGATATTTTGAAGTTGGAATTGCTCGGGCACTTGCAATAACATGAATTACTAGAGAAGCTAGATGTAGAGCATATTTTCAGAGGAAAGAGTGGGAAAATGATGAAATGATGGAGGTTGAGAAAAAAGATGAAAAATGTGTTGCAGAGGAGATGAATGGGTACCCCCATTTAAAAAATGATGGAAATATTTGCAATGATTCACCTTTTTGAACAACTGGCAACTTTTTGTTGTAATTCTGTTAAACTCCATTTTCTGGAAATCATGATCAAACATGGAATAAAAAATGTTCCTCGAATATTATTTTCTTGGGGGAAAAGCTTTAATGTAAATGAGTGTTATAAAAACATGTTTTAGTCATCCAAATGGTTGGGGGTTGAATTATTACGAGAAAAATTGAGAAATCCCATCTTCCTGAGAGACCATCTGAGAAACTTGTTAATCTCTTATGTTTTAGATTTGATCATGTCAAGTTGGTTGCAAGTGTACAACCATTGACAAGCTTTGATATTGTTCATAAAACCTTCCCATGTTGATGAATCTAATCAAATTTGAATTAATCTATGTTAATCTTGGGAAAATTTGTGTTTGCTTTATTTCAGCATGTCTACAAATAGTATTTCTTGTTCCTATTGCAATCTTATGTTAAAATCCTCTCGAATCACACAGGTTCTCATCCCTGTGATAGTTTAGTGGCATTTTTAATTTCATTAGGAGAAGATCCTTTATCCCGTAATGAGATAAGCAATTTAAAATAATTTTATTGTCATTTTGTTGATAAAGATTATCTCGTAAGCCTTTGAGTGTATCTTAGGCATGAGGAACCAGGGTATTTACTATTTAATTGAGTCTTCACTTGAGCCTTCATGTTAAATTCGTGGAGATTTTGTGAAAGCGTGCAAATATGGGCCTCCATTGATGTACACCTTCTAGAAGAAGGAATATTTTAGCTATTTTGAAGTATTCTATCATTTAGTTTTCCAATTGTTGTGAAGGTTCTCAAATATATGGCAAAATCAAGTTTATCCTGCTTAATCTCCCACCAAGAAATTATTCAAAAAATATGAATCCTACTTGAACTACCGCTATTTTCCTTGTATGTCCACAAATGAATAAATTCTACTTCCAAAATATGCAGAAGCAATCAGGATTCCATAATGTCTTTAGTAACCTTAACCTTGTTTAGAAAATATCACCATTCTTTAGAAGTGATAACTCATGAGAGTTAAATTGTGGTGCATTGATCATATTTTCTCAAGGTTTCCTTTCAAATTTGTGTAAAGAAGGATATCTTCATTCTCCTTCACCAACAGAGGTTACAAAATGGGTCCTCTCACCCTGGTTGAAAGGCACGACCCAAAGTAGTGAGGATAGATCAAATCCTTTCATATGGTGCTATCCATTTCTCCAATGCCCAAGTGATAGAGAGCCAGCTGAGTCCCTTCCCCAGATGTAAAATGACTTATGATTTGACTGTCTCTGAGTATCTTGTTGAATCTGTGATGTTGTTCGGCTTCCAAGGGAGAATAAATTTGGATACCAACACCTTTTTGGATCCATTTTTGGGGATCTTATTAGCGTTTCCAGGGATTTTTTGAACTCCGAGACTCATTTATGTGATAAAACCATTTTGGAACCATTTCGGGACTTATTAGCGTTGTTGGGGAGTATTTGAACACAGGTATTTATTTTTGTGGTAACAACCCTTTTGGCACCATTTTCGGGGAGTATTTGAACACTGGTACATATTTATGTGACAATAACACCTAGATTTACGTTGCCAGGGACTATTTGAACACCGAGATCTATTTGTGTGGCAACAACACTTTTCGCACCGTTTCCAGGGATCTTCAAAAGAATTCTTATATTTGGCCCTGGTAATGTTTCTTACATGATCTAAGTGCTAATATGTTGTTTAAACATCATCTTATGTCCAGATCTATACGATTTGTGCAAGTTGCAAGTTCTACGTGAAATATTTCTAGTTTCTATTGGTTTTTACACTAAGTTTTTTATTATGGGTAAATAGTTTTGAAGGGACTATACCCTGTGTACAAAAAGGCTCAAAAGCCAGATACCAAAAGAGGAAAAAATGACCCTAAAAATGCAAAACATCCAACATCAGGGGGCTCAACAGCCAGATAATACAATATAGAAACAAAACAGGATCAAGACAGATAGTGATCCGAATAAAAGTAGAAGAGACAAAATACAAACAAGAGATAACCACCACTGGTCTTCCCAGCCAAAAAACAACACCAAAAATGCTAGTCAACAACAACTTCACCACCAGTAAATAGCAATAGAGCTCCGCATCACTTGATAACCCGGTCAATCTTGGCTTTAATCATTTGGAGTGAGATGAAGAACGTAATGGTGGTGGCCTGGGATGGATCTTTCAAATCCACTGGGCAATTGCAAGATCTTTGTTCTCCTTGGAACCCCAAATATCCTCGGTAATACCGCTGAGACTATAAATACTACGCACATGTTGCTCGATAAAATTTTAGATGCTTTTAAGAGCTGAGAGGATACTGATCATTATGCCCTTTTGCATTGCCAAGCCTAGCATCCAGAGATAGAAGCTTCTTGAAAACTTTAGCAGTGATATCATCATCTTCATCATTTTGCAGTTTCCTTTTTCCCTTTGTTTTATCCATATCCCTAATAGCACTCTTTAGGTCCTGAATCTCCTTTTCCATCTTTTCTACTCTGACCAACAAGTCCTCATCTTTAGGCTCCTCCACCGGATTACTAATGTGCAGTAAATTTGCAGCAAGCTCTAGGTCTTTATGACTTCTAAGAACCCTCTGAGAAGCAGGGACCTTAGTTTTCATCTCTTTCCTTTTCCTGCTAGTGGTAGCAATGTCAAGTTTCCTATCGGGAAGGGGAGGGATGGAGGCAGGGGGAGGAGCAGAATCTGAGTGGGGGCAGGCTGAGCAGTGGCGGTGAATGAGAAGTATTAACCCTTGATGAAGGGGAACAACCCTAGTGTGGTTTTGCACTTCCAGTATAGATTTCTCCAAAGAATTCAACAAGTAATGAGGAAAGTTTATGGTGAGGTTTCTACGAAAGTGATTAAGGAAGATTAAGTGCTTTTGGGGAATAGTGACAAATCTCCCTTCAAAGTAACGTACCTTACCACCATCCTTGCGATCTCAGTGAAAGGCTCTGGAATAGAAGCAATTTTGATGCCAGCCATCACAAACTCTAAATTCTCTCCCTCATCTAGAAACTTCTTAGCCTCCACCTCTCTGTCCACGCACTTGTTGAAGAATTTGGTTCCATCTAGACTGAGCCCGGTGACCTGGGAAATAAGCTCCTTGGAAATCTCAACCTTGATATTACTATACTCAACCACGCGATTCCTCCATCCATGAGTAAATTTAATTGAGAGATCCTGATCAAAACCTTGGAATTTTTCAATAAATTTGTGAGACCCCCTTTTTGTAAATAGTTCCAAAGAACTGTATCATCTTTCCATGTTGGATTATGGGTGGGCTCAGTCTTGCAAGGTGGTCCCCCCATTTTTCCTGTGATATTACCTCTTCCTACAACGGTAAAAATTTGAAAACTATATGAATCATCCTCAGCTCTACTTTTGAAGCCCTCCCAATCATGTGAGAGATGTAATTATTAATCCTCACTTTGCAATTAATTAACCGCTCCTTAGCATCTGCCCTATATCTATTAATGATGACGCTCCAAGTCATGCAAATCTTTGATGATGTCATCACTTTGCACTTAAAAAGCTACTCCTTAGCATCAGCACTACAACTATTAGTGATTACGTTCCAAGTCATGCAAATATTTGATGATGTCATCATTTACTTTAGTAGGAAGAATGTCACCCCTTAACCAAGTTTGAAAAGTATTATTTACCCCAATATTTGCCAAACCATCTGCCACACTATTGCCTTCACGGTAGGTATGTTTGATTTCAAAATTTTCAAAACTCTTGCAAATATCAGTAGCTTCAGCTATAAAGTCCCTGATTGACCAATTGGGGGTTGTTTTTGGTTTAAAATATTGATAATGTTCAGCGAATCACCCTCAATTATAATATTGGAAATATTACAATCTCTGGCTAGCCTTATTCCCCAAAGAGCAGCAAGAGCTTCAGAGTAGTGATTAGTTTTCCTACCCATTTTACCAGAAAAAGTAGCAACAAAACAACCTCTGTGATCTCTAATGACTCCCCCACCTCCAGAATCTCCAGGATTTCCTTTTGAGGCCCCATCAAAATTCAACTTATGCCAAGCACTGGGAGGCTGAATCCATCGAGACAGTGGATCTATCAATACTATTGTTATTCTTGTTCAAAACAGTGCCAATATTCCAAGCAGCCAGAATGTGCTCTTCTTCCTCAGGGTAAAGTCTATTTTTGGGGGGTTTAAATCTTTCAATGTTGTCTTTCACAACAATGATAATTTCTTTGTAGACTTTTTGCATAACTTTCTGGTATTCCTGAAAATGACATCATTACGAGCTTTCCAAACTCACCACATGGTGTGAGGGAGAACCAGTTGCCATAATCTCCTCACCACACAATGTTTGTAAGGAGAGTTCCATTGTTCCCAGGCCTAAAGACAAGTATGGGGAAAGATCCATTCCTGATTGAAGTTTTCAAAAATGAGATGCCAAATTTTGGAAGTGTACTTACAATGAAGAAAGAGGTGTTTGATGTCTTCTGCTTCTTCCTGACACATGCAACATCTATTAGGCATGATGAATCCTTTCCTAATGAGATTGTCATTAGTTAGGATCTTTCCTTTAATGATAAGCCACCAGAAAAAGTTTACTCTAGGGGTTAGCTCGGGCATCCACAACTTATGCCACTCAGTATCACTTTCAATAGAGGCAAAGAAAGAGTTGTAGCTAGATTTAACCGAGTACTCTCCATCAAAGGAATCTTTCCAAATGAGTTCATCCTTATGATTTTGAGGACTGATATGAATTAGGGAGAGATGAATCTGCATGGATGAAACATCAGACTACACATTATCCTCATCTACTTTGATCTGTTTCCATTTCCTTTTATTTTCAACCACCTCAATATAGTCCTAGACTTTGTGCCCATAATTTCTAATTAAGTTGTCTTTAATGTGACCATAAGAGGAAATCCAGTTAATATCAGACCATTTTTAGTCTATAAATCAATGTCTTGTCCATCCCCAAGCTTCCAACTACATCCCTGAGAGAGAATATGTCTGATGTGGAGAAGATTGTTCCAGAAAATAGAACCATTCGGAAGTAACTGATCAAAAATAGAAAGGAATTCATGCTTTGATTAGAAAGGTATTTGATTTTGATCAACTCGGTCCAAGGCTTATGCTCTTTTATAAGTCTCCAACCCAACTTTGCAATAAGAGTAGAATTTATATGTTTGATATCTTTGATTCCTAAACCCCTAATCCTCTTTGGTTTACAGACCTGCTCCCAAGCAACTAAATGGTACCTAAACCTGTCTTCAGTACCATGCCATAAAAAAGTGCTTTTGAATTTTTTCAATGCTATTCATCACTGCTATTGGAATGCTAAACATTGACATGATATAAATAGGTAAGTTCTGAAGAGTGCTTTTTATCAATAAACACTTGCTTGCACTTGAAAGTAAAGCTCCTTTCCAACCAGCAAGTTTTTTTTGAAATCTCTTAAGAAGATCATTCCAAACCTCATTAGAAACCTTACTAGTACTCATAGGGAGCCCTAAATAAGTAGCAAGGAGGGAATTAATAGTACATCTAAGAATGAGAGAAATATTTCTTTTCCTTTCAATAGGAGTATTGAAAAAATAGATTGAGATTTTGTCAAAATTAACTTTCTGTCCCGAGGCTTCCTCATAAAATCTAAGGATAGTTTTGATAGCCTTCACTTCAATTATTGAGGCCATCAGAAGCAGTAGGAGAGTGTCATCAACAAACTGCTGGTGAGAGGAAACCTGATTACTAGAAGTAGGTTGAAAGCCCTTTATCATACCAATATGGATAGATTTTGAAATAGATCGGCTTAAACTGTCAGCCATTATAATGAATAGCAAAGGGGAGATGGGGTCCCCTTGTCGAATTCCTCTATTGTTTGCAAAAAAAACCAACTGGTTCACCATTAACAACCACTGAGAATCTAGATGAAGATATGCAAGAATGTATAATTTTCTGAATTTATTTTGAAATCCAAACTTGGATAAAACCTCATCCATGAATTTCAGGAGACTCTGTCAAAAGCCTTATACATGTCTAACTTGATAGCCATCCCAACTTTTTACTTTTATCCATTGAATGAATTGTTTCATGGACCATAATAACTCCATCCTGAATAATTCTACCTTGTATGAATCCACTCTATTGTTGGGAAATAATTTCCATTAGAATAGGTTGCTGACCTAGTGGTTAAAATATTTGTGAAGATCCGATAGATTACATTAACCAAACTGATTGGCCTAAAATCTTTGAAATCCTTTACATCCAACTTCTTAGGAGCAAGCACAATATGTGTATTGTTTAACTCTTTTATGAGATTTCTAGTTCTATAGAACTCATTAACAACTTTCAACAGATCTTCGGAGTAGATTTCCCAACATCTTTGGAAGAAGTTTGCAGAAAAACCATCAGGGCCTGGAGCCTTATCCCCTTCGAGACAAAAACAACTTTTTTCAATTCCTCAATGGTGACTATTTTGGAAAGGCTCTTAAACCTCTCAGCAGGAAGTAAATTATTAGGAATGGAGTCTAAGAGAAAGGAGGCCACTTGCTCATTGTAGGAATTATTCTCTGTGAGTAGATTCTTGTAGAATTTGAGGGCTTCAACTTTGATGTCTTCAGAATCCGTAGTAATGGTCCCATTACCCTTTGAGACTTCAGTAATTCTATTACAAGCCCTATGTTTGAGGGTTTTCATATGAAAATATTTTGTATTTCTGTCTCTTGCTTTTAACTAGAGGGCTCTAGACTTCATTCTCCAAAAGGATTCCTCACAGTTGTTTATATTATGCAGGGTAGAGAGAAGTTTTTTTTTCTTGTTGATGATCCTCGAGGGTTATACCTTTCAATGAAACTTTAAGCTCAAACTCTTCTAGTTGTTTTTAAGCTCTTTCTTTTTTTCAAAAATATTCCCAAAAACCTCTTTATTCTAGATTCTAACCTTTTGTTTCACATTTTTCAGCTTCTGAAGAAGCTCTGAATTGAGCAGTTCTAGTCCCTTCCCAAGACCACCACTCTTTAATTCTATCAGAATGTCCTCATGTTCAAGCCACATCTTTTCAAATTTAAAATTGTAGTGGAAAGGTTTTGACCAATTGAAGAAATTAAGGGCAATAGGATTGTGGTCTGAACCCATTTTGGGAAGGGAGGAGAGATGAAAATTCTGATCTAAGATCCAGTTAGCAGAAATGAGAGCTCTATCTAATCTAACTTGAATCAGATTTTCCCCAATTCTTCTGTTAGACCAGGTGTATTGATTACCATGAAGTTCAATGTCCATAAGATTAAGAGTCGATATGAAGCCAAAAAATCTTCCATGCTGATAGAGAAATCAGAGTTCCCTCCAAATTTTTCCCCTGGATTTAAAGGAGTGTTAAAGTCCCCCATTATCAACTAGTTCATATCCTCAAAGTTATTCCGAAACAAGACTAACTCTTTCCACAAATTTCTTCTACCAGCAATAGTATTAGGGGCATAAATATTGGAAAGAATCCAGCTAGAATTATTCTCAAGGCTTTTAAAAATTATAGCTAAATGATTTTGGGAGGATGAAAGCACATTACCATGAACAATTTTAGTGTCCCAGAAGACCGCTAAGCCTCAGAAGCTCCTTGAGAATCAACAATGAGCAAAGGCAACATTCTCCCAGAAAGATCTTTTGCAATCTTCAACAACTTTATTTTTCATTTTCGTTTCTGAATTAGAAGGATGTTGGGCCTGCTTGATCTTTTGATTTCCTTAAGCATTCTTTGTTTAGGTCCCCCATTGAGTCCTCTGACATTCCAAGAAATAACCTTCATTAAAAAAGTTTTGGGGATGTAGTTTCCGGATGGTTCAAAAGCCTTTGAGTACCATCTGCAATTTCTTTCTCAGTCTCTTTTTCTCTTACTTCTCTCTTGGAGAGTCTGCCTTTTCTATAGGTGACTCCAATATTTACAGTTCTCTGGCGCAGTAGCCCTTGTGATTCTTGAGGTGGAAGCTTCCCAACTTCCTATCTATTTCTTTTTATCACTATAGAGCGATTCCAAAATTTCTTCAAATCCTTTTAGTCTTCGTTTCTTACTTCTCACTTGTGATGAATCCATATTTATCACATTCTGACAGACTTTTCTTTAGAGTAGGAGTAATTTCCCCTTCCTCTTTTCCTTTATCAAAATCAAGTTGTTGAGATATTTTAGGAGTGAGCTCCTCCATATCTGCAAATTATTTATCCTGGTTTAGATCTCTTGCTATGGATTCTAGAATATATTTGGATTTTCCTTGTCTCATCTTGTGCAGCTCCAGAGAGCTGTTCTTAGTTATCAATTCTTGATGAGGAAAAGGAGTAATTTTTTCCATCTCTTCTTCCTTAGAAGTGGTTAGATGAATGTATACTTTTTCATTTTCTTCATCCACTTCCATGTTCAGCTTTATTGGATTTGATTTCTCAAGTATCATTGTTTGATCTACTTCCATTTCCCTCTTGATTTCTTCACCCTTTGTCGGTTCAGGATCTTTTTCCTTTTGGGATTTATCATGCTTTTCCAACTGGTGGATTTTGGGTCTCCACAGTTTCCTATAAACCGGTGGCCTCTTTATTATGGTCTTAAAGCCTTTTTCCGGTCCTTTATCCTTAGGTTCATCTACATGCAACGATCCCTTACATTTTGGTTCTGTCCATTAGTTAGAGAGACTTTATCATCCTCATCCATCTGCTTCTGCCCTTGCTTTTAGAATGATCCAAGGGTTTTTCTAACTGTTGCTTCATTTTCTCAAAACATTTGCTGGAAAAATGCCCTAATTTATGACATTTGTTACATCTTAGTTGGAAAGCCTCATATTTTATTGGCTATTTCCATGCCCCAAATTTTGATTGTAGAATGATGTGTTTAGGCAGCTCCTGATCCATTTCAGATGAGACAAAGAACCTTGCAAAGGCAAGTCTGGATCTATTTTTCATAGGTCCATCTAGCCCAATTGGTGAACCAATCGATCTAGCTACATGAAGAAGGATCTCATCATCCCATAGATGTAGGGGCAGCCCTGGGAGTCTACACCAAATGGGTATGGCATGAATGTTCTCAGTATTTGGGTTAAACCCGGGATACCATTTTTTCAGAAAAAGCCCCATATTGCCAATACACTAGGGACCACCCAATAAGACAGAGTCCACATCATCTTGTAGATTGAATCGGGCTAGAAAAAAACCCTTGGCCATGGTGGTGATAATCAAATCTCCTTTTGGTTTCCATCTGCGTATGGCCCATTTTCTTATAATATCGACATTGGGTCTAGATCCCAAAAACTTTCCAACTAGGGCTAGATTAGTTTTCTCTAGAGCTCTATATGAGACATCCATCAGGCACTTGTATGTGGGTCACCCCCTCATTATCTTTTGTACTTTTAAAATTCAGTCTAGATGTAGGAGAAAGAGGACCCACATTTTTGTCAGGAGGTACCTTAACAATATCAACCCAGGCTCTAGATCCAATACTAATACCTTTATTCGGTTCTCCCTCTATTAACGATGCCTTATCAGCTTGTTCGCAACCTCTTGAAAGACATTCAGTGGCCAGAGTGGCTGAAACCACACTCTCAAAACCCTCCCGCAGTCCTCCATGAGCTTCAAACCCACAGTCCTCCATCGTACATTAATTGTGCATGAGGGTCATGTTGAAAACTAATCGGCCAAGAGCGGGGGTTTTTAGTGGCGAATATTCCTAGCTAGACCTAGCTAGAAGGTTTTTTCTAGAATTGGGAAAGATAAATTTTGAAGGAAGAAGAATCGGAAAGTTATTAGAAATCAAAAATCAAGAAAAGAGTTATCAATTGTTGAAATTGATCAGCCTGTCATTCAAGATTGCCATACTTTCTCAAGTGCTTTTGAATTAGGCAGTCTTTTTGTAGATTTGAATTCTCCAAATAGAGAGGGTCCTTCACTTGTATTTGAAAATTTTGAGTCTCATTCTGTCCATGTGTATTCCAAAGCTAATAGGATCTTCCAAGAAACCGAGTTTTTAGAGAACATTCATTCTGAGAATTGTATTCCTGTGCTCCACAGACCCCTCACTCCTCATCATTCTATTTCTCCTGTAAGATCACCTCCCAAAAAAAATGGCCCAACCCCCACCTAGAACTCCATTTTTTGTGAACACTTTTGGTCCTATAGATTTTAGAGGTATGGCTAGATATCCAAATGCCATGCCCCAAGATGTTAGAAATAGATTGCCTAAATTTCAAGGAAATAATGCTATTACTGGTGATCAACACTTAAATATTTTTGTCAATATGATGGAAGAATTTGAGATTGAACTTGAGGATGTGTACGTAAAATTGTTTATTCATACTCTAGAGGAGGATGCACAGGACTGGTATAAATATTTTCTAGACAACTCCATTGATTCATGGACAGAAATGAAGAATGCTTTTAGATTACAAGTATGGAGATAAAACGGACCTAGGTTTCTTTTATCAAAATTTAAAAATATTAAAAAGAATCCTAATGAATCTATTCATGACTTTAATACAAGGTTCAATAAGACCCTGAATAGGCTACCTATAATCCTGAGGCCAAGCGATGTTTCTTATTTAATAAAATACTCTGATGATTTTGATAAGAAGGCTGCCTATTATTTAAGGGATAAGAACCCATCAACATTGAGGCAGGCCTTCACCATGGCTTTGCAGATTGAAAACAATATCAAAGCAATTAGTAAGCCTCCTAAGAGGGAAGGTATCAAGCTGATCAATCCAAAGAAGCCTCACTCAAGTAAGTCTGTGGATTTGGAGGAGGTTGTAAAAACTTTGGCCGGAGCTGTTAAGGAAATGTCCTATAAGCTGGCCAGAGAAGAGAAAGGGATTGGACAAGGTTCCTAAGGTCAAAAATGGCCACAAGTTCAAGAAAGATTTACAAATCATCCAGAGGTGATCATAGATCAGATGACATGGGTAAAGGGCTCATGGGATCAGGAAATAGACAGCCCCAACCCCGGGAAAACAAATTGGTGCCTAATCCTTTAGCTGCTAGAGTTACTGTTGTTGAAGAAGCTCATGAAATTGAGTGGTGTGATAGTTGTTTCTTGCCACATTCTCCATGTGTTGTTGAAAAGGGAGTTGAGGAATAAATTGATGATGATGAGACAAATGATGATGCATGCATGATGGATTTCTCTACAAGTTCATAGCAGGGAGAAACCTCAACTGAGTTGATGAGTGCCATAATTGTTAAATATTTCGGGATTGCATTCACCGGGTATTACCTCTTCCTCCCAATCATACTTTTGAGATTGATATGGTACAAGATTTTGAGTTTCCTAATAATGATTTTGAGTACTTAAGGGAATTAATGATTAAGAATTATGATGGAGGAATTCCTTCAAAAGAGGACAGATAGTTGTTAATGCATGCAGTAGTTGGCCATGAAAAGGAATACAATACTAGGAGTAAGGTTGCCAAAGGGTTAGGGCCTCAAGCCAAACCAAAAATTCCAGTGCTTACCAAGTATCACTAAGGAAACCCCTAATAAAAATACATCTGGAATAGGCCTTGTTTCCTCAAACAATGGTATCCCTACCCATGCTCGGACCGTGAAAAATCATTTGTTATCGATGAGTTTGTTAGTATTCCTCCAAATGCTACTTTACCCAAATACATTCCTTATAACATAGCCCAAATCTTGAGTTAGATCAAGATTATTGTTCCTATTTTATAATTTCTTAGAAACTGTGAGAATAAGAAGAGGGTGTTTGAGTATTTGGGGCTTAAGGAAGAAAAGGTCACCCTAGGTAAAAATGTAAACATTGTACATGTTCCTCCTACCATTGCAGAGTTGGAAAAACCCCAAGTACTGGAAGAACTAGGTGAGCCACCTGAAGTATATTTGGGAAAATCCTTGGTTGAGTTTCAACTGAAGGTGGATCCATTTTTCACTACTCTGATTATTAAGGATAAGTTGTTACACAATTGTATGTTTGATTCTAGAGCATCATGCAATGTTATGCCTCTTGAGGTCATGAATGAGTTGGATCTCAAAGTAAAAACAGATTATGGTAAGTGCACTACCATGGATTCCAGAGAGGTGCTAGTGGTTGGATGTTTCATGGGTTTTATAGTAGAACTTGCAGCCTACCCAGGAAAAACCTAATGCTAGATGTTGTTATTGTTGATTGCCCTACCAAATGGAGAATGCTGTTATCAAGAAAATGGGTTGCTAGTGTGGGTGGAAGTGTGTAAATGGACATGTCTTACGCCACCATACCAATTAAGGGCAGCCTTGTTAAGTAACGTGGTGAAAATAAAATGGTATATCTCATTGAGGACCCCAACAATGCTTCTTATGAAGTTTTACGTGCAGATATTGATATTGATAACTCTGTGAGCTATGTTGCTTTCAAGGAGTATGAAATTGATTAATGAAAGTATCTTGAAGAGGTTGATTTTCCTGGGACTTTGATGTTTGAGGAAACCTTGAGAGATGTTGAAAAACTTGACATAGGCACAAAGGATAAGCTTGAAAAAATGTGGTCAGATAGCAACTTGGATGAAAAGAGAAACAACCATATGACTAGTTGTTAAAGACATATCAGAACTGCTTAGCATGGTCATATATAGAATCGAAGGCACTTGAAAATTTTCCTTGATTGTTTTCTCTAAATTTGGGTGCACACCATTGTACATTTTATAGTCTTCTAGTTTCATTTTACATTCGTGTTTTTCTATTTTGGTTCATTTTGGTTCATGGTGACCGGTTTTTGTTGGTTTCTCAATTCGTTTTATGGGAGTTGGTTATTGTGGTTCGCTCTGCAATATTATTATTAAATCCATTACCCAATGGATTTGTGGAACTTGGTATGCTATTTGATCTTTTCGAACTCATTGGGAGTGCCCATCCTTGAGTCAGAGCTAATGTTGGTGCTCAATTTGATCTCACCTCATTTTCTCTAAAAATTCTTCAATCTGCGGGCTCTGTCATATTTTGTATTTTCCCAAATGGATGCGTGAAAGTTTTTCTTCATTTGTATGTTTTTGAAGATCCTTCTCCATGGTCATGGATCACATTTGGGCCTTGTATCATTTCCAAATTGTGTGTCGTTAAAGAAAGATTGAATTCTAGGTGTAAATGGTGAAAATGGGCGTGTTTTCCCTGTCAAAATTTATCTCTAACGTCTGCAGATAAGTGTTAATTCTTGATTAGATACGGGTTGGAAAGGTATTTTGAAACTTTAAGGCCCACTTCAACACAAATCTTATCCACGTGTAGGGACGACGCTCATTTGAGGATCAGCCTTTGGGTCCTGCCTTAAGAATTGAGCCAAGGAGACACGTGGTGAGCCCACACTTTTTTAGAGTCTCCACTTTTGGGCACCATATCAAAAGTGTGCCAAAGAGACACATGGAGGTTTCTGCTAGCTCCTCTCTATACTTAAAATTTTCAAGCAACTTTCTAAGACCTGGGACTCATGGAGGGCCCGCGCCTTCTTAGGACCTGCCCCTGTACTTTACTTTTGAAGAAGCGCCGAAGGGACATGTGGAGGTTTCTGCCAGGTCTTCCAATACTTAGAATTTTCAATGGCTGATGAAACTTTCTCGGATCCTAGGCATGTGGCACCTTCTATTGGTCATTGAACTTTTTCAACAACTCTGCCAGACTAAGACACGTGGTGAGCCCACACTTGTTTAGGGTCTCTCTACTTTTGGGAACCATATCAAAGGTGTGCCAAAGAGGCATGTGGTGCCTTTCATTGGTCCTTCAAATTTTTCAACAACTCTGCCAGACTGGGGCACGTGGAGAGCTTGTGCTCATTTAAGGTCCCACCTCTAAAATTCATCTTTGAAGTTGCGCCAAACAGCCATGTGGAGGATTCTAATGGATCCTTTTTATACTGAAACTTTTTCAAAGGCCAAAAGGCAATTTTCTTAGGCCCAGAGCATGTGGAAGGCCCGCACTAGTTTGGAAACTTACCTCTCTACTTCACCTTTGCGGTTGTGCAAGGAAACACATGGACGAATCTAATCTAAGGTTGAGAAAAAGCATAATCAATAGTTCTTTGTACATTACATCTGATTTTGCCACCATTTTTATTCTAAGACTCATAGAGATACGAATACACATTGTTTTTCATCATTTTTTGATGAAATTCCTTGTCATTTTAATCTAAAAAGTGTAATTGAATGGATTTTGAGCTTAATTTTTGAGTCCAAGGATTACAACGGTTGATATTTTGAAGTTGGAATTGCTCAAGTACTTGCAATAACGTGAATTGCCAGAGAAGCTGGATGTAGAGCATATTTTCAGAGGAAAGAATGGGAAAATGATGAAATGATGGAGGTTACAGGCATAAATGATGAAAAATGTGTTGCCAGAGGAGATGACTAGGTGCCCCAGTTAAAACAATGATGGAAATATTTGTAATGATTCACCTTTATAAACAACTGAATTTTTTTTTTTTTGTAAGTCTATTAAACGTCATTTTCTGGAAATCATGATCAAACATGTAACAAAAAAAGGTTCCTTGAATATTATTTTCTTGGGGGGAAAGCTTAAATGTAAATGGTCGGGGGTTGAATTCTTATGAGAAAAATTTGGGAAATCCCATCTTCCTGAGAGACCATCTGAGAAACCTATTAATATATTATGTTTTAGATTTGATCATGTCAATTTGGTTGCAAGTATACTGACCATTGATAAGCTCTGAGATTGTTCATAAAACGTGCCCCTGCTTAATGAATCTAATCAACTTCAAATTAATCTGTGTTAATCTTGGGAAAATTTGTGTCTTCTTTATTTCAACATGTCTGCAAATAGTATTTCTTGTTCCTATTGCAATCTTGTTTTAAAATCCCTCCGAATCACACAGGTTCTCATCCCTGTGATAGTTTAGTGGCATTTGAAATTTCATTACAAGAAGAGACTTCATCCTGTAATGAGATATACAATTTAAAATCACTTTAATATCATTTTGTTGATAAAGATTATTTGTAATCCTTTGAGTGTATCTTAGTTATGAGGAACTAGGGATATTTAATGCTTAATTGAGTCTTTAGCTCGAGTCTTAAAGTTAAATTCTTGGAGATTATGTGAAACTGTGGAAATTCGGGCCTCCATTGATGCACACCTTCGGTTAAAGGAATATTTTAGCTATTCTAAAGCATTATGTTATTTAGTTTTCCAATTGTTGTGATGGTTCTCAAAGATCTAGTAAAATAAATTTTATCTTGCTTAATCTTCCACCAAGAAATTATTTTAAAAAATGAATCCTACCTGAGATACTGCTGTTTTCCCTGTATGTCCATAAATGAATAAATTCTACTCCCAAAATATGCAGAAGAAATCATGATTCCATAATGTCTTTAGTAACCTTAACCTTTTTTAGAAAATATCACCATTCTTTAGAAGTGAAAAATCGTGAGAGTTAAATTTTGGTGCATTGATCATATTTTCTCAAGGTTTCCTTCAAAATTTGTGCAAAGAAGGATATATTCATTCTCCTTCACCAAAAAAGGTTACAAAACGGGTCCTCTTCCCCTGGTCGAAAGGCACGACCCAAATTAGTGAGGATAGATCAAATATTTTCATATGGTGGTATCCATTTCTCTAGTGCGCAAGTGATAAAGAGCCAAGTGAGTCCCTTCCCTAGCTAGAAAAAGACTTATGATTCGTCTGTCTCTAAGTATATTTTTGAATTTGTGATGATGCTCAGCTTCTAAGGGAGAATAAATTTTGATACCAACACCCTCTACTAAGTGTTATACATTATCTGTTAAACATTACCCCACACTAATTGCATTGCCACCCTGGTAATGGTTAGATTTTGAATGCTCAAAGAATGAGAAATAATATAAATGGAAGATAGTAAAGAATTTTCGATACAAAATAATGATTTACTCAACTGTACCCTCTACTTCAACTAGAAAAATGAGTTCGGATATTCTTCCTTATTTCTCGCCTCTAGGGTCCTGTCATTCACTCATCGTGACTGTGGCTTTTTCTAGGATATTCACTACAATATATATCAGCTCATCTGCGTAATGTCTCCTTATCATTTTGGAATACTTCGACATAATGTTAGACATTACGAGTATCATCCCTTCTAGCATATCCATCTTCGAGATATAAACTTCCCTAGTTCATCCAATCTATTTTTTGGGGTTCTTGGCAGTTATAAGGGCCTCATGCTTTTACTTCACCACTACTAGTCTCTCTGCGCATCCTAATGTTTCATCCTTTGTAGATTTTAGGACTTCATAATCGTCTACCATTGTTCTTATTCTAATGTATGCTTTCGAGCTATGTAAATGTTCAATGCTTGATCCAATTTCTTTAGCTCTTCTCCAAGGGTTTGAAGCAGTGCCTCGTATGATGAATTTTTTCTAATCACTGAAGTCTTTTCCTTTTGCCTCCTTTTTAGGGTCTTTTGGCATTGGCAACCTAGCTGGTCCTTCTTTAAGCACCATATCAACCAAATTTCACACATAGTGTATAACCAAAGGGAACATTTTGGGCACCTTGGGCCTTAAATGCGGTCTTGCTTGGAGGATGTGATCCCCTATCTCCTCTGCCATGCCAATAAGAACCCCATTCATTTTCTTCTCTAGGTCCTTTTCTTGTTTCAAGCACGTGATCTCAACATCCTTGGCTTTAATCTCTTCCCTCAGCACCCTAATAGTTACATCTTTATCCACATTCCTCCTTGCCACCTCTGTTGATACCTTTACCAAGGCATTACTTACCTATTCATCTGACATAACAGTAGGATTTAATGTTATGTGTCTAGCTTGAGGTATATTTTTCAAT
This sequence comes from Taxus wallichiana var. yunnanensis, assembly GCA_018340775.1. Classification (NCBI taxonomy): domain Eukaryota; kingdom Viridiplantae; phylum Streptophyta; class Pinopsida; order Cupressales; family Taxaceae; genus Taxus; species Taxus wallichiana. Next base: position 794,956,394 of record CM031240.1, on the reverse strand, counting down.
CTTCTGGATACATAGGACTCTTCATAGACGTTGAAGTCTAGTTCATCCATATGTGTCTTCATTGACCAAAAAGCTACTTTGTTGTGCGCACGGTGGCCATATCCTCATCCATCAACTCCCATCCATACAATTATTTAAGGCCCACCATGCTTTGGAAACATGTGAAGAAAAGTTTACTTATGTCCTCAGTGTAGGACATGACCGGTGCAGTTTACTCCCCACTTGTCCTCTTCGATCTTGTCCCCTTAAGAACTTGAGCATTAAGATTTGGATCTTGTTCTGCTATGCCCTAAGCAATCTCTTATGTTGTCTCATCTTCCTCCTTTTCTCCATCTTCTCTATCCTTCATTTCTTCTTCCTTTAGCTCTTCCATGTCCTCTGGAGGTGTAGGATATTTGGGCACACTCTCTTTAGACTCTTCCACCTCCTTGTTCAAATTCAACTTCCTTATTCTCTTCTTAGTTGGCTCCTTTTGTGGAGAGAGTCATGGTGATCTGCACACTGATTGTGGAGTAGCACCTTGGGTTCTTGTTCTCCTGAATACCCTTTTGTAGCGGCGCTCTCAGATCGCATCCAGGTCCTAATCATCTCCTTCTTTCTCTTGAGGTGGTGTAGTCGCGTGCTCAATTCCTATATTTTATGTAGGTTATCTTCTTCCTTTATGATCCAAGCCAACACTATCTTCTCGTTCATCTTCCTCTTCATCTACCACTATGGTCTCTGTAGGCTATGGGGTTGGCACATTTTCTACTGTATGCTTACCCTTAAACACAAACTCATTTTCCATATATTTTTTGTTCTCCAACTTGGGCTTAAGTTGAATATACATAAGCATTGCTCCAACCTCTCCAATGGCCAAGCTTACCGGCTTCATGCTTATTATATCTGAGATAAGCCTCTTACTGTAGGCAATCTGTCCTGGATATACATATGATTTTCTCACAGTGTGATAATCACAATCTACCATGTCGGCATTGAAGCTTAGGTGGCGCGCATCTATGAATTGGTGAACTTATGATTGGAAGTAGCATGGTGTGAAGGAATGTGGTAGTTCTCATCAAGGGCTCCAAGATTTGTCCTTCATCGTAAATTGAGCATTATAAAAATGTTGGTAGGCGCAAACTATACTACCTTACCCACCAGAAGGCAACTCCTTGGGTATTCACCACTCCTCTTCAAATCGTGTGGAGCCTATTATACCAAATCTCATCCCTTTTCTTAAATGGCCCACTCATGGTCCCTTCACATAAATATTTATAAAATATTTCTGCCAGAGATTTATTTTCCATAGGGTACTAATAAATATTCTCCATTGTCACATTAGGAACTCCAATCTCCATAAACACTAAAGACAATAAAATAGTGCTAAAACTAATTCTGTCACTTGTACACACTTCTTCAATGATTGTCTTCACTATGTGATCCGCGAGATTATAGATCACTCCTTAAGACATCTTCCTTGCAACTTGTAGCAACATTGTTTTCACCTACGAGACACCGTTCTTGGTCATTTAACTTTGTTACAAGATGGGCAGCTGCATGTACTAATGGGTACTTCAATTGGACATAGGTATATCCTAGCTCCTTCCTTGTCTCTTGGATTACTACCTTATCTATTAAATCTCTCTCCATATTTTCTCTTGAGGCCCTTAGTCCTGTCACTGTTGAAATCAAGGTGGCTGTGATTCTAACCCTCCATATGGAAAACTAAAACAAGTCCTCATGGACTCTTCTCATCAACCATCAATATAATGCTTCATACTTTCCAAAGTATGGTAGTTCATACAACTGGTAGACTCTAATCTACTTTAGTAACTTCTCATTAGTGTCATTGTACTTTGGCATATCTTCTCGCTATATGTGTTTGTTTATTTTTTTGCTCAACAACGCATCTATCTCCTTCTTATTATCTCGATGTACGATGGTTTTAATCACTTATTTTACTGATTATAGATGTGGAAATCCCATTCTTGTCCCACAATCACACCCTCTAGATACTGCATTTATGAGAAATTAATCTCAAGAGAAATTTCTTCTTCCACTTCGACCCCCTTCTTCCCTTTTACTCCTTTTGCAGTGCTTTCTTCGGTGACATTTGAAAAATCTCCCCATTTTATCCTCTGAATTGAGCAAGTTAAAACCATATTTCAAATCTCTCGTGCCCTAGTGGAAATCACATGCCCTAGCTCCTTCGTAATGTGTCTTCTTCACTCAAACCCTTCACCTATTGGAATACAAGCTTCTCTTGTGCACAAATCTTCTCTCCACGTTTGGTTTCAAACTATTTGCACCTCAACATGATTTCTCAGCTTGTTTGTACTTAGCTCTTTTCAAATTGTCTCAATTATAACGGTAAAAATGAACTCGCATCTCGCCCTTATATATATATTTTCAAAAATTTAGTGCATTTATTGGTCCTTCACCTACCAAAAATCCTCTCATTAATCGGCCATTTTTTCATTCTTTCTGGTTGGTACATCTTCGGACCCAAACTATAACCTTATAACGTGCCTTCCTACCTTCTATCTCAAAATTCACTTCAGTGCACCTCCATGCACCCGAGTACTACGCCACTGCACCTTCCCTTGGTAATTCCCATGGCCTCTTCTTACCTTGTGTTATACTTGTTTCTTCATTCATCTCCACCTATGGTCCTCATTCCTAGAAGAAATATCTTTTTTTTCAATCCTCCAACTTTGAATAACACCCGTAGCAGTGTTTTCCTTTCATGTGTAATTATTTTCAATAGTCCTATACTTGGATATCAATAACAACTACACACTAAGGGTGGGTGTAGTCCTCTGTGCATATAAATTTTCCAAATAGTAATTAGCATCCGGCGCATAAACGCGCTTTTTTATTACAAAAAAAAACCAAATAAATTGACAAAGCATAGTGAAAAATAAGGAAATACATTAAGGAAAATACAGAATTGAAAACCTAATCTAAATGGAAACATTTCCTTATTACAAACACCAAGAAGACTTATTTATATTAGGGCTTCAGCCTACTCTCATTGAAGTACCCGGGTAGCCGTATTCCATCAAGCGTCTCTAATTGAAAAGTTCTTATTTCAAGTATGTGTGTGACAACATATGACCCCAACTAATGTACTTTGAGTTTTCCTGGATGGCAAAAAAATTAGAATCACAGAGAAGCACCATCTGTCCTATCTCAAGCTTTTTATCCTTGATGTTCCTATCATGCCATGCTTTCTGCCCATCATTTTATTTTTTTGACTCCAACGTGCTATTTCTCATCGCTCATCCATTTGAAGTAACTTTTGAATCCATTCTTCTAATGCTTGTTCATCAGCTAGACCTCTAGTGTGTGCAATACGCAAAGATGGTAACATGAATTCCATAGGAAATACTACTTTCGGGCCAAATACTAACTGAAATGGTGTGGCTTTGTTTAACCTTTTATATGTTGTGTGATATGCCCAAAGCACTGCAGATACTTTATCATCCCAATCCTTTCTCCCAACATCACAAATTTTTGTCAATGTCTGGCTCAAAATATTGTTAAAAGCCTTAGTAGTTCCATTTTCCTGAGGATGATATGGTGTAGTCTTATGGTGTGAAATCATTAATTCATCCAATAAAATTCTGATTGTCTCATTCAGAAAGTGTGTGCCCCTATCACTAGTCAAACTTAAAGGGCATCCATACCTCGTAATAATATTTTCCCATAGAAACCTAGCTGTTGTAGCTCGTTGTACAATCCTTTGTAGGTGTTGCTTCTTCCCACCTTGTCAGATAATTTGTGCAAGTGATGATATAGCACGATCCATTCTGGCGTGGTGGTGAAATAAGACCCAAAAAATCAATATCCCATTTCTCAAACTATTCTGCACTAGTAATAATTCTTAGAGGCATTTCATTTCATTGACTTGGTTTCCCAAGGTGCCGACAGTGATCACAAGCCTTGCAATATGCTTTACAATCTTTATACAAATCTCCCACTATGATCTAACGAGTATAATCTTGCATGCAGTGACATCACCTACATAGTGGCTGCCTATAATACCACCATGAGCTTCCTCTATGATGTCTATTTTTTCAAGTTCTAGTAAACAATGACACAATACTTCATCTAGACCTAACTTGTACAGGTAACTGCTAATCAACACATAAGGTGCTGCACGTATAACAAGTTGTTTCTTCTCTAAGGATTTCATTCCTTTTGGTGCCATACCTATTCGTAGAAAGACAACAATGTCCTGTAATTATGATGGCACTTGTTGTAACCTATATAATTGTGCATCTGACATGGTATATTTAATTGCCTATGCTTCTTCTCCTGACTGTATTCTAGATAAATGGTCTCATCCAATTACTTTTCCCTAGTTTACCATAACTGTGAAATCAAATTCCTGAAATAAGAGTACCCATCTACATATGCACCCTTGTAAAATGAGCTTGTTTACCAAATACTTCAATGTCATGTGATCTGTATAAAAGAAAAATGTTGTAGCTACTAGGTACTATCTGAATTTATGTAGAGCATAGATCATTGACAAAGCTTTGCGCTCTGTAGTTGTGTAAATATGTTCTAGAGGAGTCAAATTTCTACTAGACAAACAGATAGGATGATCTATAATACCTTCTTTTGGCTGAGCCAAAACTACGCCAATGGCCATGCCAGAGGCGTCCACACATACATGAAATGGTTGGTCCCACAAAGGAAAGCACATATTAGGCACAATAGTATGTTTCTCCTTTAATGTCTTGAATGCATGTTGTTATGGTTATTCCTAGGAGAACATACCTTTCCATTTCATTAACTCCTCCAAAGGTATGACAACCTTGGCATACCACTTTATGAATTTTCTATAATACCTTGTGTGACCCAAGAATCCGTGCACCTCACTCTGACTGGTAGGATATTTTAGGCTGATAATGACTGCAACTTTAGTTTAATCAACCAACAAACCTTCCTTGTAGATTATGTGTCCTAACAATATTCCAAATGGTGTAGCAAATATGCATTTCTTGATGTTCAAAGATATATTCAACTGTCTACATCTTTCAAACATTAAGTGCAGATTGTCACAATGGTCTTTGACCAGTCCATAAACCATCCAATCATCTAAACAAACATGTAATAAGTTGTGAATAAACTCGTTAAACGCCTAAACAACTATGTGTGAAAATAAAATAGGTGCGTTCTTTAGACCAAAAGGCATCACAATATAGGCAAAGCTACCCCATACAGTAGTAAAATTAGTTTTTTCCTAATCCTCTTGGGAAATCCTAACCTGATGATACCTAGAGAACCCATCTGTAAATGAATATATTTTGCACCTTGCAACACCTTCTAGTATTTCCTCATTAAGTGGCATAGGAAAGGGGTTAGTCATACGTGTAGCATTTTTCTCCCTGTAGTCCACACAAATCCTAATCCAACCATCCTCCTTGATACTAATCACCATTGGACTAACCCATTACGACTTTTCTAGGGGCTTGATGATTCCAAACTTCAACATTTTTTCAATATCTTCTTTAACCTTTTTGCGCAAATTGGGGTTCATCTTTTAGGGTCTCTTTCTAACTAGGTGTGCACCATCTTTAAGATTTATTTTCATCTCCGCTAATGATTTTTTTACACCTTTAAGTTCATGGTACCCATGAGGGAATAAGTCTTGATAATCCTGTAGTAACTCTAGGATTTTTTCCACTTTAGAGTCTGACCAATAGTCTCCAATTATGGTCTCCTTAGGCTCAACATCTATTCCAATATTCACTTTCTTTATCTTCATAGGTTCATGATAGGAATGCGTGGTTTTATTTACACTTTCCAACACCTCACGACTACTGTTGAATGGTTTACATCTGAATTTTCTACTTCTTCATCATCCACTAAGTTGACCATTTTTACTTTTTCTTTGTCAAGGAAAGCACATTGAAGTAGTGTGGAATTGACATTTGTTTCTTCAACAAAATGCGCTCTTGAGTTTCCTTCATCAAATAAGACTCGAATGATTTATTCAGCCTTGACACTATCTCCTATAGTTAAACTCTTTATGAATTTTAATGCTTCTTCCATCGGAGGCTTGGTAGAGAAGAAGTCAAATGTGGGTAATTCCTACAATTAAATCCTACCAATTTCTAGTCTCTCTATGGAGTTTCGCATGTACCTACCATGCATGCATGTAGCCGTGTAGAGTGGAATAACACTTGTGCACCCAGAGTGAATGCGGTAAAGCTTACTGCCCCTCTTTCCGGAGTCTCTCACACTGCCGAACGTGGTGCTAAATAGGTTGATTACCATGATAAGTGTAGATTTGAGTATGTGCATTTCTCCTGAAGAACCTAGTGAAAAGAGAAATCCTAATTTCATTCCATCCTACAATATTATCCTTGTGGACCACCCACCAAAGACATCTTTGCTGTCCCGTGTAGGGTATATCCTAGCATATTCCTTCACTCCGGTGGTTCTGTCCATTGTTCTTTAATGGCATGCAAGAACACTAGATGGGATCCTTCTCCGGTGTAACAAGGTACCCGAGTTATTACCTATTCTCCGATATAATGTGGTTTGTTGTCCCTAGGAAATATGCTCTTTACTTGATGCCCTACCAAACCTGATAAGTGCTATGAGACCAATCATCAAAAACAACACTTGTAGTATTGTTAATAGATTGTGTATCCTACCGGAAGGATTCCTTATTTACATGGCTCAAGCATTTATGGATCCTAGATGGTGCGTATATAAATTCGATTAAGGTCTTCCTCACTCAAGGGATCAACATAGGGTGCAAATTTTCCATCTGTTAAAGGGATAATAACTCTTTCCTCCTTGTTTTCAAAGATGATATAACCCTTGTTGAACCAAAGATCAAAATTATTTGCATAGCACTAAGGACACCTTAGTAGTTTTTGGAAGCTATCTCGACTCTGCTAGCATAAAACCTCAAAATATCTAGTGAACTTGGCTCCTTGTATGGTAATGGATGCATCTTTCAAAACTATAATGGGAGTGGCCTTTAGTCCTGTCACCATGAATAAAACATTATACGATGGCTACAATGGAGGTCTCCCAATTTGTACCCATGCATCTAAAGTAAGAACATTGACTTCCACGCCTATATCAATTAGTATATTACTCAATAGCCATCCATCCAAAACTACGTTCGAGTTATTTCCTTGTCATAATCTAGGCTATGAGGGGTAAGATTTACATGCAGGATCTGCCGTCTAGTCTCGGTATTTGCACATAGAGTGTTTCCTTTTAACAAATTCCACAACATTCAAATGATATTCTCCTAGTGCAACAATTTGCAAACTTCTCTCAAGTCATCCATATTAGTTTGGACCGTATCGATTCTTTATTTTGCTCCATCTTCCGTGATTGCTCCTTTAAATACTATATTTCACCCTAAATATTCCCTGAGTACCTCCATGGTTTCATAGTAAACCTCCTTCGATGGGAGGGATGCGGGTACCGTGCGTGCCACATTATTTCACACATTTGTACATGTTCAACATCATCTTCTATGCCCCTATACTTTGGGAGATGAAGAGACATGTCTCCGTGTAAATATTCTAGGGTTGGTGTAGACCTTTCCCACATGATCTAGAACCTCGTGTGTTTCCTCTGTCTCCAAAACCACCATATCCACTAGAACTAGAGCCACCTATACCTCCTGATCCTGAACCGTAGCTAGATTTGTGCAGGTGTAAGCCGTATTTCCTGTGTCCCAACAGTAGTATAGAACTGCACCCCAAAAGTCTGCAAAGTATTACTAATCCCAGAAGAGAGTCCGAAAGTCTACGTGTCTCGATTAATGCGGACGATACACCTGAAAAGGTACTCCCATATAAAAATAAATCCATTTGTGCTGCCATCATTATGATTTTTATATGACTCACTCCTGCTCTCCCACTACCTAAATTAGTTTGCTAATTTTTTGTTGTACTAGATACTGGAAAACCAAGCACAAGGGAAAGGTTTCTAGGTGGATTCAAATACGCCCGTGCCCCCTGGTCATATCTATTGGTGTGCTTCTACACGAGGCTAAGCGGGGTTCCCTGTCATGATATCCCAAATGTGGGAGTTCCTAATGCTCGGGTTCCACGTCTTCTGCGTGAAATTCAAACCCTTCCTGAACTATCTCTCTCCACAACAAAATTCCCTCTCGCACATCCTATTGCTTCTCTATCTCCCTCTTGTGTGCCTCATTATACTTAAGATGTCTTTCCTCTCTTTTCCTTTTCGCCGATAGTTCTGCAATCTTTCACCAAACCTTCTCTTGACCCCATGCATGGTGGGGTTTAGTTCGCCATCAGTTTGTTCTCCAAGTTTAGGGTTACCATCGAATTTTGATCGCTAGCAAAATGCCTTACAGGTGAGTTCCACGGGATATCATAAACATTGGAATCTAGCTACCTCGGGCATGAATAATTTGAAATTGAGTACTCCAATATATAGCTATTCAAACCACCATAGAACCAAATATCCATAGCGCGAGTCTATATTAGATCAACATCATCAAGGGTCTGAAATCATTCCAACATTTAGACAAGTTTGCAATACATCCAATTCTGTTTATACGCATAAGAAACCAGCCACTCATACGCTTCTACCGAAATATAAAAAAGAAACTCTCATACAAATAGTCACACAAATTTTTCTCCACCCATGTGTGTGCGTCAAAATCAGATCCAATGTTGAATCTCTATGCATATTTTTCTTCTAGGTCATATATCCACTCTAGGATCCTTAACACTTGCTAGGGTTAACCCGTACGTATTCATCGCTAACATTCCTAAAAACAATTGAAAAAGAGGTCCTAACAAAGAGAACCAATGATGTAACCTAGAATTTACCAGTGAAATCCAAGGCACATTAGTACATCACTCAGCCTAGACCGAGTACTCACTTGAAGTGGAAAAGGTACCACACCCCTCGTTAGGGTTTTTTTTGCAGGATGTTAGCATGATGAAGACTTGATGCATTTAGATCCATCATTACTACATCATTCGACATTGCATGTACAAATCTAGTTCTAGAGAATAATAAATTTAAATGATAACCATTATGAAATCAAGTATGTAAGATACAATTATACTAGGAATTAACTCGTGATTCAGCCAATACACTCCATTATATTAATCATGATAAATACACAAAATCTTCTTACAATAATGGCACCATATGCTCATGCACATAACAAATCGATAGTATAATCTCACAGTAATCCAATACTTACATACCCCTTCTATACTATGCATTTCATTACATATTTATAAGGGTGGGGACTTTCCCTTCACCGCTTATCTAATCCCAAAAATAGGTCACATGCTGAAATAGCCATGTGCCTTTACAATTACAACCACACATGCAAGTGCACTAACAATATATTTCTCATAGTTAACTATCAGTCACAATTCTATCTTTATCCCACATCTATGTAAATCTCTCCGTATCCACTCTTCCAAAAATTACCCGTGCGTGTCACACAAGTCTTCATCCCGTTTGTGTGCTCCATACGCCATCTTCAAAAAATAGATCATCATCGTGAAAATGGCTAAGTCTTGAATCTATCTTTGTCCTCCTCATGCAATTCCCTTCCAATCCTCCCATGCCTTTGAATGCACTCTTCTCTTCCATGTGAATCTTCTGTATTCCCTCTACTAAGTGTTATAAAATGTTTGTTCAACACACTTTATAACACCTTCTAAATTAAGTAAATAAGATCCAATATTTGAGTTTATCGTTATAGCCTATTTGCCTAGCGACATCATCATGAACCTAACAGTTAGGAATGACATGGTTGAACTTTGTCTTGGGTATGATAATTTCCTCCTAATATTGATAGTTGTGTGTGTAATAAGGAGAATGTGATTTCCTTAAGGTTGTAGTCTATGGGTAGCAAAAATCCAACATAATGTAAACCCTTTAGTCGTGCACACATGTAGAGTGAAGAGTGTTGGGTGGCAAAGATTTCCAACTAACCTTGAAAATCACCTTTAAGAGTTTGGATCATAAATGAACTTCATACCCAATCTCAATTGTCATTTGGGTTCTGTGATGCAATACTAAGAGTTAATGGTGAAACTTAACAAAATTTTAGTGTATGATTAGTTGAGAAATCATAGCCAAAAGATTATGTTCATGGAGAAACGTGAATTTATGACCATTCCTATAACACGTTTAAACCATCTTGTGGTGAGAAAAGGGATCCACATCGAGTAAGATCTAATGTGATCCTTAACCCTTAAACAATACTATAGTCCATCTTTCTCTCCCACTTTTTCTAGTATGTAATGGATGTATGATGTGGAATTATGTGATTATGTTCTTAGAGACAAATCCCCTAAGATAGAGACTAGTAGTCTCATGAGGATACAAATTCTCTATTAGAAAATAGGTTACTCTATTCATTACATAAGGAATATGAACCTAGTTAGGGAAAACCCTCTTGCGTTGGACATAAAATGATACTTAGGAAACCTAATATAGAAACAAAAATAAGGAAGTGTGTTTCCATGTTAAGTGCTTTGAATCCTTAACTAATTTTCGGACCATAACTACGATAAAAAATAATTGACATTTGTCCTTGGGAAGTGCGATCATGAGATGTTATTCCATGGGTAAAGTGAAACATGAAATTCATTGTAATGTGATTAAACCCTCTCACTCTGGATAAAGAACCTATTTCCTATAATACTTATTGTGTACTAACTCAATTATCAATTTATAAATGAATGAAAGAAACGTGACCCTAAATCCTTGAACAAAAAATAAAATTGTTAGGAAATAAGGGATAAAATATGCGGAATAATCCCTTATAGAATCGTAAAGTGAGAAACTAATATGCAGAAATTATTACGGATCTCAAATAAAATTTTAGAATAAAATAACACAACACAAAGATACAATATTTAACATGGTTCACCCAATTTGGGCTATGTCCACCAAGAATCACTTGCTCGGATTTTATTACAAGCCGGACCTATTTGGAGCTATGCTCAACAAACTCTACCGAATTCACAACTGAATTCAAAGCACATCTCTGCAATGTTCTTCATATCTCTATCATATGCATAAAACCCTACAATAGACAATCGCTTAAGCAATTTTACAAAACCGTGGGTATCAAAACCATGGGAAAACCCGTCCCATAAACCTATGGATCAAAAATATCACCCATATGAGAAGATCACATTTCCCGATATGTCGGGTGCAATTTTTCGAGGCCAAAAAAGTTTACGTCTAATTTTTTTTTTTCGTAGATCTGCGCCCTGAACTTCAGCTAGGATACGGGAAAAGTGTACAATACTCTTATTTTATAGTATTCAACACTTTCACACATGAAAACATGCTCCATAACCTAACAATCTCCCACTTGGAGACCAGTTTTCCTCTCGAGCAAGCTTCTCAACCCTTCACTAGTTCCTGTGAAGACCAACCAAAGCTGAACAAAACTTTATTTTTTCCCTTGTGACCACCTTGGTCATCATGTCTACAGGATTCTGACTGGTATGAATCTTCTCTAAATTCAAATTCTCTTCCTCCAAAGCTATCCTGATGAAATGTTACCTTAACTGTATATGCTTTGTCCTAGAGTGGAAAGCAGAGTTCTTAGCTAGGTGTATAGCACTCTGACTATCACTATGCAACTTTCCTTCCTCTTGCTTATGCCCCAACTCCTCAAGTAATTGTTGTAACCAAATCATTTCCTTTCTTGCCTCTATGGCAGCAACATACTCAGCCTCCATGGTTGACAAAGCCACCAACTTCTGTAGTCGTGAAATCCAGCTCATTGTTGTTCCACCTACAGTGTAAACATAACTTGTTGTGCTCCTCCCGCCTGTCTACATCTATAGCCATATCGAATCTACATAACAACACAAAATGGTGTTTGATCCCTTTGTAGCACAAAACTGTCCCCATGGTTCTTGCAAATACCGAAGGATCCACTTTACTGCCTGCTAGTGATCTCTACCTAGATCACTCATAAATCTACTCACCATTCCCACTGCATGGGCAATATCAGACCTAGTGCACACCATGGCATACATCAAACTGCCAACCGATAATGAGTAAGGTACCTTGGAAATTTGGTTTCTCTCCTACTGTCTTGGGACACTTTGCTCCTACATATTAAACCTCTCCAAGACTTTCTTAATGTACTCTTCCTGAGATAAAGTCAGCTTCTGTTCCTTCCTATCCCAAGATATCCTCATACCAAGGATTTTTTTGGCTGCCCCCAAATCCTTCATAGCAAAGGATTCACTTAGCTACTTCTTGAGTACTTTTATTTCTTGCATGTTTTTACCTACAACCAACATGTCATCCACATACAAACAAAGGATAATATAACTGCCATCCTCAAATTTCTTTGTATACATACAATGGTCAGAATGGCATCTAATATAACCTTGCTCCATCATGAAGCTATCAAATTTCTTATACCATTGACGTGGAGCTTGTTTCAAGCCATACAAGCTCTTCTTCAGTTTGCACACCATCTCCTCTTTACCTTTGACCTCATAGCCCTCTGGTTGCTGCATATATAGTTCCTCCTCCAAATCACCATGGAGAAATGCAGTCTTTACATCAAGTTGTTCTAAGTGCAAGTCTTCTGCTACAACTATTCCTAGAACAGTTCTAATAGAAGTCATTTTTACTACAGGAGAAAAATCTCATCAAAATCTATACCTTTTTTCTGTGCAAACCCCTTGACCACCAACTGGGCCTTGTATATTTTCTTGCCTCCTTATTCCTCTTTGACTCTGAACACCCACTTGTTCTATAATGATCTTTTTCCTTCGGGTAGCTTTACCAAATCCCATGTCTGGTTCTCCATGAGAGCCTAATGCTCCTCATCCATGGCTTGCTCCCACTTCTTCCTGGCATCTACCTACATTGCTTCATCAAATCTCTCTAGTTCTCCACTATCAGTGAGTAATAAATAATAAAGAGAAGGATAAAAACGTTCAGGTTCTCTTCTTACCCTAGAAGACCTCCTCAATATAAGAGTTTGGGGTTCTGTTGAGGGGGTTCTGAACTGATTCATGTGTCACTTTCCCATCTGGAAGATCCTCTACCGCTGCATATTCTTTCTTGGATTCTTCCCTGTTTTCCTACAACTACTACTTATACATGACTTTCTCATTAAAGACCACATCCCTAGATCGAATTATTTTCTTGTCCTTAATACTCCAACATTTATATCCAAAGTCATCACCACCATAACTAATGAAAGTACATTTTTTTGATTTAGCCTCTAGCTTGGTCCTATCATCCTTGTCTATATGAATAAACACCTCACATCCAAAGACTCTAAGAAATGAATAATCAACTTTCTTACCATACCAAGCCTCCTCAGGTATGCCTCCATCCAAGGCACTTGAGGGTCCTCTATTTATCAAGTACACAGTTGTGCTCACTGCTTCTTCCCAAAAAGAAAGAGGTAGTCCTGCATGTATCCTCATGCTCCTAGCACATTCCATTATTGTTTTGTTCATCCTTTCTGATACCCCATTCTACTGTGGAGTTCCTAGAACCGTCTTTTGCCTATGGATTCCATTCTTAGAAAAATAATCATCAAATTCATTGCTGCAATACTCCCCTCCATTATCTGACCTAAGACATTTTAACTTAAGACCTGTTTCATTCTCTACCAAGGCTTTCCATTTAACAAAAGTATCAAATACATCAGATTTGTTTCTAATACAATAAACCCAAACTTTCCTTGTTGCATCATCAATAAAAGTAACATAATAACTTGAACCCCCAAGAGATGATACCTGAGCTAGCTCCCACACATCAGAATGCACCAGCTATAACTTACTCTCTTTGTTTGTAGGTCCAACCTTGAGAAACCTTACTTGCTTCTGTTTCCCATATATGCAATCCTCACATAAATCCAAACCTATTTCGTATATCCGGGAAAATCATTCTTTATGATCTCCATGCCCTTATGGCTCATATGGATTGAGCCTATAGTGCCACAATGTTGTATCTACTTCTGAAGCCACAAGATTACAAGCATTAGTGCTATAAGTGGTTAAATACAAGGTTCCAATCTTCTTACCTCTTGCCACCATAAGAGCACCCTTGGTAACCTTCCAAGAGTTCACTATAAATATCACAGTACAACCATCACTTCCTAACTGCCCTGCCGATATCAAATTTCATCTTAATGTAGGCACATGTTTGACATCCTTCAATAGCCAAGTATTCCCATTCTACATCTTAACCTGAACATAACCTTTTCCAACTATGTTGCAAGGCTCATCATCACCAAGAAAAACATGCCCAAAATCTCCTTGAACATAATCAACAAAATAATGCCTATGTGGAGAAGCATGGAAAGAAGCCCCTGAATCTAAAACCTAAGATTCAGTAATATTGTGTAAAGAAAGAATCAAAGAATCCTGACATACATTACCCGTTGCCACATTTGCCTCCTTGTTTTCTTCTTGTTGTTTCTTCTTATCCTAAAGCTCCCAACAGTTCTTCTTTACATGCCCAAAGCTTTCCACAATTCCAACATACAATCGGGTCAAAGCATATAAGCTGTGTCCCACTTTTTTAGTTTTTGTACTTTCAAAGAAACTATGTCGACAACCAAAACATGACCAAACACATATAAAATGACCAAACATGCATTTTTAAGAGGCTATAAATACCAAGGTGTACGGCATCTAGAATTTTGATTTTTAAATTTTTATAGCTATTTTTTATTATTTATTTACTAGTCATATTTTAAAATATTTATGGCCACAAAGTGGGACACACTTGTATCTTTGACCCAATCTTGTTCTTGGATTTTGACCTTTCCCGATCTTTTGATTTTCCACGGTTTCCTCTATTCTTCTTTCTCCCTCTAGTTTCCACTATCAAAGCATTCCCTGAAGTAGAAGATTCCCTAGATCTTTTTCTTTGCATTTCCTCACTTAGAATTTCCCCTACAACATCCTCAAACTTCAACTTTGAGTTACATAGAACCGAGTTACTTACCGCCATTACCAGGCTATTCCAACTCTCAGGTAAAGAGCACAGAATTAATAAAGCCCTAACTTCTTCATCAAATTCTATTGTAACCGAAGCTAGCATATTTACAACCATATTGAAATCATTTAAATGATCTACTACTAAACTATTCTCAGACATCTTCATAGTAAACAACTTTTCGTTAATAATATCTTGTTAGAGGAAGAGGGTTTTGCATACAACTTCCCTAATGCATCCATTAGATCTTTTGTAGTCTTTTCCTTTGAAACATTAAATAATACCTAAGATGCAGGACAAAACTGGATCATTACAAGTTCCTTCCGATCCAACAAATCCCATTCCACATCTGTCATACTCGAGGGTTTGTTCACCTTCTCAGACAACGAAGTATAAAGATCCTTCTGATAAAGGTAATCTTCCATCTGCATCTTCCAAAGACTAAAATTCTGCCTATTGAATTTATCAACCCTAGATCTTCCATCATCTACCATAGCTCCCACTCAAGATAAAAATTTCCCTATGATTCAACACTTCAGCAAACCAAACCAGGCTCTGATACCAATTATTAGGAAATAAGGGATAAAATATGCGGAATAATCCCTCACAGAATCGTAACAGTAGAAACTAATATGCAGAAATTATTACAGATCTCAAATAAAATTGTAGAATAAAATAACACAACACAAAGAGATAGTATTTAACGTGGTTCACCCAATTTGGGCTACGTCCACCAAGAATCACTTGCTCAGATTTTATTACAAGCCACCGCTCTCTCAATACAATACCCAGATCCATTTGGAGCTATGCTCAACAAACTCTATAGAATTCACAGCTGAATTCAAAGCACATCTGTAATGTTCTTCATATCTCTATCATATGCATAAAACCATATAAATAGACATCTGCTTAAGCAATTTTACAAAACCATGGGTATCAAAACCATGGGCAAAACCCGTCCCATAAACCTATGGGTCAAAAATATCACCCATATGAGAAGAGCACGTTTCCCGATATGTCGGGTGTAATTTTTCGAGGCCAAAAATTTTATGTCTAGTAGGGTAAAAGCACAATAAAATGTCCCACTTTTTGGTAAGTTTTGTACCTTTATAAACATGAATTTTCAGTTTCATTGATTTTCTAAAGGTAATAGCCACAAAACTATACACATTCATGAAATTCCACAAACGAACGAAATGTTGTGTTTAGAGTGTAGAATACATGTAAATTTTATTTTTAAAAATGGCAAAAAATATGGTCTTTTTCTTAATTTTATTCATACATTGTTTCTTATGTTATAAAAGAGGAATGAATGTCCCCATGTGTTTTTTTTTAAATGAAAATTTATCTTTTCACCATGAAATTTTAGATATATGTTCAAGATTTAAATTTTGAGATGCTGTCAAATTTTTATATTTTTTTGACTTATATTTTTTAATTAATTATTTAGTAAAAAAAATTCAAATAAATGGCGTACAAATGTTTATGCCAATAACTTTTAAGATTTATATATAAATTGATTTTTTTTCACAGGTAAGAAGAAGACTTCAACAAATAGTAATTTAAGTTTTTCAATTTATTTTGATATATTTTGCTATTTTTCAAATTGGGTTGATTGTGTACAATTGATTGTCCAAAATACCATATGTCAGCAAAATATAAAAAATAAATAGTAAAATAGATTTTTGAAAAATAAAAAATTATATTTTTAGAAAGCTAATAAAATTCTTTATTTTGTGTTATTTTTTTGTAATTTTATTCATTCGTTAACCCTAATTACATGGCACCTAAGTGGTACATTTTGGCATAAAATTATCCTCCAAATGGATTTGGTGCCAAAATGTGCCACATAGGGGTGTGCGCGAAAGGGGGTTCACGCGAATGGGGTTTTCCTGAAGGGGGTTCGCATGAAACCCCCTTGGCCCGAACCCCCTAAACCCTAAATCTGCCACCTAAAACTATATACATATCTATATATAACTCTGTGCCACCAAAATTATTTCAACCCAAAGGGGTTCACGTGAAGGGGTGTTCGTGCGAACCCCCATTCATGTGAACCACTTTATTTGGCCTACGTGCAAGTTTGGGCAAAGGGGTTCACACAAAAGGGGTGTTCATGTGAACACCCTTGATTTGCGATCCCACCCAACATCTTACTCGTGTTTTTGGGACACGAAGTGAGACACAACATTGTGTTTTGACCCTCTAAATTTATTTTTCAGGGGTTACACCCCGAACCCCGGCTAGGATACATGAAAAGTGTACAATACTCTTATTATACAGTCTTCTTCAACACTTTCACACATGAAAATAGGCTCCATAACCTAACAAAAATAACTTCACATCCTTTGTATTTACACTTGTTTCAATTGTGTGATGGAGGTATGATATAAGATCAGGATGCATGCCCTTAGATGTGAATCCCAGGGGTGAGACCTAATAGTCTTGTGTGTAGATAAATACCCTATTAACAAACAAGTGAATTAAATCAAGTAATTGAAATAATGTAGATGATCCTTATTTAAGGAGTTACATCGTAAGTTAAATGTTAAAAAATATATAGGTACTATAGCAAAAAGAAAAACGAATGTATGATTCTCACATTATGAGCCTTCCTAGAACTTAAGTTAAAGAATGATACATGATTTTAATAAATGTGTAATCCTAAAGATATCGTGCCGTGTGAAGACCCTATCTATAAGTTTTTTATTGTGGTTGAATCGTTATGTTGTGTCTTGTTATATGGGAACAAAATTTTCCTTGATGAGCGTCACACATTTTCATGTTATTTATGTGGGTTAACATTGTGCAAATATATCATGTGTTGTGCGTAGTCCTAAGTGATCTCTTGTAGTGTCATGTGTACTACAATGTAAGTTAAAAAAATTATTCCGACATTTTTAGTGTTATAATTGTGTGTGTAAAATGTGGGTGTTACATCTTTGACTTGTCTTCCATTTCCCATGGTAGTTCTTTCTTTTGTTAATGGACAACATTATCACACAAATGCTAAACACAACAAAATTCGAACTCCTTTTTGAATTTCCTAATAATAACAAAATTCCAAATCGCATGATTCAATAACTTTCTAAAGAAACTATCATAAACCCTTCGATCTTGGACACACATTTCACTAATATAAGTGATGAATATTTCACTACACATTGTGTAACAAATGGTTGGAAGTCAATAGATAACTTTTATCTTCTCCCCACGCATGTGCCATTAATGCATGTTGGAAATAAGGTGTCTCAACCTTGTTTGGTTTATTCAGTCAAGATTTTCTTACAGCCGTTTCACATTGTTAGTGCTCTAAAAATAGAAATAGGAGTTGTCAAAATATTCCCATATGATAGCATATCATGGAAGGACTATTTTTAGAGATATTATGATAGATTTTATGACATCTATAAGGGTCAAAAATAGGGGAGAATATTGTGGACGTGAGACCCTAATTTTAGACTGAAATATTTCTCTTTAATGCTATCCACCTCATGAGAGGTTTGGCACATGGTTTTGTAAACCATATATGGTTTCTTATATAACCGGAGGTCTATAAATTGAAGGCTTGGAGAAGCAATTGATGTGGTGAGCTTTGCAAGTATTGTAAAGTTGGAATCCTCCTAGAATTATTTCTAGTGATACTCCAGAAGAAACTTTCGTGCAAGTGTATGTAATCTTGTTATTAGATTTGAAATACATTGAGTGGGATTTTGGAGTGTGGGGTTTTTATCCAAAGGATTTTCCCCACGTATATCTGGTGTTTGTGTTCTTGTTATGAATATGTTGCTGATATTTCTGTAACTGTTTTACTATGTTGAAAGTTTTGCATAATATCTCTCCTCAAGATTAGCGTAGGAAGTTGTTCCGTTACTCTTAATTTCCTATCAAGTGGTATCAGAGCCTGATCACCTTTGGTTTCAGTTGTGGGTTGTTGGGTTTTTTGTGCTAATCCGGGTTTGAGTGGGAGCTTGTGCAGAGAATACTTTGTTATCTGGTTGCAGATATTTTTCAAATGGCGAGCACATTTGGGAGGATTGACGTAGAGAAGTTTTCTGGCACAAAATTTGAAATGTGGAAGCTAAAGATGGAAGATCTGTTGGTTGATCGAGATCTATGGGATGCGGTGGATGAGAAGGTCCATAGGCCTACGGATCCAGTTTTGGCTATAAAATATGATGTAATGGATAGAAAAGCTAAAGGTCTTATTAGACTATGTCTTGCATATTCGATCCTGATAAATGTCCATGAAGAATCCACTTCGGAGAAGCTTTGGAAAAAGTTGGGTGAGATATACCAAGCTAAGTCTCTAGTAAATAAGATTTTCTTGAGGAAGAAGTTGTATTCCTTGAGAATGGAAGAAGGTGGAAAAATATCTAAGCATCTGGAAACATTCAATACATTGGTGACTCAGTTGAGCTTAGTTGGAGTTAAGATGGATGAAGAAGAAAGGTGCCAAACTATGTTGGTTTCATTGCTAGACTCATGGGATAGCCTAGTCATGGCCATTGGGAGCACTTCTTAGTCACTCTGAAGATGGAGGATGTTGTTGGTTCTCTACTCTCCGAAGAGATGAGAAGGATGGTCTTTCTGAACGCCAAAAAGGCTTTGAGTGTTAGAGGAAGAACAAAAGAATGAGGCAAAGATGAGAAGAAGTGTGTCCAGTCCAAGAATAAGGGGAGATAAAAATCCCTTGGTAATTCCAAAGCGATATGTTGGAACTGTGGCAAATCTGGACACTTCCGAAGGGAATACAAAGAAGAAAAGAAAAAGAAAAAGAAGAAGCATGATTCTAATTCTGAGTCTGAAAAATAAGATGGAGATGCCTTTATTGAAGCTTTGGCCACTTGTGCAGGTGATAATGCATGGTTGATAGACTCAGGTGCATATTTCCACATGACCCCTAACAAAAACTAGTTTAGTAAGTATGAAAACTATGATGGTGGTAAGGTGTATTTGGGTGATAATTCTTTCCTTGAAATTGTTGGTCGTGGTAGTATTCAAGTGAAATTTTATGATGGTAGAATTAGAAGATTTGATGGTGTCTTGTATATCCCAGGACTAGCAAGAAATTTATTATCTATTAGCAAGCTAATAGATGTGGGTGTGCATGTACAGTTTTTGAAGCAGGTGTGAAAATGGTGAGAGGTGCTATGGTGATAGCAAGAGGAAGTAGATTGGGTACATTGTACCAACTTGATGCATGCACAGTTGAGTGCAATAGCACTTTGGATAAAACTAAACCAAGAACTATTTCATTTGAAAAAGGAGAGGGTTTTCTCCTCTGCGGATGGTTGTGGCCACGGGTACCCAAGGGTGCTTTGTCTACCGAATCAAAATTACCTACAGAGAAGACCATGTTATGGCACCAAAGGTTTGGCCACATTGGAGAGAAGGATTTAAAGCCCCGAAAAATAAGAACCTCATTGAGGGGTTGAATGATTGCAATCTGGAGTTTGATTTCTATGAGGCAAACAGAACCGCATTCAATTTTACTGCGTCTACTCATAAGTCTTCATGTATCTTGGATCTAATCCATTCAAATGTATTTATTCTTGTTGAAGTTGCTTCTATTGCTAAATCAGTTTATTATGTTACTTTCATTGATGATTTTAGTAGGAGAACATGGGTATATTTTTTAAAGAGTAAATATAAAGTTTTTAGTTGTTTCAAGGAATTTAAGGCTATGGTTAAAACTCAAACTGGGAAGAAAATTAAGTGTTTGAGATTTGATAATGGCGGTGAGTATTGTTTTGTAGACTTTGACAAATTTTTTATAGATTGCGGGATTAAAAGACAAAAGACAACTTTGTATTCTCCGGAGTAGAATGGAGTTGCAAAAAGAATGAATAGAACATTGATGGAGAAGGCTAGGAGCATGTTGATTGGAGCTGGTCTAGAAAAGAGGTTTTGGGCTGAAGCTGTTACCACTGCTTGCTATTTGATAAATAGATCTCCTACATCAGTGCTTTTTGATAAAACGCCAATGGAGGCGTGGTCGGGGAAAAAGCCTTCAATTAGACATCTGAGATTTTTTTGCTGTGAGGCATATGCACATGTTCCTAAGGAGAAGAGAACAAATTTGGATTCTAAGGCTGTCAAATGTATCTTCATCGGATATGGCTATGGTGTGAAAGGATACAAGCTTTGGGATCTTGTTGCAAAAAAGGTAATATACTCTAGAAGTGTTATTTTTAGAGAGATTAAATATTTCCCTGTTAATTTTTAGGTAGAACAACATAAGGAAAATGGACAAAAAAGGATGTGGTTTAACTTCCTTCTACACCTGATAAAGTTGAATCGAGACCCCAAAATAGACAAGAAGTTGAGGAGAGTTCACCAAGCTCCGAATCTTCAGAAGAGGAAGAAGTGGAATAATCTCCACCTCAGCTTGTTTGAAAGTCTACAAGGCAAAGGCAACCACCTGAAAGGTATGGGTATTCTCCTGATGATTGGAAGTGTATATTTTCTTTGAGTTCTAACATTGATGAACAAAGATTTGTACAAGAGGATTTGGGTATGAATGATGCAAATTCCTAGAAAATGGCCATGGATGAAGAGATGGCAGCCCTTAAAAAGAATGATACATGGGACCTTGTACCATTTCTGAAGGTCGGAAACACTTTGTTAGATGTAAATGGGTGTTTAAAAAAAGATTGGTTCGAGATGGAAATGTTGAAAAGTATAAGGATGGTTGGTTGCGAAGGGTTACTCTCAAGTTGAGGGTATTGATTATGGTGATATATTCTCTCCTGTTGCTAAAATGACATCCATTTGGATTTTATTATCTATTGTAGCAACTTATGACCTAGAGGTTGAACAAATGGATGTGAAAACTACTTTCCTTCATGGTGATTTGGAGGAAGAAATCTATATGACATAGCTAGAGCACTACATGGTGAAAGGTAAAAGCAAAATGGTTTATAAGTTAAATAAATCCCTATATGGCCTTAAACAAAGTCCTAGGATGTGGTACCAAAAGTTTGATTCGTATGTGTTGAGTTTGGGGTTTGTGCGGTCTAAATTTGATCACTGTGTATATTTTAAATATTATGGTGATTATTTCTTGTAATTAATTTATATATTGATGACATGTTGTTTATTGGGAAAGGAAAAGGTTTGATTGCAGAATTGAAATCTCAGCTCTCTACAAAATTTGAAATGAAAGATCTTGGTGCAGTAAAACACATACTTGGGATGGAGATTAGAAGAGATCGTGAGAACAGAAAGCTATGGCTTGGCTAGAGTAAGTATGTTTGTTCTATTTTGCAAAGGTTCAACATGCAGGATTGTAAACCACTTTATGTTCCTGTTACTTTGGGAATGAAGCTCTCCATTTCACAATGTCCATCATCCCCATTGGATATGGAGTAAATGAGTAGAGTGCCTTAATAGAGTGCAGTTGGAAGCTTAATGTATGCTATGGTCTATACAAGACCAGACATTTCCCAAGAAGTGGGAGTTCTTTCGTGTTTTATGTCTAATCCTAGAAGAGTGCATTGGGATGCAGTTAAGAGGGTCTTCAAGATATTTGTGGGGTACATCAGAGTACTCTATATGTTTTCATGGAAGAGGAGATCAACATTCCCTACGTATTCATGGTTTTGTGGATTCAGATTGGGCTAGTGATGTTGAAAGTAGAAGATCCACCAGTGCATATGTGTTTACTCTTAATGGTGGTGCAATTAGTTGGATGAGCAAGTGACAAGCTGTGGTCACTTTTTCCACTACTGAGGTAGATTACATGGCAGCTACTCATGCCAAGTAAAGAAGCCATTTCGCTAAAGTGTTTGTGTTCAGATATTGGATTGAAACAGGGCGTATTTACAATGTATTGTGACAGCCAGAGCGCAATCTTCCTTGCGAAAAATCCTACTTTTTATGCCAAGACCAAACAAATTGATGTTCAGTATCACTTCGTGAGAGATATGGTCAAGGATGATAGGGTGAAGCTGGAAAAGGTAGAGACAGTTGCGAATGTTGCAGATGCATTAACTAATCCTGTGATCACAATTAAATTTAGGTGGTGTTTCGAGTCTATGGGCCTCTCGGCCCCTAGCAGTTGATCCATGATGGTATCTTTCCCTTGACCCTTACAAGGTATTCGACAAGTGGGAGATTGTTGGAAATAAGGTGTCTCAACCTTGTTTGGTTTATTCAGTCAATATTTTCTTAAAGTACCGTTTCACATTGTCAGTGCTCTAAAAATAGAAATAGGAGTTGTCAAAAGATTCCCATATGATAGTATATCATGGAAGGACTATTTTTAGAGATATTATGACATATTTTATGACATCTATAAGGGTCAAAAATAGGGGAGAATATTGTGGACGTGAGAGCCTAATTTTAGACCGAAATCTTTCTCTTTAATGCTATCCACCTCATGAGAGGTTTGGCACATGGTTTTGTAAACCATAGATGGTTTCTTGTATAACTGGAGGTCTATAAATTGAAGGGTTGGAGAAGTAATTGATGTGGTGAGATTTGCAAGTACTGTAAAGTTGAAATCCTCCTAGAATTGTTTCTAGTGATACTCCTGTAAGAAACTTGCTCTGCAATTGTATGTAATCTTGTTATTAGATTTGAAATACATTGAGTGGGCTTTTGGAGTGTGGGGTTTTTTATCCAAAATTATTTTACCCACGTATATCTATTGTTTGTGTTCTTGTTATGACTATGTTGCTGATATTTTTGTAACTGTTTTACTATGTTGAAAGTTTTGCATAATATCTCTCCTCAAGATTAGCATAGGAAGTTGTCCAGTTACTCTTAATTTCCTATCAAATCCCACTCTAATACCACTATTAGAAACAAGAGACTGAAAAAATGTCAAATGACATTATTAATAGCAAAGATGATTATAAATACAAGGACAAAAGTAGTTATGGTTGAGTAACTACACACATCCGCATAAACACCTACAATGTAATATATTTATTAGTTAACGCAAACACTTTTGGGGGACTCAGCCATATTTCTTGTAGTTTAAAACAAATTTTGGCACATCTTCAGAACAAATATTCTATTTCATATTTAGAAAGATAGAAATTGCATTTTTAATAATATTCCTTTTGATAAAATTTTCTTTATTACTAATAAAGTGGCTATTCTCTCCACTACGATGCTTCATAATCGAACTAGGTTAGAGTCAAAGCATATAAGTGTTTCTTACTTGGTGGCTAAAAATATTTTAAAATATGACTAGTAAATAAATATTTTAAAATACTATAAAAACTTTTTAAAAATCATGTAATTCTTGATGCCCCTGGACCTTTGTATCTATAGATCTTAAAAATTCTTGTATGGTCATTTAACATGTGTTTTGTCATGATTTGGTTGTTGCACATACTTTGTTGAAAGCACAAAAACTAGAAAATAAATAGGACACGAGTTATATGCTTTGATCAACAAATAAAGTTTGGGTGGAGGTCAAACACATTCAGTTCCTTCTTGACAACCTGGGATGTCACTCATCACTGATCATTTGGGTTTCTTTTTATGCTCTTCTTGATGCCCCTCACCCCCTCAATCATGCCACTCACCACCTCAATCGTGTCACTCTCCCCCTCCGCCTTGCTATCGAGGGTCTCACAAATGACGCTCTTAGAAGCTGTTCGATCTCCTTTTATTGCCATTAGTTGTCTCCTCGCTCTTGGCCCCTTTCCTACCCATTGCAGGGGTTTTTGTTTCCTTCTTGATTTTGGTGGAACAGTTTGGAATGCCTCTTAGCAAGGAAAATTTTCACAATTTTCCTTTTCATTTCTCCCTATGGGTCATCATCTAATAATCTTGAGAAGAAACAATAGTAAAATCAATAACAAGATGAAAGTGGATGGGATCCTATCCCTAACTTAGCTCCTCCTTGTTTTGACTATGGTGATAAGTAAGCTAGCCCTCTGCCTCCTTCCCCAACTACCATATTTTTGTCGTGGCCAAAAATTTAGATCTTTGTTTTGTTTGCTAATTTTTTCGATTTATCAAGGTATTTTTATTGTTTTTTGTTGTAATTGGCCTCCTTCGAGGCCTAGGTGGTTTGATGTGATTGACATTCTAAGGTGTGGTCTTTTCCACCCATCGTTTGTATCATCATTGTTGAATATCTCTTGTTTTTATTAATAAAAGTGCACTTTTCAAAAAAAAAAATTAAAATTATGCACCTTTCGAGTAGTGGACATCACAAAATTTATACATCGAACATTATAATTTTAATTTTTTTTTTTTTTTATTGGCATAGACAACAAGCACTCAACATGATAAAGAAATATGAATAGCATGAAATACTTCCATGGTAGGTACTAATAAATACGTATAAGGATTTTTAGTGAATTTAGCTTTAAAATTCTTAGCAAAATATTGATATTAAATTTTCTCATTCAATTTGTAGATCAAATTATATGGACATGTGTAAGTATATATAATACATACGGGTGCATTTCAAAAATATTTCTCTATAAATTTATGTAACTATTAAGCATAATTTCAAAGGTAATACACGAAAATTGTTATTGAAACTTTGTTCGATATGTATATGAGTGAATGCCAAATTTAAAGCTTAATTTAATTTTTTTAGTTTTGATGGAAAATCCACATAAAATAACATTATGATAGAATATTTTATAATAATTATTAAAACATACATTTTATGAGACTCTTGTTTTTAAAAACCAAAATTGTGAACTTTGCCCCCATAACTCCTCTAGTTTGATTATCTACTTTTAATTATTTATTTACCTACAATTATTATAGAATTGACATGTAAATTAATAATATTTGTGAGACCATATATTTATTATAGACAAATAATCTATGAAAATATAAAATTTATTATTATTTATGGGAAGGATTAGATTAATGATATGGAATTTGTACATAAACACTGTATATTATAGCCATATAAAAAGATACCTTCAAAAAATTTTGAATTGAAAAGTATCATAATGTTGAAATTTCAAATATTATCTAAAATAGAATCAATAATATTTCAAATTAAAAGGTAAGGCATGTACTTTAGAAGTAACTCTTTAAATTGTTAGTTGATGTTCATGCCATACAATCATATACTCTTAGAGGATTTTGAACTTTTTTAAAAATTATACATTATTTCTATAAATACAAGTGCACACCAGCAATTATAATTTTAATTTTCTTGAAATCCTTGTATCTCTATTGAATTAAAATTAATTTCTCTCTATAAGAGATTATCTTGAAAACTAGGCATATCAATTTATGATGAAGGAATGATTTTTAATTCATAAATTTTTATGCAAGATAAGGTAATTTAGGAATCCCAATTTCGAATATCTATTTAAACTAATGTTAATATTCATATAAAATAAAAACTCAAAAACAACTCAAATCTTTACGGAAGCACTATAATTTATGAACATGATGTAGGTCTAGAGGAGTAATAGAACATGTTGAAGATGTGAATTGTTTTTCAATGGAAATAAAAAAATAATAAAGTTTATCGTAATTTTACCATCCATTAAAAGTTTTGTAAGAACACGGTTTAAGCATCATTTGGGTCGTTGTACGGATTATAACTTTTAAAATAAAAACAAGACTTTTGAGAACCCACACATACAGAATGCCATAGCTAGCTGTCATAAAAATGATGTGGGATATAAAAAAAAAAAAGGCAAATATACTCATTTATTATATTGAAGAAAATTGAAAGGCGAGCATAAATGACCTTATTATCTTTAAAGATAAAAAGATAAGGTTAGTTTTTCATTTTTATATTCTTCCACTCTCCTCAATCAAATGTTAATGGTTAATGAGTTTTGTTTATTAGGTTTAGGTGGTATTGAAAAATCTCTTTATTAATATCTTATATTTTATTTATTCTTTTGTCAAGCGATTATGTTGTGCTCGGTAAGATTATATTAACAAATAGATTGTTGTATTTTCTTTTTACATTTTCTTTTTCTATTTATGTCTTTTCATTTGTTATTATTGACTTTTATATTTCAGTTGTGATTATTGACTTTCATAGTTTATAGAGACTATGAAGAAACTAATAAATAATTCAAAAAATAATATGAGATATGAAGGAAAGAAATTGTACATTAGTTTGTTAAGTTGAATTAGGGCATGCATGGTAAGGGACATGTTTTCCCTAGACAAAATTAGTATCAAGGCTAACCTCTTTTGAGTCTTTGGGAGGGAGGATGCACCTTTGTTGGATGGTTTACATGCAAAAAATCCAAGGTTAATGACTTATGTTGCCAACTCCAACTAGTTATTTAAATACATTACAAATGTCTATTACTAATGTAGGTTGGGCAACATGTCATTACTAGTATATGACTCTGCCACAATAAATATCTCTAAAATATTGGGTTTGAATGATATTTAAGAATTATAGAGTTTTGGATTAACATAATCGAATTTAAATGGTAAATATTATCCATTTAACATATGATTGATGCATGTCTTTATTATTGTAACTTTTAGAGTTTTAAATCAAGCATCATCTACCGTTGGATGGCCATAATTCATAAAAATTCTAATGTAATGATGTGTATTTCCCCAACCCCGACTCATTATTATAATACATTACAAATATTTGTCACTATCTTTGAGCACTTATTTGTATGAGTAATGTGGGTTGAGTGGCATGTCCTTACCCACTTTACGATTCTCCCATAATGGAAGTTTCTATACCACATTTTGGGTTTGAATGATATTTGAGGATTAATGTGTTTTAAATTTTAGCATAGTAAAATTTAGATAGTAAATATTATTTATGTAGGATATGGTTGATGCGTGCTAGTGCAATTTTCGGGCTTCAAAACAACCATATATATGGGACCATAAGCAATCCCTATCATGAAATATACGTATGTTAATATAGTTCAAATTTGATGGCTACTTTTTTACTTATCAATATTTTTTGAATGATAATAAATTTTTAATTTTTTTGATATTATATATAAAAATAGGATTATTATAGATATAAATAATAAACATATAAATTTATGTAACTAATTAATTTTTAAAAAATTAAAAATTTAGAAAAACTAATTATATTAACAAAGACAGGATGAAAAAAACCAACAAAAACTACTACTAAAAACTTGAAAACAATCCTCAAATTGAAACTCTATCTAAATGACCATGTACCATAATATATAGAAAATGTCTTATTTGTTGATTACGTTTATAGAAATTCCTCTATATAGAGTATCACTAGCAATCGTATGTGAAATGTATGATAGAAATGTTGAAGGGGATCTTTTAGAGGAATCATATTGGAGGGAGAGAAACAATGGGAAAGGAAGAGTAGTGAAGAAGAAGGGATTAGAGGGCGGAGAAGTGCAAGGGTGGTGAAAGAAAACAAAATAATAAATTTGAAATTGAAACATCCAAAAATGACATGACATTTAAGTCAATATTTTGAGGAGGGCTGGGTTGTTGGCTTAGATGATGAAAAAAAAACATAAAGAGATATTTGTCAACGTAAGGAGCGACATAAATATTTTTGGAAGTGAAACCGTGTTTGTAGTTTTAGCCCTTGCATAAATATACACAGGAAGATGTGAAGTGGAAATAGAATATGAAGGTGGTGACCTCATGCAAAGTTGTACTCATAAACAATAGGAAGTCATCCTCATTCAACAAAGACCAAAAAAATGGAAAGGTGTGGTTTGTTGAGGATTTTGTTTGTACATGGTAAAGAAACCAACAACATGGGACATGTAGCACTACCCTTTGAATTGGGCTTGGGGTGGAGAAAATAATGTGAAGAATCCATCGATAGGGGGAAAGAAGAAGTGATATTGGATCGAGAGGGTGAACCAAATTATGATTATTTAAGTCTGATTATATTTTGAAGGATTTGATCATTTTTGAGTATTAGAACAATGTTATTATGAATATAGAGGTTGAAATACATAGAGAGGAGACATTTTCATTACTTATTTTGTAAAAATGAAGGTTTAAATGTATATGTATATAAAGTATTTTATGTTTTACATATTCAAAAATTATGGAAATCCTATGTTTATGTTTGGCCAAATTTATTCGTGGAAAACCCTTGTGCGCGGGTTTTGAAATCTTGATGTCATGGATTAGAAATATGACATTTAATTCTCACAAAAAATTGGAAATATGAATATATTTTGTCTCTATCTTTTTACGTAAGCATCTCCACACTTTGAATTTCATTGGCTTTCACATACACTCTGTATATCACAAAACATATAAAATTTGTATGTCCCACTATAGAATCAAAAGGAATGAGGAAGAGGAGAAGATAAATAATATCAATGACATGAAATATAAATAAAATAGAAAGCTAATACACAACCATATGCATTTTAATTTTATTAAAAAATTACAAAAAATATACAATAGCTTAGTTATGTTAAACGTCACCTGGGAACGTTAAGGATTTTATGAGATTCATGTTAAGTTTTTTGGAATTCTGGTTTTATAAAAGAAACTTTGAGGAGGAAAAAGTAAACAAGGAATAACTTATCAAGTTGAATTTCATCGATGAGGAGAAATTGCATAACTTGTTATGTAGAATTTTACTAGAAATTTAAGTGAGATTACGAGTAATAACCGATAATTCCTAGGATTAGGGTCTTGTGAGAAGTTTAAAATTTGTGCCGTTATGAAGGACAAAGAAGCTACATGATAGCCTGTGAGATCAAATGTCATTGTGAATCCTAGAGGATGGAGTGCAATATAAAGTATGGAGCCTATATTTTGAGGTAGGGGGTTGTTACTTGGGCTTTGGGGGCCTATGATGGTCGGATAAGACAATATGTCCAACACGAATGGTGTCACAACTAGACCATTTCCCTCCCCTTTATATTATTTGAAGTACGTCTTCAGCATAATTGTAATGCTTCAACATTCAATAAAAATATAAAAATAAATAAAATGATGATTTACTCACACCTAAAACTTGTTAGGTACGCAAAGGTGTGTGTCAAATTTAACCTAGTGACAAGCCCGGGGAAATCACGTGGTCGTCGAGTTATTTTAAAATGTTAATATGGTTATGCTTTTGTGATCACTGGCCTCTTTATCATTATCCTAATTTGAAAAGTTCATCCTTACTTTGACATCTTTATCAAGATTACCGATAATACTTATGGTAATACTTAAGAATGATCAGAAATTGAGAGGAATCTAAAAAACCATCAAAGAAAAATCATTGATCAAGATAAACTAACAAGGGCAATATAATGGCTATTTTTCAAATTAATAGTAAACATAAATCCTTTAAAATATGAAAAAATACATAATTATCCTTATAAAAATATGATATTGTTTTAATTTTCAAATGTGAATGCAACTTACCACAAAAATGCAAAGTGTATAATTGGAAAATGAAGTGTATAAACTTCACACTGGCAACGTTAATGATTTTATGAGATTCATGTTGTGTTTTTGAATTAGGGTTTTATAAAAGAAACTTTGGGGAGGAAAACGTCGACAAGGAATAACTTATCATGTTGATTTTCATTAAGGAGGAGAAATTGTACAACTTTTTATGATGATTTTTATTAGAAATTTAAGTGAGATTACGAGTAATAACTTATAATTCCTAGGATTAGGGTTTTGTGAGAAGTTTAAAATTTATGTCGTTATGAAGGACAAAGACGTTTTAGGATAGCCTGTGAGATCAAATGTCATTGTGAATCCTAGAGGATGGCATGCAATATGTAACGCCCAAAAAGATGACGCCACGCTCAAGACGATGACGACGAAGAACTTGCTTGTCACAAACATACAACCCAAAATATGTGAATTTTTTTATAAGGTATTTGTACCTGCCCTTGACGGACATCAAAAGTTTTATATCTTACACCCGAGGTATTATATTCAATCTTGATTTCATTACATAAATATCGTATGTAATATTTAAAATCTCAAACCGAGGTATACATGTATATGTACCACCAGGTTTACATCTTTATAACCCAAAAAGGTATGTGATTAACTTAATCATGTATCACTTACGATTTAAACGAAACCATGTTTGAAATTTCCAAGGTTCAAGGTTAAGCCAACGTGTGACTAGGTAAGTTAACGATTACCGATTCAGCTATTACTACAGCGAGACAAATTTTAATATAATTACATAGATGGATCTCATAAACAATGACGAGCTCCAAGGAAAACAAGGCTAATTAGATGGTCGAGTTCTTATTTTAAGGGTATCATGTTAAATATCTATAACTTGATAATAACGCCTAAAACAAAGACGTTAGGTTGTGAAGAGCATAAGGGATAAAAACAAGGTCATGCCATGGTGTGTGTGGGTAAACACTTTCCGCCATGAGTAAGTGTGATCGCTTGGACATAAACTCACTTATGTCAAGACCATTTAAGAAAAATAAAGAGAGCCGTAGTGAGACCCACGACATGCCACATCCACGAGGCCAAGGATACGTTTTAAAGGTAAGCGGCCAAACATAGAGATTTCCATGTGGAGAAGTATTAAAAAGAGAGGTGGTTAGACAAGGTTGGGGGTGGGTGGCTCCACCACTGCCGACATTAACTCCTCTCTTGCGTGTCGAATTCCACTGTTTGAGCCACTCAACTCACTAGATTTGCAAATATATTAACTACAAAGTCATCATAGTCGACTCTACTCCTTATTGACTGACCATGGGGAAAAAGAAAGAGGGGGTGCAGGATGAGATTCAAGCGCGAGAACAGTGTAGCTACCTTCACCATCATTGGGCATTGCAAGGTGTGAGTTTGGCGGGGAGAGCTCCAGGTGTGAGTCATGGCCACGGCCTATACAAAGGTCGACCAAGCGGTAGTATAGAGGCGTCTCCTTTTCTTTTTTTTCTTTTTTTTGTTTCTTTATTTAACACACTCTCAAGAAAGACGGCACAGAAGTCCGGATTACATTACCACGAGCCTTTTTGAAGCCTGGGCAGAGCATAAATGAGGCCTATGGACCTAGCTCGCACAAATGATGACTGGCAGCGGCATGGAGGTGTCTTGGGCGACTCCAACAAGCAGGTTGACCAACTATATTGCTATCTGATCGTAATGACTGCATCCTCAAATTTGGGGTTCTCCTTCGTGGTATTTTTATCAAAATCGATGGAAGAACACTCTCACTGTCACATAGTCGATTTGAAGAGATGAAGACTTGGTACATGTTCTGGATCTGGAAAATATCCTGTTGCCTTCACCTCCCAAGACATTTTCTCCAACATTGCATAGATCTCCTGTATCGTGCAGAGATAGAGAAGCACAAGAGCTTGCTACATTGACAGATCCTTTGATCAAGGAGTGCGCATTAGACCAAACAAGACTCGGTTCTATTTATTTATTTTTTGTCCTATATACAACTAGAAACTTAAAATGATTTATTCGTGGAAGAACAACGCAGTAGGAGGATACATTACATACATCGAATATCCATGTAGTAGTTGACTTTACATTTTAATGAGCATTTTTGCGAGTTTTTTTAGTACAGAATGCCTTGCATTTTAGGACAGTCTTGTGACATGGAAGCTTTACAGAGACGTATCCTTGTTTTAATTGTTTTATATGATATTAATGTATGGTTTTATATAAAATTTAGCATAGTTTGTTTGACAAATACATGATTATTCATGGACCTTGGGGAGCGCCGTAGACACTGATGCATACACAGGTTCCTTAGCTTATATGTAATTTATATTATGTCTTGACTAAGTTCATAGTAATATTCCTTTTTAATATAACAGGAATACTATAGTATATTGTTATAAATGAAATTTCATAATAGTAATTCCAATAGTTTTAATGACACTTAAATATGAATAGCATTTAGAATTTTAGTTTTCTTATTACCGAAGTATGGGTAAAGAACTAAATCAGCTTGGAACCTTTACATTAAAATCTCCTTCTACATATTTTAATAAGCCTTGTACGGGAATTCAAGAAGGTTTGATTTCATTTCCTTTTACGATTTGCAAATAGATTTACAATGGATTCATAAATGAAGAAAACATAAAATAACTAGAACTTACAATGTTTCATTGTCATACTAAAATCCATTTGAAAACTTAAGTCCTTCCATCAAGTATAAAAGAAGGGATAATGCACTATTTTTCCAACCTTTTCAACACATCACTTTCAAGTACTCAAAATTTTTTTAATATATTTTCCTTTGTAATTTCTTTCCAACATTTCCAATAAATTTTTAGAGTAAGAAATAATATCATTTCAAAGAAATTTTCCTTAAAAATCTTGTTACAACATATCCTACTTCATGTGGAAACAAATTTACAATAATGGAAGCTAGAGGAAGCAAAGCAATATTACATTTTCCTCCACTCAAGGTGGGTAAATACATGGTGTTTTTACATTGTCAACAACAAGGTTCTTGTGCTCCAAATATCAACAAGGTGGCTCCTCCATAGTGCTTGATTCACAACAAAATAAGGGGAGAGGCAACACTCTCCTCCCAACCAAAACTCAATGGAGAAGAGAAGCAATCTCCTCCATTGACCCCCGAGCCCCAAACACAACACAATGAAAGGGTGGTCTCCAACTCAAGGCAACAACACTTGCTTCCACAATACAAATTTCTTCACAACATTCAAAGCTAAAATAAAAGAAACAAAAGGAAACACAAATAACACAAAACATTTCATAACAAGGCTTTCATCCAAGCCAACAAGAGAAGGAACTATGGGAAAGTTTTCCTTATGCCTCCCCATTGAAATGAGATGCCCATCCAAACCCTCCACAATAAAACTCAAGCCCCTAAGACTCTTATGCCTCCCTCAAGTACCCCTTTTTCCTCCTAAACTCTTATACCTCCCTCCTCTTATGGCTCCCTCAAGGACAAGGTAAGAATGTAGACATTCTTACCCAAGATGGGCATCCCTCTCAAACTCCCTCCACAATTTCCTATTCTACTCTTATGCCTCCCTCATGAGTTTTTCCCATAGACCTCTCCTACACTACACCTTAAGCATTCTATCCATTTTTCCACAACACACAAAGGTAAACATACATTTTCTACAATTTTAAGCATAGAAGCAACAACAATAAGAAAGCAAAAGGGAGAAGGTTTCCTACCTCTCCATTGGAGAAGCCTAAACCAAGAAGCTTTGTCCAAGCTCCCTCCAAAACAATCCAAGCATGCAAGTCCAAGCTCCTTTTTTTCTTTTCCCCAATTCTTTTCTCTCCCAAGGAAAATAAAAAAAGAACTCAATAAAAACCTCCAACCCCCTCAACAAGAGAGGAAGTTCCCATAAATAGACAAAAGGGGAGGGTGAGGATGATGTGGCTCCATGTACGATGCCACATCTCACATCCTCAAGACCACCTCCCTTAGTCAACTCAATTCCCAAAAACACAATAAATGGGTGGTTGGGTTGAATGACATCTCTTTCCACATCTATCCCTTCCCATGTTCCTTAAGGCACAATTAAATGCAAATGGAAGAAAAGTGCACTCCAAAGTCACATTTCCCTTCCCAAAACAATAAATAATCCCCTTTTTGGCTTCCCAACCCATAGATATGGTTGGTAAGGGGTTTTGGGAAGTGTGGGACAAGTTTAACTTGTCCCACAAGTCCCCCAAAATTGCCCTCAATCTCAAATTCGAGATTCAAAGAACTTGGAGTGGTCAACACTCAAAACAAGCATTCAAAACAAGAGGAAAACACAAGGCTCAAGGAGCCAACCATCAAAATTAATTACACCCACTAGACTTCCCTCCAAAACTTAAAAATTAAAACAAGGTGTTAAATTAATCTAAACATACTTAGCAAAAGTAATTTAAAAAAACATCACAAATGAAATCACCTACTAAAGCAAGTTAAAACAAGTAATTAAAATTCTTAACCCCTTGGTCACATTAGAAAATTTCCCCCTCATGGAAATTTTTCTTAACAACATAAAAAAGAAAACTAAAGTAACACAATACAATTCACTAGTTGCCTTGATGACCAAAAGTTGTAACCACCCGACATCCTGTTGTGTTTGGTTCCCAATCCCCCTTTAGGTTGTGATCATGTTGTGTTTCCTGCAAAATACAAAATACCTCCTTCGGCCTTGCGGCCATGTCAAAATGTCCAAAATAACCATATGCATGAAATTTATTAACATCTATACGTAATTCAATTATCCATTATTTC
This sequence comes from Taxus wallichiana var. yunnanensis, assembly GCA_018340775.1. Taxonomy (NCBI): domain Eukaryota; kingdom Viridiplantae; phylum Streptophyta; class Pinopsida; order Cupressales; family Taxaceae; genus Taxus; species Taxus wallichiana. The sequence goes on along the minus strand of CM031240.1, from coordinate 794,921,314 downwards.
AAGGTTTAAATCACAACTTAATCATGCATTCCATCACTATCCAAAGTTATAGTAATGTAAATTCAACAACTACATTCTACTTATCATGGCGAAGAAATCCAATGTTAGAACACATGCAATATATCCATATAAAAATCATATCGGTATCCAATAGTCTGTCCATGAGTCAGTGTAGATCATACTGAAAACAAAATCCAATCATAACCCAAATGCATCTATTCACAAAACATCATGCTAATCAATGTAAGTATAAGTCATGTCCATATCCAAAAGTCTGCATAAGTCAAAATGATAATCCACTAACTGTCACAGGGAAGTGGGCATTACATCCCCCTCCTTAGACTAAACTTCCTCCTAGAAGTCGGTGAAATAAGTGTGGGGCGAGATCGCAATGGTGTACCATCCTCCCAAGTAGGCTTGCAGTATCATTGTACACTGTCCCCTTTGGACACGTGCACGATCAATCTCTCTACCTCGAAGGCCCAGGGTCCTACGCTCTAGAATACGTATGGGCTCCACCATTACCTGCCCCTGATCCTGCACCTGCAATGCGGTCCAATCTAGCACATGAGAAGGATCAGCAATATACCTCCTAAGTACAGAAACATGAAACACATCATGGACACGAGATAAGCTAGGTGGAAATGCTAGACGATAGGCCAAGGGACCGAGGCGCTCCAAGATCTCAAAGGGACCCACAAACCTAGGAGAAAGCTTAGAACCTTTTCCATAACGGATAGGGCTCTTATGCGGTCTGACACGAAGAAACACCTTCGTGCCTACCCTCAGCGTGATCTGTCCTATGCTGGTCTGCATACTTCTTCTGTCTATCCTGTGCCTCCTGCAATCTCTGTCTGATCAAGGCAACCTGCTGCTCCATATCCTGTAATAAAGTTGGCCCAAGGGAAACCCTGTCCTCAATCCTGTCCCAACTGAGAGGTGTCCTGCACTCTCTACCATATAATGCCTGAAAAGGAGCCATGCCTATAGAACTCTAGAAACTATTATTGTAGGCAAACTCCACCAAATACAGATACTCCTCCCATCTCGACTGATGATCCATCACGTACATCCTGAGCATATCCTCCAAAATCTGATTCACCCTCTCTGTCTGTCCATCTGTCTCAGGGTGATAAGTTGTGCTGAAATTAATCCTCGTCCCGAGGGCATACTGCATGGTGGTCCAGAAATGGGAGGTGTATAAAGGGTCGCGGTCGCAAATGATCTTCCGTGGAATCCCATGTAATCTGAAAATCTCATCAAGGTATACTCGTGCCATAGCACTTGCTGTATAGGTGGTCTTCACCGGAGAAAAATGAGCTACCTTTGTCAATTTATCAACCGTGACCATGATGGCGTCGTGATGGTATCTCGACGTAGGTAATCCAATGATGAAGTCCATGGAAATGGTGTCCCACTTCCACTCCGGTATGGCATAAGGATAGAGAAGGCCAACTGGATGCTGATGCTTGGCCTTCACCCTCTGGCACTCTAAACAGCGTGAAACAAATGAAGCTATGTCTCTCCGAAGTCCTCTCCAAAAGTACAACTGTCTTAGGGTGGCGTGCATCTTCTTCACCCCGGGATGGGCTGAATAAGGTGCATGATGAGCCTCTGTCAAAATATCATGTCTCAAGCCTCCATCTCTAGGAACATAAATCCGACCTCTGTGTCTGAGAAGGCCATCTGCCTCTAATGAAAATCCATCAAATCTCCCCTCAAGGGGTCTCTGAGACTCAATCTCTGCTCTGGCTGCAAGGTAGAAACTATCATGAGAAAGCTGTTGCAAGATCCTACTCCACAAATCTGTGCCCACTGAGGTGGCCATAGCCACATGTCTTCGCCTACTCAAGGCATCTACAACCACATTCTCCTTTCCTTTCACATGCTCTATCTCCATGTCATACTCACAGAGTAACTCCATCCAATGCCGCTGACGAGCGTTGAGATTGGGCTGCGTGAAGAGGTGGCGAAGACTCAAGTGATCAGTCCTGAGTGTAAATCTCCGGCCAAGAAGAAAATGTCTCCACCGCACTAAGGCATGTACAACTGCTGCAAGCTCAAGGTCATGGGTCGGATAATTTAGCTCGTAATCTTTGAGTTTGCGAGACTCAAAGGTAACTACTCTACCCTTCTGCATTAACACACCTCCAATTCCTGCCAAGGAAGCATCTGTGCAAACGTAGAACTCTCCCTGAGGATCCGGCACTGCAAGAATAGGTGCTCTCGTGAGGAACTCCTTCAGTGTACTGAAGGTCTGCTCACATCTATCTGACCATAAAAACTTCTTCCCTTTCTGCTGAAGGGAAGTGATAGAGTCGCAATCCGAGAAAAATCTTGAACAAACCTCCTGTAGTACCTGCTAGGCCCATGAAACTACGCACCTCGGTCACACTAGTGGGTCTTTGGCCAATCCATGATGGCTCGAATCTTGGAAGGATCGATTGCGATGCCTTCCCCGAAATGATGTGGCCCAAATATCGCACCTAAGGCTGAAAGAACGCACACTTCTCCAAGTTCCCGTAAAGGCACTTTGTTCTCGAAGACACTGAAGAACCTGGCGAAGGTGCTCCTTGTGCTCCTCACGTGTGCGTGAATAAATCAGAATGTCATCAAGGAAGATGAGCACGAAGCGATCAAGGAAGGTCCTGAATACCCCATTCATCAAACTCATAAACACTGCGGGGGAATTTGTCAAACCGAAAGGTACCACTGTGAACTCGTAGTGGCCATATCGCGTACGGAATGTTGTCTTGTGAATATCCACCTCCGCAATCCTGAGCTGATGGTATCCTGACTTAAGATCTATCTTAGAGAAAACTATAGCCCCCTTCATCTGATCAAATAAATCATCAATGCGTGGAAGGGGGTAACGATTTTTTATCGTTACTTTATTCAGCTGACGGTAGTCGATACACAACCGAAGAGATCCATCCTTCTTCTTTACGAAGATCACTGGTGCACCCCAAGGGGATACACTAGGATGGATTAGGCATTTCTCCAGAAGGCCCTCAAGCTGTAACTTGAGCTCACATAACTCAGGAGTAGTCATCCGATAGGGTGCTCGTGAGATAGGCTCTGCGCCTGGAACTAGATCTATATGGAAGTCGATCTCACGTGGGGGAGGTAATCCGGGTAGCTCCCCTGGGAATACATCGGCAAACTCTGACAAGATGGAATGATCATCGAGGGAAGGTCCTCTCGACTCATCCTCTGATCATCACTTTGACCGTAATAGAAAACATCGACAACCCCGCCGCGCACACCGCTTAAGTGCGCATAGCGGAGATGGTGCGAATGGATACAACCCTCCTAACTCCTGATATCACCGACTCTACTCCAAGATCATCTATGCAAGAAATAGTCTTGTGGTAACAATCCACTCTAGCTCGTGAGCGGACAACCAATCCATGCCTAAAATGATGTCATAAGATCCTAATGGAAGAATTTGAAGATCAAAATCGGTGGTGAAGGGTCCCAAATCCACTACACACTCGTTGACTAAGGAGTCTACAAAAATTTTGGCTCGAAGCCATCTCAACGTCCCAATTACATTACTGCCTAAGCGCCACCAGCCTACAACGCTCTACTAAGGATGGTGCAATAAAAGAATCAGAAGAACCCGAATCAAATAATATAGAGGTGGAAATACCACCAATACTACCTGTCGTCTCAATCACAAGTACTCGGTGCTCGGCTGGCGGTTCTCGACTGCTATGTAGATCCAATGACTCCGTGCCATATCTCCAATAGTAGGCTCTGAGCTCTGCGTCTTACCCTTGTTAGGGTTATGTGGGAAATCTCTCCAATGATGTCCAACAACGCCACAACCATAACATTACTACTGGTCCTCTCCAGTGGGAAGCGGCTCAGTGGAAATCTAGATGACTGAGATACGGATCTTGACGATCCGGCTATGGACTGTTGAGGTCTCTGCTAACGAGCTCCTATTGACTAAGCTCTCGGTGCACCCTGTGTCTTGATGGGACCCCTAGGAGGAGGCCCCATACTACGTCCTCTCTGTGCATCAAATCTCTGAGGAGGTCGGTAAGGTGGGCGGGTCTCTGCTTATTCTTCGCTTTGTGGTGGCTGAATGAAGCTTGCCACGAACTCTGTCCACCTCGTGGGGAGGCCCGGACCCCCTCGACCTACTATCCTGCATTTTTGGATTCGGCTCGAACTCGTCTCTAGCTTCTGTTGTGTCTTTCCCCATGTCTCCTCTAGTATATAGGCCTTCTCCACGACCTCTCTGCTAACATCGTGGGCGGTGAATGCGCACTGCGCCACCTAAATCCAAGTTCGGGCCCCGAGATGAACTCGTGAATCCGTGCACTGCTCATCCCTGCATATAGTCAGCGTCTTGGAGTAGGTCCGAAATCGACTCTCACATACTCGGCTACTATCATCGATGCAGACGGAGGTCATGAAACTCGTCTATCATTCTTTGAATAAATCTCCTGGGTAAATACTGCTCTGAAACGCTCCTCAAATAGCTACAGGTAATTGTCTCCGAGTCAACATGGAGTTTTTACTCCTCGGTCCTCCACTGACTCCTACTCCATCCTTCGAGAAGATGGATTGCAACATGAGCTTTCGTGTTGCTAGTACAGAAAGGCGAGCTTGAAGCATCCGCTCAATCTCACCAACCAAGCCTCTGCTGAAAACCGCCGCTGTATCACCCGAATAGTGAGATGGTCGCAGCTTGGGATCTCCCTAATATGATCTACAATCGACGTATGACGAATCCTAGGTCTATCTGAATGCTCCTCCCTCTCGTCAGGGCTCGAGACCTATCCCTATGTCCGAGATCCTGTCCCCATGTCCTCTCTGTGGTGACTCGCCTAGCCGACTCTACATGGAAGTTCTACGCCTGTGTTCCTTGTTGTGTCGAGGGGATGCCTGAGCATCTACTGATGGCTCCAAACTATGTCTAGCAAGTCCTCTTCCCAAGGGCTCTCCGCGTATAGCGGCATTGACATCCTGGAGTGTCTGCAAGATCTGAGGTAGAAGGGCTGCTACGGCCTGCTCTGGCGGTGGTATGTCTAGGTCTATATGAAGAGACCCCTCGCCCAATCCGCGCCTCCTGCACAGATCAAGGCGAGAGTTAGTTCATCGTTCTAGGTCTTGTGTCTAGTTTTCTAAATTTGTTGTTTACTATAATTATCAACATTATGGTTTTATATTTTAAAAGAATCAACTCTCTGTACTAAGTTGAATGTTCCTGTTTTGAGTTTTCTGCGTGTGCCCAAGGGTCCCAGCTTCGAACCCCTGGCTCTGATACAAAAGTGTAACGCCGCAAAAATACGACGCCACGCTCAAGATGATGACGACGAAGAACTTGCTTGTCACAAACATACAACCCAAATATGTGATTTTTATTTATTTATTTATAAGGTATTTGTACGCCCTTGACGGACATCAAAAGTTTTATATCTTACACACGAGGTATTATATTCAATCTTCGGTTTGATTACACAAATATTGTATGTAATATTTAAAATCTCAAACTAAGGTATACATGTATATATACCACCAGGTTTACATGTTTATAACCCAAAAGGTATGTTATTAACTTAATCATGAATCACTTACGATTTAAACGAAACCATGTTTGAAATTTCCAAGGTTCAAGGTTAAGCCAACGTGCGACTAGGTAAGTTAACGATAACCGACTCGGCTATTACTACAGTAGGAAAATTTTAATATAAATACATAGATGGATCTCATAACCAATGACGAGCTCCAAGGGAAAACAAGGTTAATTAGATGGTCGAGTTCTTATTTTAAGGGTATCATGTTAAATATCTATAACTTGATCATAGCGCCTATACAAAAACGTTAGGTTGCGAAGAACATAAGGGATACAAACAAGGTCATACCATGGTGTGCGTGGGTAAACACTTTCCACCATGAGTAAGTATGATCGCCAGACATAAACTCACTTATGTCGAGCCCGTTTAAGAAAAAGAAAGAGAGCCGTAGTGAGACCCACGACATGCCACGTCCACGAGGCCAAGGATACGTTTTAAAGGTAAGCGGCCAAACATAAAGATTTCCACGTGGAGAAGTATTCAAAAGAGAGGTGGTTAGACAAGGTTGGGGGTGGGTGGCTCCAGCCACCTACCGGCATTAAATCCCTCTCTTGCGTGTCAAATTCCACCTGCTGAGCTGCTCAACTCACTAGATTTGCAAATCTATTAACTACAAAGTCATCACAGTCGGCTTGCTGCTCCCTATTGACCTGACCACGGGGAAAAAGAGAAAGAGGGGGTGCAGGATGAGCTTTGGCGCGAGAACAGGTGTAGCTACCTTCACCATCATTAGGCGTTGCAAGGTGTGAGTTTGGAGGGGAGAGATCCAGGCGTGAGTCTTGGCCATGGCACTGTCTGAGAGGTTGACCGGGCGGAAGTATAGAGGCGTCTCCTTTTATTTTTTTCTATTTTTGTTTCTTTATTTAACACACTCTCGAGCAAGATGACACGAAGTCTGGATTACATTACGACAAGCCTTTTTGAAGCTGGGCGAGAGGATAAATGAGGCCTACGGACACTGGCGTGCACAACTTGAGTGACCAGGCAGCGGCATGGAGGAGTCTTGGGCGACTCCAACAAGTAGGTTGAACAAATATATTGCTATATGATGATGTAATGACTGCATCCTCAAATTTTGGGTTCTCCTTCATGGTATTTTTATCAAAATCGATGGAAGAACACTCTCACTTTGTCACATAATCGATTTGAAGAGATGAAGACTTGGTACATGTTCGGATCGGAAAATATCCCTTTGCCTTCACCTCCCAAGACATTTTCTCCAACATTGCATAGATCTCCTGTATCGTGCAGAGATAGAGAAGCACAAGAGCTTGCTACATTAACAGATCCTTTGATCAAGGAGTGCACATCAGACCAAACCAGACTCGGTTCTATTTATTTATTTTTTGTCCTATATACAGCTAGAAACTTAAAATGATTTATTCGTGGAAGAGCAACGCATAGAGGAGGATCTGTTACATATCAGAATATCCATGTAGTAGTTGGCTTTACATTTTAATGAGCATTTCTGCGTGTGTTTTTAGTACAGAATGCCTTGCATTTTAGGACAGTCTTGTGACATGGAAGCTTTACAGAGGCGTATCCTTGTTTTACTTGTTTCATATGATATTAATGTATGGTTTTATATAAAATTTAGCATAGTTTGTTTGACAAATACATGATTATTCATGGACCTTGGGGAGCGCCGTAGACACTGATGCATACACAGGTTCCTTAGCTTATATGTAATTTATATTATGTCTTGACTGAGTTCATAGTAATATTCCTTGTTAATATAACGGGAATACTATAGTATATTGTTATAAATGAAATTTAATAATAGTAAATCCAATAGTTTTAATGACACTTAAATATGAATAGCATTTAGAATTTTAGTTTTCTTATTACCGAAGTGTGGGTAAAGAACTAAATCAGCTTGGAACCTTTACATTAAAATCTCCTTCTACATATTTTAATAAGCCTTGTACGGGAATTCAAGAAGGTTTGATTTCATTTCCTTTTACGATTTGCAAATAGATTTACAATGGATTCATAAATGAAGAAAACATAAAAGAACTAGAGCTTAAAATGTTTCATTGTCATACTAAAAGCCATTTGAAAACTTAAGTCTTTCCATCAAGTATAAAAGAAGGGATAATGCACTATTTTTCCAACCTTTTCAACACATCACTTTCAAGTACTCAAACAAAATTTTAATATATTTTCTTTTGTAATTTCTTTCCAACATTCCACAAAAGAATTCAACAACATTTCCAATAAATTTTAGAGTAAGAAATACTATCATTTCAATGCAATTTTCCTTCAAAATCTTGTTACAACATATCCTACTTCATGTGGAAACAAATTTACAATAATGGAAGCTAGAGAAAGCAAAGCAATATTACATTTTTCCTCCACTCAAGGTGGGTAAATACATGGTGTTCTTACATTGTCAACAACAAGGTTCTTGTGCTCCAAATATCAACAAGGTGGCTCCTCCATAGTGCTTGATTCACAACAAAATAAGGGGAGAGGCAACACTCTCCTCCCAACCAAAACTCAATGGAGAAGAGAGGCAATCTCCTCCATTGACCCCCGAGCCCCAAACACAACACAATGAAAGGGTGGTCTCCAACTCAAGGCAACAACACTTGCTTCCACAATACAAATTTCTTCACAACATTCAATGCTAAAAATAAAAGAAACAAAAGGAAACACAAATAACACAAAACATTTCATAACAAGGCTTTCATCCAAGCCAACAAGAGAAGGAACTATGGGAAAGTTTTCCTTATGCCTCCCCATTGAAATGAGATGCCCATCCAAACCCTCCACAATAAAACTCAAGCCCCTAAGACTCTTATGCCTCCCTCAAGTACCCCTTTTTCCTCCTAAAATCTTATACCTCCCTCCACTTATGGCTCCTCAAGGACAAGGTAAGAATGTAGACATTCTTACCCAAGATGGGCATCCCTCTCAAACTCCCTCCACAATTTCCTATTATACTCTTATCGTCCCTCATGAGTTTTTTTTTCCCATAGACCTCTCCTACACTACACCTTAAGCATAGAAGCAACAACAATAAGAAAGCAAAAGGGAGAAGGTTTCCTACCTCTCCATTGGAGAAGCCTAAACCAAGAAGCTTTGTCCAAGCTCCCTCCAAAACAATCCAAGCATGCAAGTCCAAGCTCCTTTTTTTCTTTTCCCCAATTCTTTTCTCTCCCAAGGAAAATAAAAAAAGAACTCCTCAACAAAAACCTCCAACCCCCTCAACAAGAGAGGAAGTTCCCATAAATAGACAAAAGGGGAGGGTGAGGATGATGTGGCTCCATGTAGGATGCCACATCTCACATCCTCAAGACCACCTCCCTTAGTCAACTCAATTCCCAAAAACACAATAAATGGGTGGTTGGGTTGAATGACATCTCTTTCCACATCTATCCCTTCCCATGTGCCTTAAGGCACAATTAAATGCAAATGGAAGAAAAGTGCACTCCAAAGTCACATTTCCCTTCCCAAAACAATAAATAATCCCCTTTTTGGCTTCCCAACCCATAGATATGGTTGGTAAGGGGTTTTGGGAAGTGTGGGACAAGTTTAACTTGTCCCACAAGTCCCCCAAAATTGCCCTCAATCTCAAATTCGAGATTCAAAGAACTTGGAGTGGTCAACACTCAAAACAAGCATTCAAAACAAGAGGAAAACACAAGGCTCAAGGAGCCAACCATCAAAATTAATTACACCCACTAGACTTCCCTCCAAAACTTAAAAATTAAAACAAGGTGTTAAATTAATCTAAACATACTTAGAAAAAGTAATTTAAAAAAGATATCACAAATGAAATCACCTACTAAAGCAAGTTAAAACAAGTAATTAAAATTCTTAACCCTTGGTCACATTAGAAAATTTCCCCCTCATGGAAATTTTTCTTAACAACATAAAAAAGAAAACTAAAGTAACACAATACAATTCACTAGTTGCCTTGACGACCAAAAGTTGTAACCACCCGACATCCTGTTGTGTTTGGTTCCCAATCCCCCTTTAGGTTGTGATCATGTTGTGTTTCCTGCAAAATACAAAATACCTCCTTCAGCCTTGCGGCCATGTCAAAATGTCCAAAATAACCATATGCATGAAATTTATTAACATCTATACGTAATTCAATTATCCATTATTTCAAGGTTTAAATCACAACTTAATCATGCATTCCATCATTATCCAAAGTTATAGTAATGTAAATTCAACAACTACATTCTACTTATCATGGTGAAGAAATCCAATGTTAGAACACATGCAATATATCCATATAAAAATAATATCAGTATCCAATAGTCTGTCCATGAGTCAGTGTAGATCATACTGAAAACAAAATCCAATCATAACCCAAATGCATCTATTCACAAAACATCATGCTAATCAACGTAAGTATAAGTCATGTCCATATCCAAAAGTCTGCATAACTCAAAATGATAATCCACTAAGTGTCACAGGGAAGTGGGCATTACACAATATAAAGTATGGAGCCTATATTTTGAGGTAGGGGGTTGTGACTAGGGCTTTAGGGGCCTATGGTGGTAGGATGCGACAATACGTCCAATACGAATGGTGTCAAAACCAGATGGTTGCCCTCCCCTTTATATTATTTTAAGTATGTCTTTAGCGTAATTTTAATGCTTCAACATTGAATAAAAATATATAAATAAATAAAATTATGATTTACTCACACCTAAAACTTTTTAGGTACGTAAAGGTGTGCATTAAATTTAACCTAGTGACAGGCCCAGGGAAACCACGTGATCATTGAGTTATTTGAAAATGTTAATATGGTTATGATTCTTGTGATCATTTACCTCTTTATCATTATCCTAATTTGAGAATTTCATCCTTACTTTGACCTCTTTATCGATATTACCAACAATACTTATGGTAATACTTATGAATGATTAGAAATTGAGAGGACTCTAAACAAGCAACAAAGAAAAATTATTTGTCATAATAAACTAATAAGGGTAATAGAATGACTATGTTTAAAATTAATAGTAAACATAAATCCTTTAAAATATAAAAAATACATAATTATCCTTATAAATATATGTTGTTTAAATTTTCAAATGTGAATGCAACTTACCACAAAAATGAAGTGTATAATTGGGAATTGAATTACTCTAGATAGAGAATTATATTCACGTAGAAAGGCATCTTCAAGTTAGAAAGGGCCTCCATATTTTGTGAGACTCTAGAGCATCAAATGGTAGGAAAATATCTACAGGTGACGTTGACGTATGGTGGAATGTGCATCGCCCATGTGTCATAATTGATGGTATAGTATTGGTTTTCACGAGTGAATGTAGAAAACAGAGTTAATAGTTTTTTTGAGTCCGCAATACCCTTACACAAACTATAATGGGATGCATGTTCCTTGTGATTTGTGGAAAAGATGTGGGTTTCACAAGAGTGCAGAGTTTTCTTGGAGGGTTTTGCATAGAAGATCTTTATTTATTTTGGTTTCTTTACGCTCTGTAATTTATTCCCCCTTTCCTCTACTGACTTCATTTTAGTTTTCTCTCATCCTAAGCTTTTGAGAATAAAATCTCTTCTTGCACTGCTTCATCTTTCTTGTTTTCAGTATCCCAATCTCGTTGTTGTACGCCACATGCGTAACCTTTTCATGATATATTATTATCATGGCTTCCCTCTTACAGTGATGGCGCATGTGCAACTTTCACATGTGGCTTTTATTATTTGGGTTATCCATTTGGAAAGAAGAATAACAACTACCTCTTTATCACCCACTGATTAATCAATCCTTCCTATGGGAAATGTGTGTGTTCATATGTAGTTCCATCAATGGGAAAACATATTAAAACATGACACCCATTGTGACTTGTGTCAATAATTTTCTAGCGTACTTGGTGTTGGCCACCATTGGTGCTTCTACACTAGCATGCCTTCTCATGCCCATTTGTGTGCAAACATGACCCACATAATTGTAAAAATGGGTATTCAAGTACCAACCTCAACCCAACTATGGTGTCTACCCTTGTGGTGGTTTTAACACTATTTATGATGGGTTCTAATTTTAGGATAGATTCTCTTTATAGGTGAGTAATTTTATTATTTTAGATGAATTGCTTTGAAATTTTGATTTAAAATTCAATCCCTTAATTTTATTATTCATTTTTTATTTAAAATTATTAAAATATGGGTGAGTTCATTTTAAAATTTAAAATTTTCATAATACCAGGGATGAGATTTGATGGCCCACCTTTCAAACCAAAACTCTATGACGTTAATATGTTTTGAATAGCTTGTCTATATCTGTTAAATAATTTATTTTATTTAGTAATTTGAAAAATACATTTTTTAGATATATTTAAAAGTATTGGATAAGTTTTAGGAATTATTGGAGAGTTAAATATGCTTTGCATCTATCTTAGGAGAGTGAAGTGTCATGTGTTTTGAAGATGAACTTCATTTTCAATTACGTAGCATACTACCATAGAGAGAGAGAGAGCATAATGTTTTATGTTCTTCTATATGCCTATTTTGATTGTTTGGTGGTATAAGCTTACCTACACGTAACATGGTAAAATGTTTGATGGATGGCTTCACATCCCTAAATAGGTTGAATAAAGGATGATCAAATGCAAGAAAATCCAATGCATCTGCGCATGTATCATGAGGAGGGAAAAAGTTTATCATAAGAGAACATGACAACATTACATGAAATTCAAACATTATCATGCAGTTGTGGATGTTCATAATTGTTCTTTTTTCCTACACCCATGATTTCAGCCAATGTTTGTAGTGTATTTATCTGTATTATTTCTCTTAAAATTCTTTCATTGATCATGCTAAATTGATATTGTCCAAAGACCATGAGACACAAGTCGCATTGAAAATTTCATAGGTATAAAAAAAAGTTCCAGGATGTTAAGGTTCAACCTAAGAAATGGAATTTATCCATGGTAGATGTATGCCATGTAATATGTTTTTTTTTTTTGTATTCATCCATGATTTCTAAATAAACTGCATATATAATTTTTGGAGTGCTATAGTAATATTGATTGTTCTATAGATATAGAAAGGTTCTCCATCATATGAGCCATAATATCCCTTGAACCTTATCCTATGAATTATATTTAATTGGATGATGAATATTATAATTCAAATAAAGAATATCTTTCTAAATAATTTTATAGATTGTAATGGACAATATGTTGGCATTTTTAAAACATGAAATTGAGTAAGCATGTCATGGAAGAGAATTTTGATAAGAGAATATGGATTTCTTGTAAGTATCCAAAAATTTTATCCTTCATTGAAACCTCCTCGTTTTATTCTCTTAGTGCCAAATACATGATTGTAGGCTTTGCAACTAAGTTTGAAGAATCAATGTAATGTACTTGATAAGGATTATGTTTTTCAATTTGAGATCTTTATATTTTATTTATTTAATATTATTATTTGTATCACTATACTTGTAGTTTCTCTCTTTTGCTCAAAGTATATCATCACATTTTACATTTCTTTCATTAGTATACCATTAACATATTTAAAATTATATATTTTTATTATTGTCATGCATTTCATACAAGATATATATATATATATATATATATATATATATATATATATATATATATATATATATATATATATATATAAGAAAATTGATTGAATTATTAAATATCATTATGTACCATATCTTATTTTAAAGATATTAAGCGATATTTGAATTGGATACGAGATTGATTGTTCACTTGGTGAGAATTATTTTTAAAAAATAATTTAATAATTATGAAGAGTGATACCTAGGTTGTATGCACATAATTTGAGTCATTTAGAGATACGCCGCTATCAAAATCTTCATATGCTTCTAAAGAGTGTAATACAATATTGATGCACCAAAATTAACAGGAACTTGAAAAGGTCATAACTTGTGCATCGTGTGTCCATTTGAGTCTGTTTTTTTAAAACCACCTATTTCGATGTGACAAACGCATGTTTTGGCACTTTTTGGCCGAAAATCCACTATCTTGAGGCAGAAAATTAGGATTTAAGTTGTAGTTCAGTTTTTTCCTATTTTAGGGCATTATTTAATTTTAGTCTCTTAGTTGCATTATGTGTTGGTGATTTGGCAATTTCTCTAATTTAGGCATGTAGAAGATGCATCGAAATTTCTATTCCCATACGAATAAGCTTGCAAACTTATTAAGAATATCATATTCTAGTTAAATGCTAAAAATAGTAATTTCCGCCACCTAGAGTAGATTTAGTCAAAGTTAGAGTTTGTTTGGCAACTTGAGTTCGGAATTGTTTTCCTATTTATGAAACATTGTAATTCATGATTCAATAACGAAGAAGGAGATCTATTTTCTTTTGGAGTTCATATTATTTGCAGTATATTGAGTTTGTTTAGAATTTGGCTACACTAAATATGATTACCTAATAACATTATTTCTTTTAAAAATATATTAATATACTTAGATTTTTAAGCTATTTTCTACTTCTAAAACACATTTAAATGCTTGGATGTTTGAAATTAATTTCTCGATTATTTATTTTAAAGAAATATATTGGTTTTATTATGTTCAATCCCATTTATATTATCAATCATAAACCCCTCTTAATTTACACATTAGATGATGATATATATTTGTTTAAAATTTAGGGAATTCTAGCTTTATCTATACTTTTGTGACTTCTTGTAGGATACAGTTCCTTTATCAATCGGTAGTGGCCTACCATTGAAAAGTATATGTAATGTTGTCACTATTTCTACACCGCCCTTAAATCTATCTTTTTCTTCCTCCACTTTGATTCTTTTCGATGAAAATCAAGATCCTGTGCGTAAAAATGGATTCACGGAGTACGTGTTTGCCCAAAAAATTTCCCTCTAATTTTGGTAGAAGCATTCCAAGATGTATGTGCCATGCGGTATTCCTTATTGCAACATCAATGTTAGGTACATTAGTTATCCAATAGGAAAAGAAAAGAAAAGATTTTCACATTGTATTAAAAAGAGGGAAAAATAATTGAAACTAATGGAAGGTGGACTGATATATCGAGAGTCTCCTCCCTTGTAAATATGTGTGTTTCTCCTCCTCCTTATTGTTTTGAATGATACTCACAAAATGGATTGCAATCCTCTACTTCATGTGTGGAACAAATAAGAGGCTCAACTAAATTCTCTCGCCCCTTCCTCCCACTTTTGAAAAAAATCCCTTGAGCAAGTATGTGCTTCATGCTCGTATTAAGTGCTCACGTATGACGGTGTTCATCTATGTCCACACCACTTAAAATAGAAATCAAAGGGTACCGACCGCACACAAAGAATCTTAGTTCTACTTCTCAATTTATGTGGGTGTGTTTTAAGTAAGTGTAGAAAGGGATTTGATAAAGCTCAAGGTCCTTTGGGTGAGTGAAAATGCAGGAATTTTGGGATTGGAGTTGGCATGATTTGGTATCATTTGATGTGCCGGAAATGCTGCACTTTGTACATTATATGACACAACCACCCATTTACTACGTTGGCTATTCTCGGGTAAATATCTACTCTTAAGAGAGAGGAGCCATTTTTGAGCATGAGTGGTTGCCTATTTAAATTTTCGGGAAACAATATTTTATAATATTAAATTAATTAAATAATCAAATGAAGATAAATAAATGAAAAACAATATATAACATAATTACGCAGATAATGGTAATTTAATTTTTTTAATCAAATTTAAATAATGTAAAAGGAACTCTTCCATAATTTTTAAATATCTAAAACAAAAATATATTATAAACAAACCATAACTATAAAAAAATATTTTTATTGTCATTGTTTTACTTATTTTTGATTAGGGGAAATGTCGGGTTTTCAAGCATTTACCAATAATGAAATAGCCAACATTGTGAAGAAGGATGCCATGCTTAATCCGTAGCATATTTAAATAGCGTTCCCTCACTCTTAATCAGAACAACTGCCTTTCTATTTCTAGATCTGTAATGCCCCGCTGGGCATTGGAGTCCTTTTCTACCCGCCACCATGGCCAACCTGGCAAGTCTTATGGCACGTGGGTGCTTTGGGTCACCTCCCAACCACCCTACCTGTCGTCGGCATGGCTGTCTTGTCTGTCGTTGCGTGAGGAAAGGGGTGGAGTCCTGTTTTTCCTTGCCGTGATCTCTTTTGATCCTCTTTCAATGCGTTTAGGTGGAATTCAGGTGCATTCTCCTTGGGCTGCGTGTGGAGTGGGTGAGAGGCCAGAAAAACGCTGCTCTATCCAGGCGCCTTCCCTGCTGGCCGCGTGAGTTTGTATGGCCGTATGCAGCAGCTACAGAGAAGAGAAGTAAACTTATCTCAGAAGATCAGCGGCCTCCAGAGAGAGTGAAGTGCGACAGCTGCAGGGCGATCCCAAGGCACCGCTGGTGTTGATCCTGGTGTTCTGGTTGCACGCGACCAGTCGTGACCAGTTGTGCAAAATCTTGCAGTTGTAGTTGAAGAACGAGATAAAGGTTTGTTGAGCTGTCTTGCCCTTTCATTGTGGAAAGTCGCTCTGTCCAGGTGATGAATCTAACATGGAAGAAGCTCGATCAAACCTTGAGGCAAGTTTTGCAATGAGGCTGAGAGTGCTGTTTCACTGTTATTCTAGTGTTGTTTCACTGCTGTTTCACTGGGTCCACTGTGGTTTTTGGTGAAGCTACAAGCTAGGGAAGTTGGCGTGTACCTCCACTTTCCTTGGGAGCTGTAAGGTGTGTTCTTGTGGGATCCACAGCAACTGATTTCAGCAGTAAATGGCCAGGCAACGGGCTTGTTGCAGTTGGAGAAGCCATTTTGAACGCTTCCATCGAGCAGGCTGTCCAACTACCTTGTTATCCGTTCAGTTAGAATGCATCCTCAAATTCGGGACTCTCCTTTAAGATATTTTCTTCAAAATCGATTAAGTGACAGTGAGAGTGTTACCAGGAGACCCGATGAAATCTATTACAGAGATCCTCTGTTGAGACTTTGCTTGTTTTTACGTTGTAACGCATGGAAGAGAATCTCTCCAGTGTGGATCTGTGTCTTGTCTGAATATTCCTGAAGCACGTTTACTTTGCCATAGTAATGGCGCATGCTTTTTGTGTTGGTGACAGATCACACCCGTGGGCACAGGAGATCTATGCAATGTTGGAGAAAATGTCTTGGGAGAGGAAGGTAGCAGGATATTTTCTCAGACCCAGAGCAAACGAACTTTGAAGTGCTTCCTGGGAGTTTGAATAAATTTGTTGGTAACCATAATGTAAGTTATCTCCATGACAGTAGCTGTAACAGTTGTTTTTATACAAAAATGAAACTCGAAGACAGTTTTAGGGTTTTGAGTAATCTTTCAAGCTGCACCGGATTTTTGAAATCACAAAAGGAACTAAACTTTCAAAGTTCAGTGGAAAGGATGTTAAATACGTTTCTCAGTGGTTGAGCAAGCAGTATGAGTTGTCTGTTTTTTTATGTGCAGAGTTTATGTTTTGAGGTTTTCAACAAATTGGTTAATCAAACCGAGAATGGGAATGTTGAGTAAGGAAACTCTTCCATCTTTATGCATAATCAAGCATGAAGGGGGTCCTCGTTGTGCTCAAAGCCTTTCAAAACACAAAAAAAAAAAAGAACCAGTAGCAGAAGTCTGTATCAACTTTTCAAGAAAATAGGTAAAAGTTGAGTCTATAACAGCTTAAGGAAGACGTTAAAGCTCTGGAATCTTGCAGAATGGCAACATTATCTTCTTGAAGTTCGAATCACAGTCGAGTAGATGCTAAAGACGGGTCTATCTCAATAATGGGAAGAAAATGTTGTTCATGCTTCTAATTTCAAACGTGGGTCAGTGTTAGAGAAGCTGATGAGTCTCTATTGAGCTCTAATTCCTCAAGCATGCTCCTAGCTCGATGAAGAAGTGCAAAAGACAGTTCTTGTCTTTTGACATTCCTGTCTCTTGAACTTGCTAGGAAAGGTGAACTGTGACAGTGAGGGTGTTGCTAGCAGACCTGATGAAATTTATTTATGAAGAGTCTTTATCGAGATCTTACTTGTTGTACGATGTAACTCATGGAAGAGAATCTCATAGGGGCGGATCTGTTTCATATCAGAGTATTTATGAAGCACTTTTTGCCTTGCAATAATATGAGCTTCTTCAACGAGTCCTGACTTGGCAGGAAAAGAAGGTTTCTGTTGGATTAATCACGCCTTACAGGCTGCAGCTGAAACGTTTGCACCGAGTGTTTGATGCTGTCCTCAATCTAATGAAGGAAAAGGTTTATTGATCATCACGTTAGATGCCTACCCGAGCCAAGAGCGTGGTGTAATCAAATTTGTCTCGTGTCCGAGCTTCAAATAATGGGGTTGGTTGTAGCTGTTTTTTCTCTGCGTGAATGTGGCGCTAGCTCGAGCTCGCAAAGCACTTTGGATTAAAGGCAAGCAACGTCATTGAAAACAATCATATGCATGGAGATGGCGTTTTAAACCAGGCATGTTAAATCTACTCCTTGTAATAGTTTTCTACCTTCTTTCAGTATCTTGAAATGAATTTTCTTTCCTCTTGAATGGCGCCTAGACTAGATGTTTTCGTGGTTGTTTATATCACTGCCTGATTGTGTGGTTGTTCCTTTAAATCTTATTCCTATTTCGCTGATTTTGCTTGGAATGTTCCTTCCTCTCTTATAGCTTACTCTATTTCACATTTTTCTAAATGGGTTACTGCAATATTGAGTGATGCAGACTAGTTCGTAGGGAAGGAAACATTATCGAGTTTTGTTTGCTTATATGACTTTCTTTTAAAAAGAATTCTGTGATGGTAATTATAATTGAAGGTTACTAAATAGAAGGTTAAGCCTACATACCTCTTTTGGTTAATTAAATACGCATTTCCTGTTTAGGGCTCTCTTGTTTTGCTAAAAGGTACATTAATAGTGACGTTGTGTCTGAAACTTGTTTAAGCCTATGGGCATTCCTTACTTTATGTTTGTTTAGAAAATGGCATTTGGGGTTTGTTTTAGAACTGTATATGGTTGACTGTTGTACCTAGTCTAGATGAGGGATAACCTGGCATCTATTTTTGACCTCCACGTGTTGAGAGAATTACTATACCTATTGCTTGATGTAAACTCTTGTTTGATTAAAGCAAGGGGAAACATTGTAAGTCTAACTGAATGAAATCTCTACTTTTATTTTATTAAGGGTCGCAAGCAAGTTATCACTAGCTGGACAGAAACAAAAGTTGTAGGTGAATCCATGGTACTGGACTCATGAACTCGTTTCCTGTTAGATGACAGTTGATTTCAGTGATAATATCATAGGTGGTTGTTATATTTATCTGTTGATATTTGCTAAGACTTTTCCTCGATAAGCCCACATGGATCGGGTAAAACTTTCCATCTTCTATACCTTTGGCAAGGAGTTCATAGAACTTCTAGGCCTGACTGCACTGCGTAACCTTCCTGATAGTTATGTGCATTGGTTCTTGGTTGTGCTTGTACTCGTGGTAAGGTCTTTTGAGTCTGGGGCATCGTTGGTGTTTTGCCCTCTGCGTATCGAATCCCCTTGTTTTCGAACTCGAATACCTTATACTTCAAACTTGGTTACTAAAAGGTCCCTTTTTGTGGCCTTGTTAGGGAAATCAATTTTTATTTTAATGTTTATTGACATTGTCTGAATTATATAAAAAAATTATTAACGACTTTTGGGTTTAGTCTTCCCTTATATTATATAGAGAAGTTGACGATTAGGATAGGGTTTGTTGGTAGAATAATGGCCCTTTCTGTGTCTCTTTCGTACGCTTTTGGAAAAGTGGTTTTGTTTTGGTTAACTAGTACTACGTTTTAAGAAATCTGATAAGGAGGTAGTGGTAAACTCCTTGGTTAAAACCAAAACTATAGTTGTGTTCTTTTAAGGGCATCGAACCCATATTACTTTGAAGCCCCCCCTGGAAGAATTGGATAATGTCATCTTTGCTTCGCGCCTAGAATCATAATTAGTATGCTTTGTCTTCTCTTGGACCCCTTTAGTTGGATGGAGTAAATTTTGGATTCCTATCACGTAACCCATATCATTACATGAAGGAGATATCAACACGCTTGACTTTCTTGTTCCCAACCCATAAGGTCTTGCCTTGATTTATGTAATTTTGTTCTTACTAGTATTTGGACTTTCTCCTTGTTGGATGATTTAGTTTTCTCTCTCATGAGATTAATATTGGAGTTGTGAGTTGTGTTTTAATCCATTTCTGAATTTAGAATATTCCTTTCTTGATATTGTTAATTGTTAGCTTACTATTGTATTGTGTAGCCTTAACATGCTCAGTTCTTGCGAACTGACTTTAGTTAATATTTGTGCAGATGGATTATGCGAGTAGACTAGAAGAAAAGAGTGTAAAAGTTTCATCTGTACCATTATGAAGTTCCTTGTAAAAATGTCCAATGTGTTGAAAATTGTGTAATATTGCTTGTAAAGAGAGTTGATATGACCTCTTGCTTTGTATTGTTTGGTAATGGTGAAATAAAGTGTCTTGCTCTGGTGTAGTTAAGCTTGAAATTATCCTTGTGAGAAATGGCATTCAATCTTTACATTGATATGAGTATTGTAAAACTTTGATCTTGAGAATAGATTGTTAAGTTAAATCTTTCTAAGACTTAGCGACAATATTTTATAAGTAAAGTAAAATGAGTCGGTTAACCCTTAAAGAAGCTAAACAAAAATAATAATTTTATATTCAACAAATAAATGTAAAGGTGATCTATTTGAAACCAAATACTTCCATGAGTGATCAAAATGAAAACATCCTTTGTGAAGTAAACATTTATAAATTGATACCCCTAGCTAAACTAGCGAACACTATCCCTTTGGGGTGAACTCTTAAACAAGCTTAAAGGAAAACAATGGTTAGTTTCTGGAAGATATTAAGATTTAGTAAGTAGGAGAAGACTTTAAGTGAACTACTCTTCAGTGTATAAGAAATGAACTCAGTTGGTGAGATGAATTTGTGCAAACCATATATTGATTCCTTCGAAAACTTAAGTCATGAGCTAAAGGGTGTCTTACCAAAATAAATAAACCCTAACCATTTCTTACTGTGGCTTGCCCTAGCCGTGAGTGTGTCATGTGGATTGGACTTTCATGTTGTCTTGTCAAAAGAAAAATAAATTGTCCTTGATAAGTGTGAACGTTTCCGTGCTGACCTTGTGGTCTTCCCCGTAACAAATGATTCCAAGTGTTGGTTGTAACCTTGTGACGACATGTTGTGTCGTGTTGAGTCAAAGCAAGTCAAAAAAAAAAGTTGTCCTGTATTTCACTGTGTTGTTCTTGTGTTGGTAATTTTGGTGCGTTACACTTTGGTATCAGAGCGTAGGTTCATGCTCTCGAACCTATGGGCCGGATTGATGTTGCATGGTGGTGGTGGTGTTACATGATGATACTGCATGATGATGATGATGATGTTGCATGATGATGATTTATATTGGAAGAGTAATGTGCTTTAAGCGTGATGTGATTATTGTCGTAATTGTGATATTGTGAACGCACGTGATGTGTATGTCACTCAGTGCGTATTTGTCATCATGTTGATGTGTTGGGGATGAGAGTATTCTCTCTCCTTCTTGTGGGTTCTAGGAAGAATTCACGTGTAAATTATTGTTTGTGATGTGTGAAAAGAATTCTAATGTGGATGACGTAGTATTGGAGCAATGTGGCATATTGTGATATGTGGGTGTATCAATGTGTTGTATGACTAGTTGATGTTAAAAGAAACGAGTTGTATCATGATGTTTTTACCATGTTATGAAGAAATGTGTGTACTACCTTGTTATGAAGTAATTATTGTTATGTTGTGATGTTATTATGTTCATCGTATATATGAGTTGTGTAATATGTAATGCTTCATGTTGTGATTTTGGGTCATACGGTGAGTGTATGAACCCTATCGTATTGTGATTGCACCTTGGGTGCGTAATGTAGTAAAGTGATGTATGCGCCCGTGAATGTATAATTGTGATCTACCCTGTATACCTACCATACGTGAGACGTTATGGTAGCTATGTGTGTACCACCATGGTGTTAGTGATGTAGTTACATGTTATGTTGTGAGCCTTACACTAACCGACCCTGAGGGAGATCGGTAGAAGTGTATGTTGAGAGTGAGGAATGGTGTACCATGGGTCAATAACTCGAGCCAAAACTCGGTTTAGTAGATTACATGTGACTCTTTCCTCTCTCCCTATGTGGTTGTATGTATGCAACCCTAGTGTATCTATGACTATGTTTGGCCTTGTCGAAGAGTGGCGGGATTGATATATATATTTTACGAGCTGAGGCTCGATGTTCCGAGTGCCAGCAACTCGTTGAGTACCCCTTTGGTGGCTAGATAAGGCCACACAGTTATCGTAATGTGACATTATTATAAGTTGATTTTATTCGTAAATTGAGCTTTTACTTTATTTTTGCAAGGACCAGCATCTTTTCTTGATTGCAATGCTTTACAATTTTGGGCATTTCCTTGGTTTGTGGCACTAACATGGGGATTTCGATACTAACTTTGGCTATTTGGCCATTTATTTTAGCTTGATTTGGGGACTTCTTTTAAATTTGGAATTTTTACCGCCTTGCCCAAGGCTTGTACTTTGCCACTTGGCACTTTGACTGGATTGTTGTGCTGGTTCTAATGTCGTGATGTGTGGAATAGGGTCATGGGATGCACCATGGATTGGTTGGACCTATGGACCCGCTTCGTTGTATGGGGGTACGCCCCAAGGGGTACATATGACTAGCGGGTTATGGAGAACTACGCGTTATTATGTCACTTGGGTTCGGAGTGTCCAAACTCGATGTGCCTTGGGCACGAGAGAGACAACCGGCCTCCCGAGGGAGGCAAAAGAGCTTGAGGGAGGCATAAGAGACTTGAGGGAGGCATAAGACTTGAGGGAGGCATAAGAGACTTGAGGGAGGCATAAGAGTTTGAGGGAGGCATAAGAGACTTGAGGGAGGCATGAGACTTGAGGGAGGCATAAGAGTTTGGGAGGCATAAGAGACTTGAGGGAGGCATAAGAGTTGAGGGAGGCATAAGAGACTTGAGGGAGGCATAAGAGTTTGAGGGAGGCTTATGATATTTGTCTGTATGGTTGATGTTTCAGGATATATGTTGAGTTATTGTGATGTTTGGTAGTGGTCTTTTGATGTATGTGTTACTCATGTCAGATGGTTATGTGTTGTGATATTGTGGACATGTCATTGATTCCCTTGTGGACACTATGTACCTGTAACATGGTTTGTGGTTATGTGAGTCTTTCATTGATGCAAATTGAGGAAATGTCTGGTGGATTGTAGTACTCTTCTATTTTAGTATTTGGTATGTCAGTCATTGATGTGTGATGAGTACCTATGTTATGGGAAGTGTGCCTATTCTTTTCCGTAATTGTGTAACCTTTTGTGGTGTTATACAATCTTGAAGTAGATACTTGTGTGCTTGTGAATCTGTAGGGTCTTGTGAACCTGATAAGGTGTTGTGTTAGCAGTTCATGTTGGGCACCCACAATAAGGAATAAATCAAAACTCTTCCATGATGATATTTTATTTTAAAAGAAACTAAAACTTAATGTTAATGGAAAGAGACTAATGAAATGATGAACAAGAAAGAACTGCCAATCTTCACAGAACATTGAAAGTTAAAAATTTCTACCAAATGTTCATAAGGCTACCCTGTGGTTGTGCTTTAATCGGTTAAATTTTAAACCATAAAGTGTACTTTCTCCCTGTACCTGTTCTTGATTGCGAACCATTTTTTTTTCTATTGTGTTATGTCGCATCGAGGACGATGCTTTTCTTAAGGGGAGGAGAATGTAATGCCCCGCTGGGCATTGGAGTCCTTTTCTACCCGCCACCATGGCCAA
The DNA here is from genome assembly GCA_018340775.1 of Taxus wallichiana var. yunnanensis. Taxonomy (NCBI): domain Eukaryota; kingdom Viridiplantae; phylum Streptophyta; class Pinopsida; order Cupressales; family Taxaceae; genus Taxus; species Taxus wallichiana. The sequence goes on along the minus strand of CM031240.1, from coordinate 794,897,888 downwards.
CTGGCAAGTCTTATGGCACGTGGGTGCTTTGGGTCACCTCCCAACCACCCTACCTGTCGTCGGCATGGCTGTCTTGTCTGTCCTTGCGTGAGGAAAGGGGTGGAGTCCTGTTTTTCCTTGCCGTGATCTCTTTTGATCCTCTTTCAATGCGTTTAGGTGGAATTCAGTGCATTCTCCTTGGGCTGCGTGTGGAGTGGGTGAGAGGCCAGAAAAACCTGCTCTGTCCAGGCGCCTTCCCTGCTGGCCGCGTGAGTTTGTATGGCCGTATGCAGCAGCTACAGAGAAGAGAAGTAAACTTATCTCAGAAGATCAGCGGCCTCCAGAGAGAGTGAAGTGCGGCAGTGCTCGGGGGGTGATCCCAAGCACCGCCGGTGTGTTGATCCTGGTGTTCTGGTTGCACGCGACCAGTCGTGACCAGTTGTGCAAAATCTTGCAGTTGTAGTTGAAGAACGAGATAAAGGTTTGTTGAGCTGTCTTGCCCTTTCATTGTGGAAAGTCGCTCTGTCCAGGTGATGAATCTAACATGGAAGAAGCTCGATCAAACCTTGAGGCAAGTTTTGCAATGAGGCTGAGAGTGAGAGTCTTTGTTTCTTTGTTATTCTAGTGTTGTTTCACCTCTTGTTTCACCGCGTCACTTTGTGGTTTTGGTGAAGCTACAAGCTAGGGAAGTTGGCGTGTACCTCCACTTTCCTTGATAGCAATTTGTAAGGTGTGTTCTTGTGGGATCCACAACGGCGATTTCAGCAGTAAATGGCCAAGCAACGGGCTTGTTGTAGTTGGAGAAGCCATTTTGAACGCTTCCATCGAAAGCAGCTGTCCAACTACCTTGTTATCCGTTCGAGTTAGAATGCATCCTCAAATTCGGGACTCTCCTTTAAGATATTTTCATCAAAATCGATTAAGTGACAGTGAGAGTGTTCCAGGAGACCCGATGAAGTTTATTACAGAGATTCTTTGTTGAGACTTTACTTGTTTTTACGTTGTAACGCATGGAAGAGAATCTCTCCGGTGTGGATCGTGTCTTGTCTGAATATTCATGAAGCACGTTTACTTTGCCATAGTAATGGCGCATGCTTTTGTGTTGGTGACAGATCACACCCGTGGGCACAGGAGATCTATGCAATGTTGGAGAAAATGTCTTGGGAGAGGAAGGTAGCAGGATATTTTCTCAGACCCAGAGCAAACGAACTTTGAAGTGCTTCCTGGGAGTTTGAATAAATTTGTTGGTAACCATAATGTAAGTTATCTCCATGACAGTAGCTGTAACAGTTGTTTTTATGCAAAAAGGAAACTCGAAGACAGTTTTAGGGTTTTGAGTAATCTTTCAAGCTGCACCGGATTTTTGAAATCACAAAAGGAACTAAACTTTCAAAGTTCAGTGGAAAGGATGTTAAATACGTTTCTCAGTGGTTGAGCAAGCAGTATGAGTTGTCTGTTTTTTTATGTGCAGAGTTTATGTTTTGAGGTTTTCAACAAATTGGTTAATCAAACCAGAATGGGACTGTTGAGTAAGGCCACTCTTCCATCTTTATGCATAATCAAGCATGAAGGGGGTCCTCGTTGTGCTCAAAGCCTTTCAAAACAAAAAAAAAAAGAACCAGTAGCAGAAGTCTGTATCAGCTTTTCAAGAAAATAGGTAAAAGTTGAGTCTATAACAGCTTAAGGAAGACGTTAAAGCTCTGGAATCTTGCAGAATGGCAACATTATCTTCTTGAAGTTCGAATCACAGTTGAGTAGACGCTAAAGACGGGTCTATCTCAATAATGGGAAGAAAATGTTGTTCACGCTTCTAATTTCAAACGTGGGTCAGTGTTAGAGAAGCTGATGAGTCTCTATTGAGCTCTAATTCCTCAAGCATGCTCCTAGCTCGATGAAGAAGTGCAAAAGACAGTTCTTGTCTTTTGACATTCCTGTCTCTTGAACTTGCTAGGAAAGGTGAACTGTGACAGTGAGGGTGTTGCTAGCAGACCTGATGAAATTTATTTATGAAGAGTCTTTATCGAGATCTTACTTGTTGTACGATGTAACTCATGGAAGAGAATCTCATAGGGGCGGATCTGTTTCATATCAGAGTATTTATGAAGCACTTTTTGCCTTGCAATAATATGAGCTTCTTCAACGAGTCCTGACTTGGCAGGAAAAGAAGGTTTCTGTTGGATTAATCACGCCTTCAGGCTGCAGCTGAAACGTTTGCACCGAGTGTTTGATGCTGTCCTCAATCTAATGAAGGAAAAGGTTTATTGATCATCACGTTAGATGCCTACCCGAGCCAAGAGCGTGGTGTAATCAGTCTGTCTCGTGTCCGAGCTTCAAATCATGGGGTTGGTTGTAGCTGTTTTTCTCTGCGTGAATGTGGCGCTAGCTCGAGCTCGCAAAGCACTTTGGATTAAAGGCAAGCAACGTCATTGAAAACAATCATATGCATGGAGATGGCGTTTTAAACCAGGCATGTTAAATCTACTCCTTGTAATAGTTTTCTACCTTCTTTCAGTATCTTGAAATGAATTTCCTTTCCTCTTGAATGGCGCCTAGACTAGATGTTTTCGTGGTTGTTTATATCACTGCCTGATTGTGTGGTTGTTCCTTTAAATCTTATTCCTATTTCGCTGATTTTGCTTGGAATGTTCCTTCCTCTCTTATAGCTTACTCTATTTCACATTTTTCTAAATGGGTTTAATGCAATATTGAGTGATGCGAGACTAGTTCGTAGGGAAGGAAACATTATCGAGTTTTGTTTGCTTATATGACTTTCTTTTAAAAATAATTGTGATGGTAATTATAATTGAAGGTTACTAAATAGAAGGTTAAGCCTACATACCTCTTTTGGTTAATTAAATACGCATTTCTGTTTAGGGCTCTCTTATTTTGCTAAAAGGTACATTAATAGTGACGTTGTGTCGAAACTTTTTAAGCCTATGGGCATTCCTTACTTTATGTTTGTTTAGAAAATGGCATTTGGGGTTTGTTTTAGAAGCGTATATGGTTGATTTGTTGTACCTAGTCTAGATGAGGGATAACTTTGGCATCTATTTTTGACCTCCACGTGTTGAGAGAATTACTATACCTATTGCTTGATGTAAAATCTTGTTTGATTAAAGCAAGGGGAAACATTGTAAGTCTAACTGAATGAAATCTCTACTTTTATTTTATTAAGGGTCGCAAGCAAGTTATCACTAGCTGGACAGAAACAAAATTTGTAGGTGAATCCATGGTACTGGATTCGTGAACTCGTTTCCTGTTAGATGACAGTTGATTTCAGTGATAATATCATAGGTGGCTGTTATATTTATCTGTTGATATTTGCTAAGACTTTTCCTCGATAAGCCCACATGGATCGGGTAAAACTTTCCATCTTCTATACCTTTGGCAAGGAGTTCATAGAACTTCTAGGCCTGACTGCACTGCGTAACCTTCCTGATAGTTATGTGCATTGGTTCTTGGTTGTGCTTGTACTCGTGGTAAGGTCTTTTGAGTCTGGGGCATCGTTGGTGTTTTTCCCTCTGCGTATCGAATCCCTTTGTTTTCGAACTCGAATACCTTATACTTCAAACTTGGTTACTAAAAGGTCCCTTTTTGTGGCCTTGTTAGGGAAATCAATTTTTATTTTAATGTTTATTGACATTGTCTGAATTATATAAAAAAATTATTAACGACTTTTGGGTTTAGTCTTCCCTTATATTATATAGAGAAGTTGACGATTAGGATAGGGTTTGTTGGTAGAATAATGGCCCTTTCTGTGTCTCTTTCGTACGCTTTTGGAAAAGTGGTTTTGTTTTGGTTAACTAGTACTACGTTTTAAGAAATCCGATAAGGAGGTAGTGGTAAACTCCTTGGTTAAAACCAAAACTATAGTTGTGTTCTTTTAAGGGCATCGAACCCATATTACTTTGAAGCCCCCCCTGGAAGAATTGGATAATGTCATCTTTGCTTCGCGCCTAGAATCATAATTAGTACGCTTTGTCTTCTCTTGGACCCCTTTAGTTGGATGGAGTAAATTTTGGATTCCTATCACGTAACCCATAGCATTACATGAAGGAGATATCAACACGCTTGACTTTCTTGTTCCCAACCCATAAGGTCTTGCCTTGATTTATGTAATTTTGTTCTTACTAGTATTTGGACTTTCTCCTTGTTGGATGATTTAGTTTTCTCTCTCATGAGATTAATATTGGAGTTGTGAGTTGTGTTTTAATCCATTTCTGAATTTAGAATATTCCTTTCTTGATATTGTTAATTGTTAGCTTACTATTGTATTGTGTAGCCTTAACATGCTCGGTTCTTGCGAACCTGACTTTAGTTAATATTTGTGCGAGATGGATTATGCGAGTAGACTAGAAGAAAAGAGTGTAAAAGTTTCATCATGTACCATTATGAAGTTCCTTGTAAAAATGTCCAATGTGTTGAAAATTGTGTAATATTGCTTGTAAAGAGAGTTGATATGACCTCTTGCTTTGTATTGTTTGTAATGGTGAAATAAAGTGTCTTGCTCTGGTGTAGTTAAGCTTGAAATTATCCTTGTGAGAAATGGCATTCAATCTTTACATTGATATGAGTATTGTAAAACTTTGATCTTGAGAATAGATTGTTAAGTTAAATCTTTCTAAGACTTAGCGACAATATTTTATAAGTAAAGTAAAATGAGTCGGTTAACCCTTAAAGAAGCTAAACAAAAATAATAATTTTATATTCAACAAATAAATGTAAAGGTGATCTATTTGAAACCAAATACTTCCATGAGTGATCAAAATGAAAACATCCTTTGTGAAGTAAACATTTATAAATTGATACCCTTAGCTAAACTAGCGAACACTATCTCTTTGGGGTGAACTCTTAAACAAGCTTAAAGGAAAACAATGGTTAGTTTCTGGAAGATATTAAGATTTAGTAAGTAGGAGAAGACTTTAAGTGAACTACTCTTCAGTGTATAAGAAATGAACTCAGTTGGTGAGATGAATTTGTGTAAACCATATATTGATTCCTTCTGAAAACTTAAGTCATGAGCTAAAGGGTGTCTTACCAAAAGAAATAAACCCTAACCATTTCTTACTGTGGCTTGCCCTAGCCGTGAGTGTGTCATGTGGATTGTACTTTCATGTTGTCTTGTCAAAAGAAAAATAAATTGTCCTTGATAAGTGTGAACGTTTCCGTGCTGACCTTGTGGTCTTCCCCGTAACAAATGATTCCAAGTGTTGGTTGTAACCTTGTGACGACATGTTGTGTCGTGTTGAGTCAAAGCAAGTCAAAAAAAAGAGTTGTCCTGTATTTCACTGTGTTGTTCTTGTGTTGGTAATTTTGGGTGCGTTATAAGATCGGGGAAAATTCATTTCCTCTTCTTTTATTTGTATCAATTACAACAAAACAATCTTTTTGCCACAATTTTTCTACAATATTTATGTGGTTATGAGGAATTTCAAAATTTTAAATTGTGGCATTGAAATTGTGTCTCACCCACATTTTGACATGTTTTTGTAGTTCATCAACAATTTATTACATCATTGTTAATTATAATTTATGATTTTGTAAATCACCTACAATTTTTATTATTGTATATTGTCAACAATTTTTCAAGTTTGTAATATTACCACAATTTTTATTTTTTTTGTCAATTTTCTACAATTTCTCAAAAATGTGGCTTGTCTATATATGTCCACATTGTAGACATTGCAGAATTTATAATTTTCTATATCTTTTCAACACAAGATATGTAGAAATTTCAATATTTTTTTCTACAATTTATATTACTACATATAAATTGTAGGTGGAAACTACAATTCATTTCCACAATAATAATGTGTTGAAATATCTATATAAAAAATATAGAAACTTTATATTTAAAAATTATTAATACGAATTCTTTTTGGTTATTTTATGTGTATTACTTAAATAATATATTAAAATTTATTATATTTATATTTATTTACAATATATGATAACATTTTAATATTATGTTTTTATTTATTTACAACATATGTTGTCATAGTTGGAATCATGGTATGCCACATTTATGTAATCCTCCTCGGAGGCTTTAGCAAAGTTGGATAATGGTAGTAAAAATAAAAAAATATATCTCCAAGAATACCTCTTCTCCGTGTAGTTAGTTTCCCACTTTGCTATTCGGTGATCCTTATAGCTTCACTTTTCTTTGCCTCGCATCAATTTGTTTGGTCACCTTTGTAAATAAATTGTTTTTATGATGACATGTTGCTAGTTTTTGGTTTTATTTTGAGTGGGTTGTTTTCGCTGCTAGGTGTTTATGTTTTACCTTGATTTGGATCTTTCTTATGTGACTTAATTGTTTAAATCTGGTTTTTTGAGCCTTTTGTAAAAGGGTATAGTCCCTTTAAAAAAACTATTTACCTAGAATAAAAAAACACATTTTAATATTATTTTAAAATATTAAAATAACAAAATGTAGGTAATATTTTAATTATTGGAAATAAAAATATTCCACTTCATTTTTCAATATATATGACTTTAAATAAAAATACAAAATATGAAAAAATCATTACAAATTGTTTTATCCAAAGTTATAAAAATACAAAATACATCTGTCTCTTCTCAGTAAGCAAGTTGCCCAGAACCGGGTATTGCCTTCAGTTAAATATTTTTATCTCCTTCGGCATGTAATCTATAGACCGCATAATATGGCCACAGAGATAAATTTTACATCATTACAAGTCTTGTATAAGCATATAAGACTAGATTGTATGTCGAGATGCTCTCCTCCTCATCATCTGTGCAATTCAATCTCTAGAATTTATCCTCTAGATAACTTGAACTTTACATTTTGCTTCTCAAAGACTAACTCTTTGGCCCATTTTTACATTTATTTGACAACGGTTGAAAAAAGTTCTATTTTTCTTACAAATTCTAGACAATGCCATAAACATTAGATCTTTGAGATTAAAATTCTTTTGCATCACTAAATCTAGTAACATCGTTTTAGTTCCTTAACATGGATGTTTCAAAAGTCCCTCTTCAACACTTATATCTCATGTGGCTTCTTACAATCACATATGAATTAGGGGTAAATACATAGGATAATGTTTTGTTTTTTATGACGAAGTTGTATTGTAATTAATTGTAGTCATTGAAAACATTAAAATATATTTTAACATATGTTACTCGTAAATTTCAAGCATGTATATATTAAAATAAATAGAGTATTTAGTAATCTCGAGTTATATAAATTTGTACTGTAAGTAATATTAATATATTTTATTTGAATGATCAATATAGTGGTGGGTATTTCAAAATATCTATTAAGTATTTATTAGTTGTTAATTACTTCTATTTTATTAGGTTTATGTATTATATATGTGTGTTGAGAATATGTAAAAGATAGTATAAATATATTTCATGATCCATTTTAAATGTATATTTACTAATTTAATGGGTATTTCAATCTACTAGTGTTAAGTCTTTGTTGTAATAATGCTAGTTAATTAGAATTGTATCTAATTTAGAGTAATGTGAACTCTACATGTTCCTTAATGTAGTTCTTAGTCTAACGTAATGCATGTGCATAACCATTACAGACTTTCAATGTTCTAGTTGACATAAAAATTAAATTATATATGCTCTTTATTAAATTCTTATAAATACTTTTGTCATCGGAATACATTTATAGGTCCTTCTTAAATTTAACTTAGGAAACTATTGGCATGCATGATAAATTCTTTGCCAATATTTTATTCATCGACGTGTCTTTAGAACCATGAGATAAGCGGAACTAATGATTTAGACTTATGATGTCACAAATAGGAGTTAACTTTTTAAAAAGATCTAGATATATTTATTACAAGGAAATGGTCTCGTAGAGTGGTTCTTTTGATTTTTCACGAGCTAAACAAATGTGGATTTATGTACGAATAATAATAACCTTGGACAAAGTTAAATAAACGTAAAAATAATATAGAGAAGTTTAGTAAAGTGTTAAAATAATATTTAAAAATAAAATGGGAGCATGCCTATAAAATATGAATCATCTACCATGAAATATCTGATGTATGATATTTATACCATAGGAACAAGGATTTATTGATCTCCTTTAGAGAATTGAAAAAAGAGCATAAAATTAAAATCATTTTGTTTTTGAAATGAATATCAATGTAAAGTTTTACAATGTTAATTCACAATAATTATGTAGACCCTATACATTATGTTTTCATGCAAGTTTTTGTAAAATGTCTTATTTTGTTATTCTAAATATTGTTTTAAATATGATTTGGTCATGTTCAACAAGTAATGTATCCACCAAATAGGTTCATTTGTACATTGTGAAAAAGGTCTCCTTACTTTGTCATATGGCCAATATATTAGGATTTTTTAATAATTGATTCTTTTAAGTTCCAAGGAAAACTTATAAGTGATATTAAAATTTTAACATTAATTGTTAACAATTCATAGGCATGTTAGAATCCTTGAACAACATCTTGGGTCTAGATTGTATTTAGTATACTTGTGTAATAACCAAGGATATAACTATCACAAATATCTTAAATTGATGCATCTATTATAGAGCCCATTCTGGAGGTACCGGATGAAGTGATTAACGAGAGCTGAGAAAAGGCTACCTTTAATAAGAGGTTTCCATTTAGTCTATATTAATATATGTTTATAACACTTTAAGTGTTACAAACTGACACACACACACACACACACACACACACACACACACACACACACACACACACACACACACACACACACACACACACACACATATATATATAGACACACACACACACACACAAGTTTTAATAATGCGGTATTTCTATCCTATTCAATGTCGTGTTCTCACACTATTTTCAATTCATAAATTGATCTTCTAAAAATATGTCATAAAAAAGGAATTTGTAAAAATAACCTCTTTTATTGTATTCTTAATAAAAAAATAAAAAAATATTATATATTATAAGATTAATGTGGAATGAGGCTCAAAACACACATTCCTACTATTTGTCCCCTTTAGATGAGGCTTCCGGGACTTCCTCCGGAGTTCGGGAGGTAGATGTGTTGGCAGACATTTCTAAAGCAATGGGGATTTGATTGCTATAGACCCAACAACAATAGCTAGGACCAGACTTATTGCAGCAAGGATGTGCATCAACATCTCATTTGGTTCCTCCCCTTTGGAAACCATCAACTTAGAGACCAGAGAAGGGATCTGGAAACAAAAAATCATATATGAGGAATGACCAAATTTATGTAACATGGGAAATAAAGTGGGACACAATGGAAACAATTGCAATGAAAAAAATAAAGCCCAACCACATTCTTACCAGAATGGATCAGTAATGTCCCCTTTCCTTCGTCGAGGGCCTAAGGAAAAAAATTTAGTCTTAGCCTTGGTCATACCCAAGGGGCTAAAGACTCTGGACTCTATTGGGTATGAATATTTGCTACCACCTTTCTTATTTGTTATAGTTTTGCATTGACATGAATTTTAAGTGGCTTGGTGGAGATAAATGTAATGTTTTTTCATTAAGGGGGACCTCATAACACTTTAATGTTATAATTCTTCATAGGTGGTCACTTATGTCCCTATGGTGACTTGAAGGGGGGAAAGTTACTTAAGCTACCTTATTATTTTTTGTTATCTCTAAAGTGGGTCGATTGGGATCTTTTTGGGTATCTTGTTGCATGAGAAATTATATAAGGAGATTTGGGGAGTGTTAGAGCTCATACTTGCATAATCTCACATTTTTATCATTTTGCAATTACTTCTTGCAAAATTCCATCTTGTGGAGTTAGTTCCCACAAGGACCCTAGCTTTGATGGCGAGAGATCCATCCCTATCTAGTAGGGCATTCTTTGGTGGTAAGAGATCAAACCTAGCTTGTCATTTTGGAGCTGATCTAGGGTTGTTTTACAAAGATAATTTTCACAGCTTCTAGAGGATAGTTTTTGAGAATTTTTGGGACATGTTTTAGAGAAAAATTAAGGGTTTTAGATCAGTTATTGTCTGCAGCGATAAGGGCATGTTTGGGCGCAATTTTTGAAGACTTTTCAGAGGGTTTTTGGCCTCTTTACTAGGGTAGTGACCCACTTTTATATTTCACTACTATTTTTGGAAGGTTTCCCAAGTGCAGATATTGAATCTGGACATTGGGGTTTCATTTACATGATAAAAATAAGTTATTTCCATATTTTTAGAATTTTTGCACTTGTATTTGCAGAGATATTAATTTTTGAATTTTTTCCAGCTGCCTAGGCATTCTATAATTTTTAGCAGTAATTTATTATCGAAACATTCTAAAAATATTTTCATAATGCTATTTTTATTATTAGCAAGCTCTCTGCAAATTTTCAAGGGTTTTGAACAAGTATTTTGTGAGTTATCTCAGAAATTTATTTTGTTGCCATATATATATTGTGCGTTTTTGAGTAGTATCCCATAAGGGATATTCCATGGACTAACCCAACACCTAGGACCCCAAGCATCTGTAGTGCCCAGTCCTCTTCAACACTTATTGTATTTTGATTTCGATTACTATTGAATATAAACATGGACCTTATTATATTATTTTGTTTAGCATGATGTTAGATGGTGGAGATATTCTTACTATTGATATGTTGTGATTCGTAGTATGATTCATATGGATTCTTGAGGCATGGATAAATAATTTATATTGATGATGATGATGTGTTGTTAGTGTACATATTTACTGACATTCTGAGTTCTCATCGTATTGATTAGGTTTTGGTGTTTTAACCAATCTTGCGATCTCAATCATATTGATTATATGGTAGAATTGAGATGGTTTTTTTTGAAATTAGAAACAAATGATAGAATTTTTAGCTTTGATGATGAATTCATGATATGATGATGTTTATTGATGGATTTTCATGTATTTGTTTTTATCATTGATGTGTTTGATGTGGTCACGAGGCCGAAGGAGTTATTGTTTGATTTTGTAGGAAATCGTATCACAACAAACAAAAGGGGGTTAGAAGACCAACAATAGTAGAATATTAGATGGATACAATAACAACAAATTTGTGTTATGTTATTGTTTTATGTTGTTAGTTTGTTTAGAGGTCCCCATGGGGAGCGGGGTGTCCTCAAAATATGACCATGGATTTTTATGTTTTCCCTTTCCATTTTAATTATTTGTGGAGTATGTGATTTATTTTGTAAAGTAATTTTTTTCATTATTATTGAATAATGTGCTCTTATTTAAGTTGGTAAATAATGTTATTAACTTAATTTTGGATGGGACAAAAGGGGACATTTATTAGAGTAGTCCGTATTTTGATTTTTGTGATTTGAGTTGATTGTACTTGATTTTGAGTGTTGTGTATTCAACCTTACATGTCAAAATCGGATTTGGGCTTAAGGGCCATTTTTGGGGATTTTAGGACAAGTTAATCATGTCCCACACCTCTTAATTTCATCTACCAACAAGACCTATGGGTTCTTGGGTCAAAAATAGACCCCATTATGTGAATTGTAAGCTAAAAGGTGATATTTATTGCACATTTTTACATGAGTTTTAAATTATGTCCTTTAGAGGTGTGTATCTAGAAAGCTTATCATTTTTCTCAACCACCAATTTATTAGCCTCGGGGTTGATGTTTGAATTGTGATGTGGATTTTAAGATAAGTGATGTGGCATCCTATATGGAGCCACATCACCCTCCTCTTCTCTATTTCTATTTATGCAAGTTTATTTAGTGGTTAGGGGGTTACTTCATTTTATTGTGCACTTGTAATTTGTGAGTTAGAGAGTTGAGGTGCTTGCTTGGAGTCTTGGAGTTGGATTTGAGCACTTTGAAGGATCTTGAAATGTGATTTTGAAATAAAGTTCTTGCTATGGAAAGGTTGGAACTATAGCCATGCTATTTATTTTTTTGTATATATGTGTTGTAAATGAATGGTTTTTTGTGCTTGTTTTGAGGTCACGGGTAGAATGCCTTAGGTATGGTGTAGGAGAAGGTTTATGGAGATATTATTTTGGAGAGAGGCATAAGATTATTGTTATATATTTTGGGAGGGAGTTGGGTTAGGTCTCCTACCTTTTTAGATAAGAAAAATGCTTACTTTTCTTATATGTTTTATTGAAGGAGACATAAGAGATTGTGGGGAGGCATAAGAGATTGTGGGAGACATAAGAGGATCTTGAGGGAGGCATAAGAGTTGTGTAGGGGTTTGTTTTGTGTTTTGGAGGCTTTTAAGGTGGGAACCTAATCCCACTAGTAGGCATCAGTGATTTCCCCATATTTCCTTGCTCCATTGGAAGAAGTTGTGAAAAATTCCGTTGGTTGTATCCATTTCTTATTGCACTTTGGTTTCGGTTCGAGGGCCAATGAGGAGGATAATTTCTCCCGCTTCTTAGATTATCGGTTGGGTGGAGAGTGTTTCCTTCTCCCTATTTTTTTGTTGTGTTTGAAGTGAAGAAACTGGTGGAGCTCAAGTTAAATATTTGGAACTTAAAACCTTTTGTAGAAGACAAAAATGGAATCCTATATTTGTAAAAATCTTGCCATGTTGTTTCGACTTAAAGTGGAAGGCTTGTAGTGTGTATTTGAAAAGAGTTATACTATTAATATTTATTTATCAAGTTGTAAAGTTGAATAGAGAGAACTTATAGTTGTGTTTTTTTTGTTGGAAAAGAAACTCTCAGAATTTTGGAATTTATTGAAGTTGTAATATATAATTTGGAAATGAATGTTGTATTTTAAGAAAGTGTTGTTGAGTTATTTTTATTTATTATTGGAAAAATTGGAATGAAAAAATGAATCTATTTGAGTGTATTATATCTCATTTTCCTTCCAAATAGTATAGGAGAAAAGAATGGGTTGAAGTTGATATTATACCCTAGTTTTATACTTCATTCAGTAAAGGAAATAATGCTAAAACAATTAGTATTTTAACCAATAAAGCAATAATAGATTATGTATATTTAAATGTTACATTTTATTGCAAATGAAAGAATAGAGAAACGAGTTTAGTTGAGAATGTAATTCCTCTTTACTTTCTCCAACTAGATTTCATGCAAAGAAAAATCTTAAAGTTGATTTAAAATAAAGAAATGACTCATCTTAGTTTAACTATTGCTTGTAGGCACCATAATTACATTTTAACTTTCCATAGAAACCAACCTGTAGAAAATATTTTGGAAAAATCACGAAATTTAGATTTTATTTTCGGGAATAGAAGCGACACAATGTGCGAGCAACGATTTCGGAGCTGTCGGCTTGTGTATAGCGGCACTTTCAAAATTGTCACCCGGGGAGGGCAATAGTCACATGATCGCTGGCCTGTACGGGGTAGTGGTTTCATCACTTTTGATGGAAAAATAAAATTTACGATTGCATACAAACCTAGAATGAATTTAATCAAAATTAGAACTTTAAAAACTCCAAAATGAAACTACCGTAAACTCATAAGGGAAAAAAAAATTTGTTTAAGCAAATAAATCCACTTCTGGGAATTCAAATGTATATAATCTCATATATCTAATGGAATGGGGTTTCCCAAATGATGAACTCAAATATGGAAATAACCAAATATCAAAAACGGATTCATGGTGGAATCTCTACAATAAACAAATAGAGAACATTCATAAAGTAACACGGCCATGAGTAAACAAAACTAGGTAAAGAATGGAGTGGGGAAAAATTTCCCATTTGCAAACTAGATCCAAAGAAAAATATTTCCATGGCTTCACTTCTTACTTTCATGGTCCCCACTCCTCCAACCAGTAAAACAAAGAAAAGGAAAGAGGACAAATGAGGAACTAAGGTAAGAAAAAGTTAAATGAAACCCATAAGGATGATTATGGTTAGAATCAAAACCTAAGATCTAATGGCCAAAATTGAATCAATCCAAGGGTAGGAGATCAACCCTACAATTTTAAGGCGAGGGTATTTTGTGGGATTTTGAATTAATTAAATACATGTGTAATTTGTGAAGGGGCCAGTTAGAGCCTTGAGTATTGAGTTAAAATGTGGCCCTCCTAGAATTTTTAGTAAATGATTAAATAGAATTAAACTGTATAATTTAATTAATGGCATTGTGAAAATATATTAAGGTTAATGACTTAAGGGGATTAATTTAATGAAGGGCCATTGTTTAATAAATGTGGATTATGGTTATTAATTGAATAAGGGAAATAAATTTAACCAAACAAATTAATTAATGGATACATCACTAGATGATTATAACCGGAAATATCTTTGGGAGCCGATTAATAATATTTAATTATTAATCTAAGTTGGATCAACCTAATGTAATATAGAAAATTATAGATAGAAGTTAGATAAATGCACTCTAGGGTTAACACCCTTACAAAAAAAAATTACTTCGTAAATTTTGTAATTAATTATTGGGTTTTTATCTTGGGTTTTGTGAGGAAAAATGTGGGTGTTACAATATTGATTTGGTGATTGATTTGGGTAATACGGCGATAAAGGCATCATAGGTCCGTGAAAGGGAGATAAAGCGAGATCATAGAGTTGTTGGTCCTTGATGTCACGGACAAAGTATCAAATGTTTGCCACATCAGCCACCCAACAACACAAAATATTAATGAATTTTTTTCTTGATTCAAAAATAGTGACGTGGACCTGGGAAATAAAAATATAACGGTTGAAAACATTAATGGTGGGGATAGCCCCTATTTCAAATTCGAATGAACAAGGCACAATAAATATTGATGTGGTTTTCCATTTAAAAATGGATCTACATGTGGTTTCCAACGAGAAGGATGGAGCATTAGTTGAAAAGAATATGAAAAAACCAATGAAATTATATTTCATCCTAAACAAGGAAATGTGGTCCCTCTTACCTCAAGATGCATGGGGAAGGGAATTTCAAACGAGAATGTTGTTGATGACTTTGAAGTGCTATTTTTGGATTCCATGCTCATCAATTTGGAGTGCAAACATATTAAATTTAATAGAGTGGTATTCCAAGTTGGGGCCAAGATTAAATTTGAATAGTACCATCAAGGAAACGAGTCCCTTACTAAGAACACCAATGTAATCTTGGTTTTTCGAGTCTCTTTGTAAGGTTGACATCATCGCTTCATTTGATGGGGAAGATTGGCTGGAGAAGGTTAAAAAGAAAATACCACACACCGTTCATCCCGCAATGACCCAAAGTCATGGTAGTAAATTATAAATTCCCTATTGATCATGTTCAAGTTTTGTTTGCTTCCCTCGGTTCATGATTATACTTGAACTATTTTTTCGGTTTTTTTTTTTCCTTTTTGGGGTTTCCATTGTTTGCAACTGTGGTATTGTTGTAATCTTGCTATATTTTGGCTTCTTGTTTGCAGTTCGCCCACTTCTTTTGTGCCTCCTTGTTCTTTCTAGCTTCTTGGTCTTTTCTTTATGTTCTAGTCTTCATGTTACTTATGGATTTTGAGCCTCTCTATAATCAGGGTATGGTCCCCTTCAAAAACCCATTTTCCTTACTAAAAATATTAAAGTGGAATTTGAACCTTATTTCAAATTCACAAAAGAATAGTAATATAAGGTTTCAACTCAATTATAAATTTACATTAGTTTAGTGTAAATATGTTATAAATACAAATATAATAGATAGCATTTATAATGAAGTTTACACATTTTTTTAAATTTTGATGATGTCACATTTTTTTCATTATTTAATGTGGTATTTCCACAATAGTATGTTGTTATTA
This sequence comes from Taxus wallichiana var. yunnanensis, assembly GCA_018340775.1. Lineage (NCBI taxonomy): Eukaryota > Viridiplantae > Streptophyta > Pinopsida > Cupressales > Taxaceae > Taxus > Taxus wallichiana. The sequence goes on along the minus strand of CM031240.1, from coordinate 794,882,235 downwards.
TAATTTTAAATATATATAATAATAAGTACATCAATTGAATAATATGACATTTCAACACTATTTGAATTTTTTATTTTTTTATTTTTAAATATATAAAAATAAAGTTCAAAATAATACTACCTTTTCACATTAAAATAGTTTAATATTAGTATTCTTATAATTAATTCATGGGTCAAGTAATCGCATAATGATTCATGCGAAGAACCCTAAATGACACTCTTCAAACCAAAGTGATGTATTTTCTAATGACATCCATGGAAAGGAATGCAACGGACATGGAGAAGGGAAATAACAAACTTGGATTTCAAGGATCTGCGAACCCTTACCACATTGGAAGGTCGACGAGGTGATGCCAACTAGGTGAGTTTAGTTCAGGGCTGTGGGGAAATTTCAACCCTGAAATATTTTTTATGGATCGGCCTTTCTCTTATAGTGAAACATGGAAAAAGTGGATGAAGCTTTGACCCACACAAACTTGGGACTCGCTGGTAAAAATAATGGTGGTCACAAGAATAGAACTCCAACCTTGAGAGTGGAGGCTCCAAAAATGCCCATTATCCTCTTGTAAAGGTTTTGAGTCATTAGAGGTGGGTGATGCTTATAGATCCTGGGTGTCCCAATCATGGGAAATCTCACACCCGAGAATGGGATAAACTCCATATCTAGTGATGACAAATGTGAAGGAGGGAAACAAGGTAGTAGAGCTAGATCTTACACTTATGTGGTCTCCAAAAAAAAGGAGAATTACAAAATTATTGAAAAGAATTTAACACCATCACAAATGACTCCCGTCTTTGAAGATAAAAAAATATATATTGCAAAAGGTGCTCAAGGAAGAGGAAAACCTATCCCATCTTGGTCTCATTTGTAGGTTTCATAAGTTTTGGCCTAAGCTCTCTTAGCTCCATGATTGGATTACACAAATATGGAGGGAAAATATTATAGGTAAGATTAAACTATGTCCCCGTGCTAAAGCCTAGTTTATTGTTGTTATTGAAACCCATGAGGACATGGATTTAATATTTAATCAATATTGGGTTTGGGAGAACATGGACTCATGTTCAAGCCATGATATCCATAATTTGACCCCCAAAAGACTCCTTTGACACCTACCCCTGTCTAGATCTTGTTGTCAGGACTTCCATTGCAAATTTTGAATAGATCTTGCCTCATTGCCTTAGGAGATACCCTTGGATCTTCGTTAAAGTTGATGATGAAAAATTCCATCAAATGCATACAACTTATGCTAGAATTTTGGTAGACATTGACACTTCTCAAGCCCTTCCAATAGAGATTCACCTACAAATGGCACAGAAGTGGGTGAAGAGGATAGACTATGAGGGCTTAGATTTCCTATGTCAAAGATGCTTCCAAATAGGGAATCTTTTAGATGAGTGTGAAACTTTCCAAATGCAAGGAAAATCCTATATGGTGGAAGGATTCTCTATGAGATCATTTTAAAATTATACCCCATTCAAGACCGATTGTGGAACCAACACAAATTGACTTACCCGACTTGGAATATCTTCTGAAAACTACAAAGAAGAAACCTCAAGATTCATCTCCTCTGGGTTTTGATTCAACGGTAGATTGTCACTCAACGCCCCTTACTGAGGTTCACATTCCTATCAAGTCAATTGAAGTTGTTCTTCCAATCTTATTGGAAGAAGAAAATGAGGAATGGAAGGTGGTGGATAGAAAAAGAAGGGATACAATAAATCTAAACCTTCCATTATCTTAGACAAGGAATAAGCCCTATCCTCGTTGTGTGATTTCATCCCCGCATCCGGGCTATAAGCCTCACATAGCATCTTGAGCAACGATTATTCTTTGTGACATCGTTGTCTACTAGTTGTAGGATTGTTTGTTTTTGGCTATTATCTTGGAAGAAATATTTTTGTTGTTGGGATGATTTATTAAATCTAGATTGTGATCTATTTTTGTATTGCTAAATCTATAAATTTGGATTTTGAGCCTCTTTGCAAGGGTATAGTCCCTTTAAAAAACTATATTCCAATAGTAAAAATAATAATAAATGCATGTATGTTGTAAAATATTTATAATTAATTCTATTTATTAAAAAATTGTGTAATGTATAATTTCCACAAGTATTTAATGTGGCTTAGTTACATTATTTTAGTTTTCTTAAAGTTTATTATAATACATGTATGTTTGGTGTGATGTAGTTGTTATCCAAAATGCACCCCTCAAGGTAATTTTGATAACATGCATCAAATTCTTTAGTCCCAAGCAATTATATTGATTCAAGGAAAAAAATCATGTTTCTGGGGTCCCCTCGGCTTCTTTCTAACTCTCCTGTCCAAGAAGAAAACCCAGCAAGTTTTAAAAATGTGAAAAAATTGCAAAAGCCAAGCTTGGTGCCAAAATACAGAGAAAATCGGCTAAGTCTTGTCCTAGGTGGTCCTTGGGATAGTTGGGACGCCGGACCATGAATCAGCCGAAAATCCACCAGGCGGTCTGTGTAGCATTTGGGACAGTTGGGACGTCGGGACGCGTGGGACGCGAAAAGGTGAACCGGCCGAAAAGTGGAAAAAATCGACTAAGTGTTGTTTTCGCGCAGTTTGGGACAGCTGGGCCAAAGGTACGCGCGGGACGCGAACCGGCCGAAAAGCCGAAGGACAGTTTGGGACATCCGGGCCAAAGGTACATGGGACGCAAAAATCCGAACCGGCCGAGAGAAAAAATTGTCAAGTTTGGGACATCTGGGACAAAAGTACGCGGAGGACGCGAACCGGCCGATTCAGCCGAAACATGAGACTTTCGTCCAAGGCAGTTTGGGACATCCAGGCCAAAAGTACGCGTGGGATGCAAAAATCCGAAGCGGCCAAAGGTAAAGAAGAAAAGTCAATGTTTGACCCGTGAAACTTAAAACAGCCATAACTTTTGACTCCGAGCTCCGATTTTCACAAAATTGGACTTTCGGAACGAGCAAGACGCCCTCTATGCCACAAATTTTTCTCGATTTCTTATTTTTAATGAGGGAAGATATATTTAAATAAAATAAACATATTCAGATCCAGTCGATTAATGCTCATTCCCGTCAAATGACATGTAAAACGCCCGCTGACCCAAAATAGCTACCCGCACTCAGAAGGCCATAACTTTTGCATTTCTCAACAAAATTGCACAAAATTGGTACCGTTGGAATTTGGATCCAATCCCGATGCATAGCAATCAATAAATTCGGATTTGATGAGAGATTGATTGAGATTTTTCACAAAATGTCGACAAGTTCATAACAAGTATTTTATTTGGTGGTTGGGAGTGCAATTAAGAAGCATGGTCATCATTTTTTCTCTTTACAAAGACTGGGATAGTATGGGAGCCTTTTTCAATTAATATACAATCATTTCACTCCATTTAATACCTCTTACAGGTGGTTGAAGGACAAATTTTGGGATTTACATTTTCCCTTCTCTTTCCCTTCTCATTTTTCTATAAATTGGAGTGTTGGGCTCATCAGTAAAGGAGCAGTAGTTCCTGTAGCAAAGCTCACAAAATTTATTTGTGAAGCCAATGTACCTGCAGCCCTCAGTAGTGGAATCCTTGCATGGTGATTCGGGCCCTTATCTTGTGATAGATTGAATCGTGCATATCATGAAGCAATAAAATATCAGTTTGTGGATGTATCTTCCCCTGCTGTGTTTTCTTGCATTCTTCTTGCCCCTTTAATCTTTCTACAAGAATATTGTGTCTATTATTATGTTCTTGCAGGGATTCATTATCATTGTGTATGCTTGGAATATTGTTGTGAATGCATTTTGCTAGATTATGGAGAACTGTCATCACCTCTTTTAGTGTGCACTTTGCCTCTGTATTTCACACATTTGGAGACTACTCTCACACCCTCCTTTTCTGGTGTATCACCGCTTTAGTGTAGGCTTTCATTTTATGCATTCTCTCTCCCTGGTCCCTTGGAAATTTAGATTAGAATAGTTAGTTTCCCCTGCATTAGAGTAGATTGTGGTGTAGTTTAGAGCAACGACTAACTTTCTCTCGGAGGTCTATCTCAAGTAGCAAGTCCCACAACTTGGAGATAGTACCCATGTTATCCAATCACACCATGAGTTCAAGTATATGCACTTGTATAAACACAAGGGTCTTTGTGATTCGGTGATAACAAAGAGTATTTGCACATCATATATTAGTCTTCTTTAATATGTAAAACTTCAAAACAAATTCCAAATTATATAATGTGGCATTTCAATAATGTTATAATTTAGTATCTATCTTCATAAAACATGCCACAAGTCTATGTGTTAGGTAATATTTATAATAAATTCTAATATTATTTAAAAAAATGTGGAAGTTCCATAATGAAGGTTTGGAGATGTGGGTTTTCAACAAATTATTAAAAATACAAATTTACTATGGAAAATCTACAATAAATAAAAATTAATAAGAAAATTATCATAGAGATGCCAATTTTTTTTTACAGTTATACTAAATTGTAGAAAATTTGTGGAATAATTGTAATAAAAATTCTTGTTTGTTATAGTGTTAGTGTGACATGTCACTTATTTATGTAGGTGGATTTGCTTCTTCTTCACATGTATGAAATTAATCCGACAAGGTAATAACACTTTTGCTACCACAAACCTCCAAAGCCATTTATAAATATGAAATACAAATATTCCTATAGTTAAAAGAGACTTTTCTCATAATAGTAAATGTTATACAATGTATAGCCCGGAGAAACCAAACTCAAATCTACCATCAAAACCCTCTTTATCAAGGTCTACTTGTAATGGAATACAAGTGAGATCCTCTTTAATGGAGGTTGATGACAATAGCAGTCTCACACATTCTGTTTGCAGTAACAATACAAGACATTTACGACATGGATAGTTTAATACAGGTTTGCAGATATAGGTCTGGACATTCACGACATGGATAGTTCAAGAAATTTACGACATGGATAGTTCGTTCCTTGGTAGCCTGGTTGAAGACGCAGAATGAGACGACTATTTTCCATGGGTTGTAATGTCACATGAGCCTTATCACGTTGTTTCAGTGTTGATCTTCTTCCCTGACATTAGAGTCCAGTTTTAGAATAATGCAATACAATGGGTCAGATAGATCTGCAGTAGAGAAGGAAGGCAGAGGCAATCACTATAGCAACATGAATGAGGACTCTAAATTCCTCATGCATGTAACATAGACACTGGAGTAGAATTAAATTTTAAGTCGTTGTGATGAAACCATACTTTAACAACACATTCAATCCTAACTGTCTGCATTCTGACTGTGTCAGATTTAGGGGTTCCAATTCACTAAGAAAATGTTTTTGGTGTAATAATAAATGGTGTCACTAAAACTTAATTGTAGTTGTTATCCTAGCTGTCCACTTTTTCTTGCATCATAAGGTGAGATGGAACATCAAAGGCTCAAATTTGTAAAATACATTGTGTTAACTTATTAGTGGATCGTGGACCTTCATCAATCGCATGACAGAGTTTGAAATATCACACAATTAAAATAAATTATTAGTTTTATTTTCATATAATGCATTGATATTAGGAGGAATCTGATCTTCCCATACTTTTTCTTTTTTGTTTATTTTATGAAAACATGCTTTTTCATTACTGATAAACTGTCACGATTTTTAACATCCACATTCATTTTTGTCGATGAAAATGAGATCTGAATAAGGACAAGTTTCGGGCTAACAATGGTCCATATGATGAGAATGGTGTGTTTGCATGGATGTTAGATTTTGTAATTTTGTTTCTTCAACCTTTACAATATTTCCTTTCGACATAAGTTAACTCAAGTAAGTTAGCTCAACACAATTGGTATGATAATTAAATACATCTGGTACACTTAAGCAAACTAACACAACAAGTGTAGATCTAACACAATACAAGAATTATCCTAATAAACAAATAAAATGATATTTATTATAATGTAAATTAATAAGTACATCGCAAGGGGAAATGAATATGTGTACTCATGTTTTTCCTTATGAATGTTTGAACAACGTTGAAGATTTAATTTTGTAAATATTATTTTGAGATATTTTCTTGTGTACTACTAACGAAAATTCTTTTGAATGGTTGTGTCAAGAGTTAATGGTGCCTATGTTCTAATATATATAAGCCTTGTTTCATTAATAATATTTAAATTTATTGTGACCCTTACAAGATGTGTTGCTTATTTTTTCATGTTTTTCTCTAATGAAGTATTTTCTATCTTCATTGTGTTTACACTTCTTTCTATGTTGTGATGATGTCGAGAAAACAAGAATAAAAAACTTATATTAATCAAGACAAAATTTCTTCAATAAAATCCAATAATCCTCATTATTTTTTGATCTTTCAATTACATTAGATTTGCTTTTATTCAAATTTCAAAAGACTCCTAATTAAACTTGAATTCTCAACAAAACTTGACTAAAATTTCTATCTTTTGCAAAACTTACTATTTTTAGTTATATCTATTATTAGTAAGTTCAAATATTTATTTCTAGATCCTACAAATTTACACACATTAACCATGCACCTAAACTAACGTGTTCCTTTAGTTGCAAATCAAGTTGACTTAGCGTTAAAAGATACGATCTTTTAAAATTTTAAATTAAAACTGAAAAACAATTCAAACCGAAAATTCAGTGCCCCGAATGGAATATTTCATCCTCCTAAACTTGTTGAGATAGGCCGTAAGCAACTAGCATAACTTAACATGGCATTGAACTTATCAAATATTTTTCGTTGAAAATATCAATCGCTTCAACAAGCCATGATCAAACGTTATGAATTATACAATATAAGCCATGGAATCCGCATCATGTTAATTTAATCTATGTTATTAAGCCATAAAAAAATTAATTTCAATAATCAAGTACTAATATCAATTTTTTATAATAGAAAAATTAATTTATTTTCTAATATACATATTAGAGTGTACACGAGGTCATGACTATGACCCCTAAGAAAAAATAATAGAATTGAATTCTTAAAAAGGAAATAAATAATTGAGATTTTGAGAGTCCATCATAGAATCGGAAAATTTAGGATTGAATCAAGATATTTTGAGGACATATATTTCTTATATTTGAGGGTATGGAGCTTATGAATAATATTGTGTGATGATTTAAGGCTTCTCCAATTTTTTTATAGGTTGTCGGGTTTTCCTAAGATGGGGATAACTTTACTTCAATGAAACTTAATTTCCATTTTTCTTCTCTAATTCATTTATGTTTATTGTGGTTGGTGTCTATATGATTCCTCCTACTTAAAATAAAAAATAATTATCATATATAATTTTTTTTTGAGTATCATTCCTATGGTTTGCAACCAACTCATTTGAATGTTTTTATGCTTTTACCACATTATGTTGTTAAACTACAATATTTTCTTAGTTGTGTTTTTTTAATACTATTCTATGGATTTATAAGGATAATATTAATGTCTATGGGAGGGATATGAAGACAAATTTCATATGGCGTGATGATTCCAATCTAGATCAAACACTAGGATGAAAACTTAGATTTCGAAAATATTAAATGTTTTTATTCTTAAAAATAATGTATACGATTACTTTTATAAAATAAATTATAAATTATTTTATTATAAGATGATTATGATGATACAATGATTGTGACCATTATGTCTTTTTTTGTCAAGGTTATGATTTGATTTGTATTTTTATTTGGTTGTTCAGACACATGTTAATTTATCATTAATATATCCATTTGATTTGATTTGTTCGTGTCTTTATCTTTTTGTATTTTAAAAAAAACTTATCCATAAAGATTGAAATATTTTAAATTGAAATTATATTTTGATTTTATTTTTAAAGTGTACATATGTCTATACAAGCTCATATATTTTCTTTATATATTTAATGTTAATGTATTCTATTGAGTATATATATATTCCATATGTTTAAAATAAAATTATATTTCGAAGATTATTTTTCAGTTTTATGAGTGTGAATGTGTATACATCCTCAAACATATTATTTATATGTTTACATAAGAATGAATTCTCTTGAGAGTTACATTTTTTTGTAGTATTTTAGAGATTTTGGAGATCGCATCCCATTTTAAGATCCCAAAACTTGATATATGTAAGGTCATCATTAGGTCTTGTTAAATTGTTAAAGAATATTTTTATATGTATTTATTACAAAATAAAGGTATAATTCAAAGTGTGTGGCATTAAATTTCCCATCACGATTCTTAAATCACACCGAAATCATTAATTGAAGTAGCATAGCCTTATAAATTATTTTCATGACATTAAGCTTATTATTTTCAATTGATGTGATTTTGTATGTTTCATATACATTGTGATCTAATATTTATAAATTAGTTATTATTAATAATTGAGGTACATTATGTGAATCATAATCATATTTGATAACGTAGAATTCTTTTTCAAGTGAAGTATGAGTACCTAAAATCTGTATTATTGACTAAATTATTTTTAGTTTTATACCCCCGCATAGTGTAGAATTGACATTATATTGGGGAAATTGTAAACATAACATATTTTATTATTGAGAATCTGAGTAAGTATTTTATCTTGGATTTCTATTAGTAAAGAAATTTCTTAGAATTATAGTAATCACCTAACCAATTACTTTATGGATAATTGACTTCCAAAGTAAATCACTAACCATTTTTTTAAAACACGAGGCATTAATATTATTTTTACATTGGAAAGGGCTTGGGATTTAAAAATAATGGTGTGACTGCAAATAATATTTATGGTAAGATACACTTCCTAGATATTTGCTTGAATACATAATGTCAAACTTATCTTGCATCGATGAATAATAGTTCCATTTATTCCATGAGCAATAGAGATAATACTTAAAGAAATTATTGCTATATATTACAAAGGTCATGAAATATTTAGGAATTCGAAGTTCCATACGCATGGTTCATTTCTTCTTGACGCCAACATCACATATAAGAAAGGAAAGGACGGTAAATATATTTGCAAGATAGTTTCCTTATAAGAAGGGAAAGGAGTGTAAAGATATTTGCAAGATGGTTTTCTTATATTGTCACTCATCGAGATTACCATGATCCGAATAAACCTAGTGAAAGGCCATATCTAAACATGAACTCGCTTCAAAGGGAGGATTTTTAGAAACTCAAAATTTGAAATATATCCTTTCACTCTATTGATCTTTCCATGATAAAATCTTATCTACAAAAATTTACTCTCCTCACTCTATCTTAGTACACCTTTAAAACACTCAATTCATTCTCTTATCTTTTCACAACTCTTTGTTGTCATTATTTGAAGTTAAACTATATAAAACAAATTTTTTGGTGTTAGCACAAGGTTGTACAAATAATATATCAGATTTAAGCATACATACAATAAAAGTAGATTTTCTACTAGAATAAATATACAAAACAAGAGATATAAATCAACACCATATTTAACATGGTTCACCTAGTGTGGGCTACATCCACCAAGAAGCGAGCCAATGTATTATCCAAAGATTTCAGAAGATATACAATGAAGATTTAAAACCTTCCACATCTCTCACGATGTACAATATTTTCTTTCTCTTAAGCGTATTATTCTTCTCCAAGAATTATCTCTCACAATTATTTCCACAATAATCATCAATACTCACTCCTAACCTTAGCTTTCTAGTTTATAAATACCTTATAAAAACTTAGGCACTTAGCCATGAAATTACAATCAATAGATCTACTTTAAAACTAAAATTTGATCTAATTCCCACGAGTTAAATAAAATACCCTCACATAGGTAACTAACGTCGGTTAACCCTAACCAATGTCGGTTCCTAATTTCGATCGATGATCTTTGGTAATAAGTGACCAATGTCGGGTCCCTTCATAACCGATGCCAAGTTCATCGTGTTTTCCATAAGTGAAAACCTCATGGATATGCCAACGAAGACATTAGAAAAGAGAATTTTTATCTACACTCCACTTCTATTGGTCTCGAGTTTGAGACTTTAAGATGAAGAAACAAAGCTCGGGAAAGAATCCTCGTAATGCCCCAACCTACCTTGTCTCGGTCAAGATTATCTCCTACTTGGCGTGGGATGGAGGGAATTCTTGTTTTTATTGTTGTTAGGGGCCTTTTGTGCGGACTGATGCGTGGAGGATGGAGACATTAAAATCTTGACATGTTGGAGTCTTCTCATTTGGTGGATGTACCTCATTTATTTTGTCGATTTGCAAATCTCCCTTGCTTCTTGTTTGATCGATCGCTGATCCTCTCGCACGCGTGAGATCTTCCTTGGTTGGTCTCGCGTGTGGAGGCATGTGAGAGACATTCCTTACTTACATTGGTGCGTGGATTATTTGCTTGCTTGGTTTTGTTTTTGTCCGTCGCGCCGCAGATGACTTTCGTTGCCGTGGTTTTTCCCTGTCTCGCCTTACTTTGTTTTTCCTTCCTTCCTTTGCACGTGGGTGTAGATGGAGCTTCAGGCTGGGGGAGCAGGCATGTTACCTCCACTTTCTTGGACGCTGCGAGGAGTGTGCTTGTGGGAGAGCCTCAAAGAACGGCCTGCAACAAGTTTTAGCAAAGCGGCAGGAGTGTTCGAAGTTGGTTGAAGCCTTTTGAGTGATTCAAACAAGCGAATGTCGAGCTATGTTGTTTTCTCTGCTCAAGATCGATCGAATCCTCAAATTCGGGTCTCTCCTTCAAGATATTTTTTATCCAAATCGACTATGTGACAAAGTTGAGGGTCTCGATCCGTGTTCAAACTAGACTTCAATTTTCAAAATCTGTCTGAACATTCTCAGAAGCGTCATACGGGACCACCGCCTAATGCTGCCGCGTTTACTTGCATTTTTATGGAATTTCCCTATCTCCACACACCTCTAATGGACTCTGTAATTTCATTTCAGTTTCCCAATTTCTCATGGGCTTCAGACACACGGATTTTTTTGGTAGAATACTAGGTTATATGGAACAACGTTTATGAACAAACTTGTTTCTGCATTGAAGATAGATAGCAGTAAAACCACATTGGTTATGAAAAAAATTTGAAGTGCTAATGTGGTCTTTGAGTAAAAAAAAAAAAAAAAAAGGTTTTCAAAATCGTGCTACATGCCAGGTAGGGTATATTGTGAAAGCTTGTGTTTTCAGTCAATTCGTCGAGAATGTTCTAGCTCCTGATAACTGCAAGTATAATTGTGCCTTACTAGCTGGAGCTTTGCAAAAATGGTTTAAGCTCCCAATATTCGCTGGAGGGCCGTTCCAGTAAGCATTTGAGATTTTGTTAACAAGGTTAAGTCCTGATAGAGATCAGCAAATTCTGTGTTGCATAGCCTCCATGGCACATGAATGCATCGGGAGAACTCCAAAATTGTTTCAAAAGAGCTCTCCTATTTCTACCCTTTCCCCCAAGAGCTTGGGTCAGAAAGCTTGCCGCAAAATACTTGGAGTCTGTACCAAGAGATTATTTTTGGTTATAAAGCCATCTTCTTCTGCTTCGTCTCAGACTAGGGCTGCTCCTAATATGAGAGCACCAAGGTTAGGAGGTCCAAATCAGAAACAATCAGATGCATATGGAGATGGTGGAGGTGTTTGGATGAATGACGAAGGATCAAGTTCAATTGCCAAAAATGGGGCCTACAGAAGTTCTAGGGCTAATCTTGGAGTGGTGTTGGGAGGATGATGGTAAGTATTTTAGATCACCAACCCTGGCCGTGAACTCCTACCTGTGCCAACATGAAGATGTTCGATGTTTGGGCACCCAACGAGCTTGAAGAAAATGGAATTAGGCTTGGGTTGTCATTTGCAGCCCCCGCCCATCTTGTTATCGATCAAGGGAGCTTAATCGAGCACAATATTCTCTATACCATTGATTCTTATTCTCGTTATTTAACTCGATTCATTAAATAACTCTAATCTTCATATAAATGTCTCGTGTGATGGTATGCTATTTGGTTTCCACTTCCCTTGCTCTTTTGTTTTTTTTTTTGGCGTTAGAAATGATTGTGCTTGGTTCAAGTTTTTATATTGTTTTCTCGGGATTTAATAAATATTAGTTGGGTGAACTTTGTTCTTAAGACTAATAAAACAAAAGAGGTGGGGGTCCTGTAATGAAAATTCCCTAGTTCTTTGTGTTGGTCTCACGATTTGAATGTTTTATCAAACATTGTTGTTGGACTCAACTTTATAGTTCCTGTTTTGTTTTTATTCTTGTTTTGGTTCGAGATCTGTAGTTCTGGTTTATGTTGGGTATTTGCGAATTAGTGATTGAGTACTATGAGTGCATTGTGTATAGGTGAATGATGCTATTCCTGTCTCTATCCTTTTCTTTTAGTTGTTTTAGGTTCTAGTAACCCTTCCCGGTTGGCTTAGTGTGTGCTTAGCTTGACTGATCTTTGAATTGAGCCAAGTTGATATTACTCTCAACTAGGTTAGTTGCTTTTGTTATTTTTTTTTTTTGAATCGCTCAAAGAAATACTTTTATTCTTCGAGCGTCATGATTGGTCTTCATAATTTGATATCAATTCATGTTCACCGTTTGGATATTGTTGTCTTTGGAATCACCTTCTCTCTCTTGGTGACTGTTGTATGTTTTGAGGAATGTAGCTGATCCTATGGAATGTCTTCTTTAGACGTTACTCACATTTCTTTTGGATAGCTTAAAATGTCAGAGGAAATACTCTTTTTCGTACCTTGATTTTGTTTCACACATGTTGGAGGATACGAGATCTACTTGATTATTAGTGAGGAAGTTTTCAAATCTTAAAATTGGGATGTTGGTTTTATACGTAAGAAATTACTCTACGTTTTGCTCCGTAAAGATTTTTAAATTTCATTCTCCTGTGACTTAGAGGTTGGTGTGTTTGGAAACTCATTGGTTGACTGGTTTTTGTGATGATCGTTGTGATACGACCTCCTTGCTATCATTGTAGTAGAATGGTTATGTGTTGACCAAAAAGGTTAAAGTCAACTTGTTGTTGATGACAGATCCTTTGGAAGCTATGTATCCTGTGTTGTGTTCTTGTGAATGATTGAGTAACCCTCCTGTAAGATTTATAATGGTTATGTTTGGTCTTGCCAAGTTTGTCCTTTTTCTTAAGACATTCTCTTGATTAGAAGAAAGTTTAATAGAAGGATTATTAGGATAGGATGTGGCCCATACGGGGTCATTTGTGCGTTTCATCCCTTTTCTTTCCAATTTATTTATTTTGTACTGACATAAAATTAACTGTTATAGGCACATCATCTTAATATTAATAAGTCATGTTGGTTTAGATATTCTCATGTTGATTGATTGTTTGGGATCTTCCAGTGGCATAGTGAATCCTTGGCTTGGTGAACTAACTTAAACAAATAAGGGCCAGATCACGTTTGAAACTAATTCTCTTCTTGTAATTGTTTTTGTTTCAAAATGTTATCTTGTTAAAATGACGATCATTATTGTGATATGGGTGAAATTCACTATGATGTTTATTAATCGCTTCTATGAGAAAGCGAGAATTAAATAGAGTTAGTCTGTCCTTTTTATTTAGACATTTTGTGCTTTTGGACAACTCTTTAATTGCTCTTGTTTAGACTCTTGGATTATTGTTTTCTTCATCAACGATGTTTTTTCTTCCTTGAAACAGCTTAGATAACAACATATTGTCTTAATGTTATAGCTTTTATCGTGCTCAATTCTTGCGAATCGACATGTGCTAACAAATGTGCAGGAGGATTTCCGAGTAGAAAAGAAAAAGAAACACGTGTAGAAAGTGGATTCCAGCCTTCTTAGGAATCGTTTGTTGTACAATCGTTTTTTCTTTTCTTTAAAACATTTGTATGGAAATTGTGGAGACTATTTAGAAGGCATTGCGTTATAATTTTGTATTGTTCTCATGTAGGTTTTTGTTATCGTTTGAAAGTCAATTTGAGAAATATTATTCATCAATAAGATTAAATGAACTTGTTTTGACATGCGCATCTTTTGTTGAATTTTCACTTTTCGAGAATATGATTTATCGTTGAATTGTCAACCTAATTATAATTATCTAAACTTGAATCAACTTACATCACTTTGGTTACCTTTGGTCATGTGTCGTTTGGTAGAGGACTATGTTTTGAACCTAGCAAAAAAAAAAACAAGAGAAACAAATATACCTTTTGATCCCACGTAAACTAATCAACAATCTCTTATTGTGGTAAGTCCTTAGAACGGTCTTAAGGTGAAATCAACGATTAAATCTTGGAAGATAATTAAATTATAATAAATAGAAGGAACTTGATTAAGAAACTCTTCGATCTATCTTACCCGTTGAAAATGTAAAAAGTATGCTTATGTTTATCTCTTCAAGTGAAGCCCAAGTGAAACCTTTAATATTTCAAAGGTGACCCCAATGAAATCTTTATTAACAACTAATAAGATCTTAATGATGAATCCAAGATTTAGACAAGTCATGTACTAAAATAAAATAAAATTGACCGCTTGAAAAGATAAAACATATATGTTCAAAAGCACAATGTCGAAAATAGATTGATGAAGTTAAGAGCCTTGAGAAATTAATTGCCTCCTCCCAAATGAATAAGTTAATCAAGTAAATGAAGCAACCTCTTACCATCCAATAATTGGTTTACACTGTATATTAACATTAACAAGGTAGGGAAAATTCTTCAAAGGAGACATGAACTCTGATTCTCCTATCATGATTCCTCTGGGAAAAGTAAAGAATGTAAAAGCACTTACAGCTAAAACATGATTCTAAAGAAACTTTTTGTGGAAGACCTTGTTTGTAAAATTACATACTTTAGATGAACCGTTGTGTCCTAAGTGTGTGCCTCATGTTTATCTGTAACCAGTGTGGGTCCGTGTTGTGGAAAGCATGTCTTTAGTTGGTTGTTTTCCCTAGAGAACTGGTGTAGTGTCATATTATCTTCAAGCAAGTCAAAAAATAAATATCTTGTCTTTTACTGTGTTGTTTGTGTGTGAATTTTTGGGTTGTTACACTTGGTATCAGAGCATAGGTTCATGCTCTCAAACCTATGGGCCGGATTGGTGTTGTATGGTGATGTTACATGATGGTGGTTGTGTTACATGATGTTACTACATGATGATACTGCATGATGATGATGATGTTGCATGATGGTGGTAGATATTGGAAGAGTAATGTGCTTTAAGCGTGATGTGATCCATGTCGTAATTGTGATATTGTGAACACACATGATGTGTATGTCACCTTGTGCGTGTTTTTGATCATGTTGATATGTTGGGGATGGGAGTATTCTCTCTCCTTCTTGTGGATTCTATGAAGAGTTCACGTGTGAATTACTGTTTGTGATGTGTGAAAAGAATTATAATGTGGATGACGGAGTGTTGGAACATTGTGACATATTGTGATATGTGAGTGTATCAATGTGTTGTATGACTAGATTGATGTTAAAAGAAATGAGTTGTATCATGATGTTTTTACCATGTTTTGAAGAAATGTGTGTACCACCTTGTTATGTAGCAATGGATGTTATGTTGTGATGTACTATGTTCATCATATGTATGATTTGTGCTAATATGTAATGCTTCATGTTGTGATTTGGGGTCATACGGTGAGTGTATGAACCCTATCGTATGGTGATTGCACTTTGGGTGTAGAATGTGGTAAAGTGGTGTGTTACACCCGGTGAATGTATGATTGTGATCTACCTTGTATATGTACCACCTTTGTGTTAGTGATGTAGTTACTTGTTATGTTGTGAACCTTACAATAACCGACCCTAAGGGTAATCGGTAGAAGTTTATGTTGAGAGTGAGGAATAGTATACCATGGGTAAATAACTCGAGCGAAACTCGGTTTAGTAGATAACATGTGAATATTTCCTCTCTCCCTATGTGGTTGTATGTACGCAACCTAAGTGCAACTATGACTATGTTTAGCCTTGTCGAAGTGGTGGCGGGATGATTCAGATGGAGGTGATGACAGTTGTATTATTGATATGTATTTTACGAGCTGAGGCTCGATGTTCCGAGTGCTAGCAACTCGTTGAGTACCCCTTGGTGGCCAGATAAGGCCACACAGTTATCGTAATGTGACAATATTATAAGTTAATTTTATTCATAAATTGAGCTTTTTACTTTATTTGTAAGGACCAACAACTTTTCTTGATTGCCATGCTTTACAATTTTGGGCATTTCCTTGGTTTGTGGCACTAACATGGGGATTTTGATACTAACTATGGCTATTTGGCCATTTATTTTGCTTGAATTTGGGTCTTCTTTTAAATTTGGAATTTTTACCGCCTTGCCCAAGGCTTGTACTTTGCCACTTGGCACTTTGATTGGATTGTTGTGCTGGTTCTATTGTCGTGATGTGTGGAATAGGGTCATGGGATGCACCATAAAATGGTTAGACCTATGGACCCGCTTCGTTGTATAGGGGTACGCCCAAGGAGTACGAGATAACTAGAGGGTTGTTGAACCACGTGTTATTATGTCACTTGGGTTAGGAGTGTTCGAACTCTATGTGTCTTAGGCTATAGTCATAAGGTCAACCGGCCTCCTTGAGGGAGGCATAAGAGTTTGAGGGAAGCTTATGATATTTGTCTGTATGGTCGATGTTTTGGATTATATGTTGAGTTATTGTGATGTTTTGGTAGTAGTATTTTGAGGTATGTGTTACCCATGTCAGAGGGATATGTGTTGTGATGTCGTGGATATGTCATTGATTCCCTTGTGGACACTATGTACCTGTAGCATGGTTTGGTGTTATGTGAGTGTTTCAATGATACAAATTGAGGAAATGTCTGGTGGATTGTAGTACTCTTTTATTTGAGTATTTGGTATGTCAGTCATTGATGTGTGTCGAGTACTATGTTATGAGGAGTGTGCCTATCCTATTCCGTATTTGAGTAACCTTTTGTAGTGTAATACAGTCTTGAAGTATATACTTGTGTGCTTGTGAATCTGTAGTGTCTTGTGAACCTGATAGGGTGTTGTGTTAGCAGTTCTTGTTGGGCATCCACAATAAGGAATAAACCAAAACTCTTCAATGATGAAATTTTAAAAGCAATTAAACTAAGAATAATGCTAATGGAAAGGAACTAATGAAATAACAAACAAGAGGGAACTGCCAATCTTCACAGAACATTGAAAGTTAAAATTTCTACCAAATGTTCCTAAGGCTACCCTGTGGCCGTGCTTTAATCAACTAAAATTTTAAACCATAGGGTGTGTTTTCTTCTTTATCTATCCCTTGTTGCGTACCATTTCCTTTCCTCTGTGTAATGTCGCATCGAGGACGATGCTTTCTTAAGGGGAGGAGAATGTAATGCCCCCAACCTACCTTGTCTCGGTCAGCATTATCTCCTGCTTGGCGTGGGATGGAGGGAATTCTTGTTTTTATTGTTGTTAGGGGCCTCTTTGTGCGGACTGACTGCGTGGAGGATGGAGACATTAAAATCTTGACGTGTTGGAGTCTTCTGGCTGGTGGATGTACCTCATTTATTTTGTCTGATTTACAAATCTTCCTTGCTTCTTGTTTGACTGCCTTCTGATCCTCTTGGACCGCGTGAGATCTTCCTTGGTTGGTCTGCATGCGGAGGCGTGTGAGAGACGTTCCCTACCTATGTTGGTTACGTGGATTATTTTCTTGCTTGGTTTTTGTCTGCCCAGGCTGTAGACGGATTTCTGTTGCCGTGGTTTTCCCTGTCTCTGCCTTGCTGCATTTTTCCTTCCTTCCTGTGCGCGTGGGTGTAGATGGAGCTTCAGGATGGAGGAGCAGGCATGTTACCTCCACTTTCTTGGGCACTATGAGGAGTGTGCTGGTCGGAGAGCCTCAGTGAATGGCCTCGCAACAAGTTTTAGCCAGCTGACAGAGTGTTCAAAGTTGGTTAAAGGATTTTGAACGATTCAAACATACAGAATGTCCAGCTATGTTGTTTTCTGCATTCAAGATCGACATCATCCTCAAATTCGGGTCTCTCCTTCAAGATATTTTTTTATCCAAATCGACTATGTGACAGTGAGGGTCCTTGATCCGTGGTCGGCTGGACTTCAATTTTCAAAATCTGTCTGAACATTCTCAGAAGCGTCATACGGGACCACCGCCTGATGCTGTCGCGTTTACTTGCATTTTTGTGGACTTTCTCTATCTCCACACACCTCTGATGGACTCTGCAATTTCATTTCAGTTTCCCAAATTTCTCACGGGCTTCGGACACGGATTTTTTTTGGTAGAATACCAGGTTATATGGAACAACGTTTATGAACAAACTTGTTTCTGCATTGAAGATAGATAGCAGTAAAACCACATTGGTTATGACACAAATTTGAAGTGCTAATGTGGTCTTTGAGTGAAAAAAAAAAAAAAAAGGGTTTTCAAAATCTGTGCCACATGCCAGGCAGGGTATATTGTGAAAGCTTTTGTTTTCAGTCAATTCGTCGAGAATGTTCTAGCTCCTGATAACTGCAAGTATAATTGTGCCTTACTAGCTGGAGCTTTGCAAAAATGGTTTAAGCTCCCAATATTCGCTGGAGGGCCGTTCCAGTAAGCATTTGAGATTTTGTTAACAAGGTTAAGTCCTGATAGAGATCAGCAAATTCTGTGTTGCATAGCCTCCATGGCACATGAATGCATCGGGAGAACTCCAAAATTGTTTCAAAAGAGCTCTCCTATTTCTACCCTTTCCCCAAGAGCTTGGGTCAGAAAGCTTGCCGCAAAATACTTGGAGTCTGTACCAAGAGATTCTTTTTGGTTATAAAGCCACCTTCTTCTGCTTCATCTCAGACTAGGGCTGCTCCTAATATGAGAGCACCAAGGTTAGGAGGTCCAAATCAGAAACAATCAGATGCATATGGAGATGGTGGAGGTGTTTGGATGAATGACGAAGGATCAAGTTCAATTGCCAAAAATGGGGCCTACAGAAGTTCTAGGGCTAATCTTGGAGTGGTGTTGGGAGGATGATGGCAAGTATTTTAGATCACGCATCCTAGCCGTGAACTCCTACCTGTGCCAACGTGAAGATGTTCAATGTTTGGGTGCCCAACGAGCTTGAAGAAAATGGAATTAGGCTTGGGTTGCTATTGCAGGCCCTGTCCATCTTGTTATCGACTGCGGGAGCTTAATCAGGCACGATATTCTCTATACCATTGATTCTTATGTTGTTGTTTCTTGATTCATTAAATAACTCTACTCTTCATATAAATGTCTCGTGTTATGGTATCTTTGTTTGGTTTCCACTTCCCTTGCTCTTTTTTTTTTTTTTTTGGCGTTAGAAATGATTTTTTGGTTGAAGCCTTTTATATTGTTTTCGGGCTTTAATAAATATTAGTTGGGTGAACTTTGTTCTTAATACTAATAAAACAAAAGAGGTGGGGGTCGTTAAATGAAAATTCCCGAGTTACGTGTGTTGGTCTCACGAATTGAATGTTTTATCAAACATTGTTGTTGGACTCAACTTTATAGTTCCTGTTTTGTTTTTATTCTTGTTTCGGTTCGAGATCTGTAGTTCTGGTTTATGTTGGGTATTTGCGAAATAGTGATTGAGTACTGCGAGTGCATTGTGTATAGGTAAATGATGCTATTCCTGTCTCTATCCTTTTCTTTTAGTTGTTTTAGGTTCTAGTAACCCTTTCCGGTTGGCTTAGTGTGTGCTTAGCTTGACTGATCTTTGAATTGAGCCAAGTTGATATTACTCTCAACTAGGTTAGTTTTTTTTTTTTTTTTTTTTTTTAAATCACTCGAAGAAATACTTTTATTCTTCAAGCGTCATGGTTGATCTTCATAATTTGATATCAATTCATGTTCACCGTTTGGAGATTGTTGTCTTTGGAATCACCTTCTCTCCCTTGGTGACTGTTGTATGTTTTGAGGAATGTAGCTGATCCTATGGAATGTCTTCTTTAGACGTTACTCACATTTCTTTTGGATAGCTTAAAATGTCAGAGGAAATACTCTTTTTCGTACCTTGATTTTGTTTCACACATGTTGGAGGATACGAGATCTACTTGATCATTAGTGAGGAAGTTTTCAAATCTTAAAATTGGGATGTTGGTTTTATGCGTAAGAAATTACTCTACGTTTTGCTCCATAAAGATGTTTAAATTTCATTCTCCTGTGACTTAGAGGTTGGTGTGTTTGGAAACTCATTGGTTGACTGGTTTTTGTGATGATCGTTGTGTGATATGACCTCCTTCTTTGTCATTGTAGTAGAATGGTTATGTGTTGACCGAGAAGGTTAAAGTCAACTTGTTGTTGATGACAGATCCTTTGGAAGCTATGTATCTGTGTTGTGTTCTTGTGAATGATTGAGTAACCCTCCTATAAGATTTATAATGGTTATGTTTGGCCTTGCCAAGTTTTTCCTTTTCTTAAGACATTCTTTTGATTAGAAGAAAGTTTAATAGAAGGATTATTAGGATAGGATGTGGCCCATACGGGGTCATTTGTGCATTTCATCCCTTTTCTTTCCAATTTATTTATTCTGATCGACATAAAATTAATGTTATAGGCACATCATATTAATATTAATAAGTCATGTTGGTTTAGATATTCTCATGTCGATTGATTGTTCGGGATCTTCTAGTGGCATAGTGAATCCTTGTCTTGGTGAACTAACTAAAAAAATAGGGGTGAGATCACGTTTGAAATTAAGTTTCTTCTTGTAATTGCTTTTGTTTGAAATGTTATCTTGTTAAAATGACGGTCATTATTGTGATATGGGTGAAATTCACTATGATGTTTATTAATCGCTCCTATGAGAAGCTGAGAATTAAATAGAGTTAGTGCCATCCCTTTTTACGTAGACATCTTATGCTTTTGGACAACTCTTTAATTTCTCTTGTTTAGAATCTTGGATTATTATTTTCTTCATCAACGGTGTTTTTCTTCCTTGAAACAGCTTAAATAACAACATATTGTCTTAATGTTATAGCTTTTATCATGCTCTCAGTTCTTGCATGAACCGACATGTGCTAAAAAATGTGCAGGAGGATTTCCTGAGTAGAAAAGAAAAAGAAACACGTGTAGAAAGTGGATTCCAGTCTTCTTAGGAATCGATGTTGTACGAATGTTTTTCTTTGCTTGAAAACATTGGTATGGAAATTGTGGAGACTATTTAGAAGGAATTGCGTTATAATTTTGTATTGTTCTCATGTAGGTTGTTGTTATCGTTTGAAATTCAATTTGAGAAATATTATTTTCAATAAGATTAAATGAACTTGTTTTGACATGCGTATCTTTTGTTGAATTTTCACTTTTGAGAATATGATTTATCGTTGAATTGTCAACCTAATTATAATTATCTAAAATTGAATCAACTTACATCACTTTGGTTACCTTTGGTCATGTGTTGTTTGGTAGAGGACTATGTTTTGGACCTAGCAAAAAAATAAAATAAGAGAAAAAAATATACCTTGTGATCCCGCGTAAACTAATCAACAATCTCTTATTGTGGTAAGTCCTTAGAATGGTCTTAAGGTGAAATCAATGATTAAATCTTGGAAGATAATAAAATTATAATAAATAGAAGGAACTTGATTAAGAAACTCTTCAATCTATCTTACCCGTTGAAAATGTAAACAATATACTTATGTCTATCTCTTCAAGTGAAGCCCAAGTGAAACCTTTAATATTTCTGGTTAGACTCTTGACCCCAATGAAATCTTTATTAACAACTAATAAGATCTTAATGATGAATCCAAGATTTAGACAGTCATGTACTGAAATAAAATAAAATAAAATAAAAATGACCGCTTGAAAAGATAAAACATATATGTTTAAAAGCACAACGTTGAAAACAGTTTGATGAAGTTAAGAGCCTTGAGAAACTAACTGCCTCCTCACAAATGAATAAGTTAATCAAGTAAATGAAGCAACCTCTTACCATCCAATAATTGGTTTACACTGTATATTAACATTAACAAGGTAGGGGAAAATTCTTCAAAGGAGACATGAACTTCAGATTCTCCTATCATGATTCCTCTGGGAAAAGTAAAGAATGTAAAAGCACTTACAGCTAAAACATGATTCTAAAGAAACTTTCTGTGGGAAGACCTTGTTTGTAAAATTGCATACTTTAGATGAACCGTTGTGTCCTAAGTGTGTGCCTCATGTTTATCTGTAACCAGTGTGGGTCCGTGTTGTGGAAAGCATGTCTTTAGTTGGTTGTTTTCCCTAGAGAACTGGTGTAGTGTCGTATTATCTTCAAGCAAGTCAAAAAAAAAAATCCTGTCTTTTACTGTGTTGTTTGTGTGCGAATTTTTGGGTTGTTACAAATCCAAGAATGAGACTGTACATGTATACTCCAGTAATTTATCTCCAAGTGGGATATTGTTAAGATGTGGAGCTCAATTACTGCAGTTTAGCATGCTATATTAAACTTGATGGAAAACATAGTAAACGACATCGGTTATGAAGGGACTTAAATTGATCACCTATGACTAGCATTAGTCGGAAAGTAGGAACCAACATCGGTTAGGGTTAACATCGGTTCCTACTTTCTTGACAGATGTTGTTCATAGGTGACCGATTTCATTCCTTTCATAACCGATGCGCCATCGTGTTTTCCATCAAGTTTAATATAACATGCTAAACTGAAGTAATTGAGCTCCACATCTCAACAATATCCCACTTGAGATAAATTACTGGAGTATACATGTACAATGTAATTCTTGGATCCTTTCCGATCTTTGTTTGTTCATCTTCAAGTCTCAAACTCAAGACCAATAGAAGTGGAGTGTATCTAAAAATTCTATCGGTTCCTATTTTCCGATTGATCTTTGGTAATAGGTTACCAATGTTAGTCCCTTCATAATCGATGTCGGTTACTTATGTTTTCCATCAAGTTTAATATAACATGCTAAACATAAGTAATTGAGCTCCACATCTCAACAATATCCCACTAGGAGACAAATTATTGGAGTATACATGTACAATGTCATTCTTGGATCCTCGTCCCGAGCTTTGTTTCTTCATCTTCAAGTCTCAAAATTGAAGACCAATAGAAGTGGAGTGTAGATAAAAATTATCTTTTCCTCATGTATTCATTAGCATATCCACGAGGTTTTCACTCATATAAATATTCTCAATTTTTAGCTTCCCATCATCGGTCAACCCTAAACGATGTCGGTTCCTACTTTCTGATTGATGTTGGTCATAGGTGACCAATTTCAGTCCCTTCATAACTGATGTCGGTTACTGTGTTTTCCATCAAGTTTAATATAACATGCTAAATTGAAGTAATTGAGCTTCACATCTCAACAATATCCCACTTGGAGATGAATTATTGGAGTATACATGTACGAGTTTCATTCTTGGATCCTTTCCCGAGCTTTGTTTCTTCATCTTCAAGTCTCAAACTCGAAGACCAATAGAAGTGGAATGTAGCTAAAAATTCTGCCGGTTCCTATTTTCCTAACTGATGCTGGTCATAGGTGACCAATGTTAGTCCCTTCATACCCAATGCCGGTATTTGTGTTTTCCATCAAGTTTAATATAACATGCTAAACATAAGGAATTGAGCTCCACATCTCAACAATATCCCACTTGGAGACAAATTATTGGATTATACATGTATAGTGTCATTCTTGGATCCTTTCCTGAGCTTTGTTTCTTCATCTTCAAGTCTCAAACTTGAAGACCAATAGAAGTGGAGTGTAGCTAAAAATTATATTTTTATAATGTCTTCATTAGCATATCCACAAGGTTTTCACTCGTATAAATATTCTCAATTTTTATCTTCTCATCCTCGGTTAACCCTAACCGATGTCGGTTCCTACTTTCCTGACTGATGCTGGTCATAGGTGACTAATGTCGGTCCCTTCATAACCGATGCCGGTTACTGTGTTTTCCATCAAGTTTAATATAGCATGCTAAGCTGAAGTAATTGAGCTCCACATCTCAACAATATCCCACTTGGAGATAAATTATTGGAGTATACATGTCCAAAGTGTCATTCTTGGATCCTTTCCGAGCTTTGTTTCTTCATCTTCAAGTCTCAAACTTGAAGACCAATAGAAGTGGAGTGTAGCTAAAAATTCTCTTTTTCTAATGTCTTCGTTAGCATATCCATGAGGTTTACACTCGTATAAATATTCTCAATTTTTAGCTTCCCATCCTCCATTACCTTCCATGTGAAGTGATACCTCAATCGAATGTGTTTCGTTCTAGAATGAAAGCGTTGATTTATTTACCAAATTAATTACACTGACATTGTCACTAAATAATTTGTAATCATCTTGCTCCTTTCCCAACTCTTCCATGAACCGCTCATCCATATCATCTTTTTCTAGCCTCCGTAGCTACAACATACTCTTCCTTTGTAGTAGAAAAAATCACAACCTTATGGAATCTCGATATCCAACTAACTTTCGTCCCACCTACTATGACAATATATCTAGTAATGCACCTTCTACCATCTGGATATCCATCCATATCTCGAATCAATACAATGACATAAATAAATATTTGGACCTCCATAGCATAACCGCATACTAGATGTCCATTTGAATTACATGAGTATCCATTAGACTCGCTTTCCAATGCTCTTTACCTAGATTGGCCATAAATCTACTCACAACTCCCACTTCTTGTGTAATGTCTGGTCTGGTACAAACCATAACATACATGAGACTCCCAATTTTTGAAGCATATGGTACTCATGTCATGTATTTGACCTCCTCATGTGATGAACGACACTGATATTTTCTCAATTTGAAGTGTTCAGCCATAGGTGTACTTACATGTTTTGAATTCTACATTTTAAACCTTTCTAACACCTTATAGATATAATCCTTCTGAGACAAATATAATTTCTTTTTATTCATGTCTCTATGTATTTTCATGCCAAGGATTCTATTTGCAGCTTCTAAATACTTCATAGAAAATGTGTGAGTTAGATTTCCCTTAATCTCACCAATGTCTTGCATACTAGATCCTGCAATAAGCATATCATCCACATACAATAAAAAAATAATATAACTCCTATTTTCAAGATTTTTGAAATAAACAAAATGATGAGATTCACATCTCAAGTAAGGATGCTCATGCATGAAACTATCAAACCTCATGTACCATTTCCTTAGAGCTTGCTTGAGCCCGTATAGGCTCTTTTTCAACCTGCACACTAATTTCGCTTTACCCTTGACTTCATACCCAAGTGGCTGCTACATATAAATCTCTTCATCCAAATCACCATGAAGGAAATCCATCTTCACATCTAGTTTCTCTAAATGCAAATCATGTACTACAACTATACTCAATATAGTACGTATGGAAGTCATTTTAATAATAGGAGAAAATATTTCACAAAATTCAATACTTGCTTTATGTGCAAATCCCTTTACTACAATATTTTCCTTGTACCTTTTCTATCCACCCCCTTCTTCCTTGATCCTATAAACCCATTTTTGTGCAATGTCCTCTTACCTGCTAGAAAATTATCCAAATCCCAAGTCTAGTTTTGTTCCAAGGATTCTGTCTCCTCATTCATGTCATGCTCCCATTGTACGTGGGTCTCATCTTGTATTACTTCTTCAAAACTTTCTAGTTCACCATTATCAGTCTATAATAAATAAGATCGAGAAGGTGTAAATATTTCTGGAGGTTTACGTACCCTTTGTGACCTTCTCATAGGATTTTGGGGTACCAGAGGCTCATTCTAGACCTCTTGGACATTTCTTTCCACTCGACAAAGTGACCGACATTGGTCACTCAGAATCGACGCGTTCTACTAACCGATGCCACTTTTTCTCTCCTATAACCGATGTTGATTAGGGGTCAAATGAAACCGGTTTCTTGTATAACCCCGTAGGTATGATTTTTAATGCAAGAGTTCATTTTCATTCACAAAATTCTCAACCGGCTCATCCTTGGTACAAAAATTTGATCCCTTTACATTCTCTTTTCATTCCATTCAATGTCACAACTCCTGCTAATTTTAGAATTCTCTAAATCCCAAAAATAGAATCTGAAATCACCACATCCATAACCAATGAAAGTGCATCTCTTTTATTTTGCATCCAACTTTTTCTTATTTTCCTTATCAATATGCACAAAAGCTTCGAACCAAAAATTTAAGAAAAGAAATCTCTACCTATTTTTGGTCCAAGCTTTTCTCTGGTATTCCTCCATCTAGTGAACTTGAAGGCCCTGATTAATCAAATAAACCATCGTATCAACTTCTTCTTCCCGTAATCTGCAAAGGCAATCTAACATGTATCATCATACTTCTAACACGTTCCATGATTATCTTGTTCATACTTTTTGCAACACCATTTTGTTTTGGTGTTCTTGGAACCATCTTTTCTCTACATATTCCATTCATTGAACAATAACCATTGAAATCCTTGCTACAGTATTCACCACCATTTTTAGATCTAAGGCACTTTAACATTAAATTTGATTCATTCTCAACAAGGGCTTTCCATCTTTTAAAAGTCTCAAAAACATTAGATTTATGTTTAATACAATAAACCCATACCTTTCTTGTATCATCACCAATGAAAGTAACATAATATTGAGATCATCCATGAGAATCTACTTGAGCTGGTCCCTTCACATTTGAGTGTACAAAATCCAATTTCAGATCCTTCTTAGCTGTCCTAACTTTGAGAAATCTCACTCTCTTTTACTTTCCGAAGACACAATGCTCACGAAATAAAGATCTAAATCTTTCAAATCTAATAACTTACCCTTAGCCTTTAAGATCTACATTAATTTTTGACTTATATGGCCCAACCAATTATGCCATGTGTATGCATCCAAATCTGAAGTAGATAACATAAAAGGAATAATTAACACATGTAGATAAATATAATGTTCCTACCTTTTTGCCTCTTGCCACAACAAAGGCACCCTTGGTGTCTTTCAAAGAGTCCATTTTGAATGTAACCATGTAACCAAATTCACCAAGTTTCCGTGTAAAAATAAGATTCCTCTTGAGGATTGACACACGCCTTACATCTTTCAATAGCCATGTATTTCCATTATGTAATTTTAGATGAACTTCCCTTTTCCAAAGAATACCGCAAGGTTCATCATCACCCAAATAAACATGCCCAAAATTTCGTGGACATAATTTTTGAAATAACCCTTATTAAGGGTTGCATCGAAAGAAGCTCCTGAATCTAAAACCTTTGATTCTATTATATTATCCAAAGAAACAATAAGAGCATCTGCATTAGCATTTGTGATGAAATATTTGCCTCCTTATGTTCCTCTTTACCTTTGTCTAGGTGTTTGTTTTATTTATCCTTTGACCAATAATTTATTATGTACCTTGGGATATGAAATTATAATGTATATGGGTTGATGGAGATGCCGACATGTGACACACATACCCTTAGTTAGTCACATAGGAATTAGTTATATTGGGTAATGAGTCGGCCTACATTGGGATTAGGTGTTACCCATCTATTAAGAGTAATGTATTTCTATATATGGGAGGTGAATATCATGTGATGGGGTATGATTTTATTATTATACTTGGTAGAGGTATATTGGAGGTGGCCACCTCAAGTGGATTCCCATATTGGGAGATTATCGAGCCACTCCTTCCTTAAGGAGCATTATATGGTGTTACCCTACCTTAAGGGTATTATTATGCATATATTAAATATTTTGGCATCTTATCCATTCATATATCTTGTGTTATCTTCTACAATTTATTCATTTATTATATGTAAATATCTTATCAAGTGATATGAGAGCATTGATTTCGCAAAAATGGGTCCCCACCCTAATTTTAAAGATTCATCTATATTTTCAAATGAACTCTGGATTTTTTTCTCAAATTTCTTACTGCAGTTTTGAAAGGGTTTTAAAAACTACAGTCCAAATTTCCAAAATTTTGGAGACGTGTTTTTGAAGTTATTGTATTTTTAGGATTTCGCAAAAATTTGCTTCACAAGCTGCAATTTTTGGAATTAATTTTCTAAATTTTTACCAACATTGTGAATCCCACTCATACATCTATGGTAAAAATTTCATAATTTTTGGATATGGTTTGAAGAATATATTGAGATTTTTATTGTTTTACATAAAATAGGCCTACAAAGTTACAATTTTCCATCTCTCTTAAATTTTGTTACATATTCGGAAAGCTATCATGATTGTAGTAGGTGTTAATTATTTTTGTTTCATATGAAATCATCATCTTGAATAGTGGTCAAAGGAGTAAGTTTGTGAAACCCTAATTTTTGTGTATCATGGATATACCCATTTTCTATGGCAATGAGGAAATTGATGCAAAAAAATGGTGGTTATAATTTAAGAAAATGGATTTTAAAAATGTTTAATATGGGTTAGTTTTTATCTTCATCTTGGTGGCAAAACATGACATTGGTATTCTTATTTGGATATAGATCTATTGGATTGGGATTGGGAGGAAATAGAAGATATTTTACTAGTTAGATGAGAAGCAAAAAAACAAACATTATTTTGTTGAAGAAGAAGAAGAAGAAAAAGAAGAAGAAGAAGAAGAACATGATGATGATGATGATGATGAAGTTTCTACACATGATGGTACATATTGAAGGAAGTAAGATTCAATATTTTACTTTTAAGGGTGCATTCAAAGAAAAAGTACCTTTTTCCATAAACCCTAGCAGAAAATATAACTTCATCAATATGGATATAGCTCACAATATACATGTGCAAACAAAGCATATTAAGGTAGCTCAAGTGGAAGGTAAGCATATTCAAATTTTTGAAGATTTAAAGCTCTCTATGGATAAATATCTTTTACATTAAGATTTTTATGCTTTAGATATGGATGGTATGTATATTGTTCTTAGATATCCTTGGTTAGAGACATTGGGAAAAATAAATCTTAATGTACAAAAGAAATTCATCAAATTGTGGTACAAACGAACAAAAATTAAATTACAAAATATCACACTTAGAAGGAAAAGAATTAATATAAATGAGGATAATGAAGAGAAATTTGAAGATGCTGAAGAAGGGAATAAGGATTATTAAGAAGGAGAGGCTGCAGAAAAAGATGAAAAAGAAATAAATAATTCATCTACTCAAGAGAAAAAATAAATAGCAAACAAGGTGGAAGATAAAAATAAAGAAAAGGTTAATAAGGTTGAGGATACACAACTTACACCATATAGACACCCACATCATCATGAAAGGGAAAAATCATGGATTTATGTTAGGCCACATAAGGGCATAAATCTATCTAAATATGCAAGGAATCGATAGAATAATAACCAGGGCTATACACAAAATCAATGGAGCAACAATTATATAACATGGAATCACATGTATAATTATTATGGATATTCATGGATACCGAGGAGAATCACATATGGAAAATGATGGAATTAGATGAGTCCAATGGAATATGGAATTAGTTTTGGAGTAGTATCACCCATTAGGATGTCTTATGGGTGGTTGGATGATCGAGCATGGTGAAAAGTATGTAATAATTTAAAGCATGCTCACTATATGGCATCTTGACATGTTTTGGCGACAAAACATGTCAAAGAGGGAGGTAATGATATGTACCTTGGGATATGATAGTATAATGTATATGGGTTAATGGAGATGCTAACATGTGGCACACATCTCCTTAGTTAGTCACATGAAAATTATTTTTATTGAGTAATGAGTCGGCCTACATTGGGATTAGGTTCTACCCATCTATTTAGAGTAATGTATGTCTATATAAGGGAGGTGAGTATCATGTGATGTGTTATGAGCTGATTCTTATACTCGGTAGATGTAAATTGGAGGTGTCCCCCTCGAAGTGGATTCCCATCTTAGGAGATTGTGGAGTTACTCCTTCCTCAAGGAGCATTGTATGGTGTTGCCCTACCTTAAGGGTATTATTATGCATATATTAAATATTTAGGCATCTTGGAAACCAATATATCTTGTTTTGTATTATATTCTAAAAATTATTGATTTCATATATGAAAATATATTTTAAAGTTGTATCGAGAGTGTCGATGTCAAAGAAAATTAGGTCCAAACCCTAATTTAAGAGATTCATCTATATTTTGAAATTGGTTGTGAATTGTTTCTCAAATTGTTTTGCATAAATTTTTAAGGGTTTTAGAAAACAACAATACAAAATTCGTAAATGTTGGATGTGTTTGCTTGAATTTATTACATTTTTAGGTTTTCACCTAAATTTGGTTTGAAGCTACATTTTTGGGAATTAAATTTCCAAATTCTTACCAACATTGTGAATCCCATTCATAAATCTATGGTAAAAATTTCATAATTTTTGGATATGGTATGGAGAATATATTGAGAGTTTTATGGTCTTACATAAAAGAGAACTACATGTTGCAATTTTCTATCTTTCTTTAATTTTGTTACATATTCGTAAAGCTATCACAATTTTAGTAGGAGTTACTTCATTGTTCTTCCAGATTCGAGGTCGAATTATAAATGAAATTCTTAGGTATATTATTGGTCAAAGGAGTAAGTGTGTGAAACACTAATTTTTGTGTATCATGGATATACCAATTTTCTATTGCAATGGGGAAATTGAATCAAAAAAATTATGGTTACAATTTAAGAAAATGTGTTTTGAAAAATGTTTAGTATGGTTTATTTTTTATCTTCATCTTGGTGGGAAAAATCGACATTGGTATTATTATTTGGATATAGATATGTTGGATTGGGATTGGGAGGAGATGGAATATATTTTCCTAGCTAGACTGAAACCCAAAAAGAAACTTAATTTTGTTAAAGAAGTAGAAGAAGAAGAAGAAGAAAACAATAAGAAGATGAAGATGATCATGATCATGATGAAGTTCCTACACATGATAGTGCATCTCCAAGCAAGGAAGCTTCAATATTTTGGTTTGAATGGTGCGTTTAAAGAAAAAAGGTAATTTTTTCCATAAACCCTAGCAGAAAATATAACTTCATCAATATGGATGTAGCTCACAATATACATGTGCAAACAAAGCATATTGAGGCAGCTCAAGTGGAAGGTAAGCATATTCAGGTTTTTGAAGATTTAAATATCTCTATGGATAAATATGTTTTACATTCAGATTTTTATGCTTTAGATATGGATGACATGTATATTGTTCTTGTATATCTCAGGTTAGAGACATTCGGAAGAATAAATATTAATGTGGAAAATAAATTCATGAAATTATGGGACAAACAAAAGAAAGTTACATTACAAGATATCACACTTAGTAGGAAACAAATTAATATAAATTAGGATCATGAAGAGGAATTTGAAGATGATGGAGGAAATAAGGATTACTCAGAGAAGAGGTTGCGAGAATGAGATGAAAAAGAAATAAATAATTCATCTACTCAAGAGAAAAAAAAATAACAAACAAGGTGAAAGAAAAAAATAAAGAAAAGGTTGATAAGGTTGAGGATACCAAGGTTACACCATACGAGCACACGCACACCATCATGAAAGGGAAAAATCATGGATTTATGTTAGGCCACATAAGGGAAAAAATCTATATAAATATGAGGGGAATTGAAGGAGCAATAATTAGGGCTATACACGGAATCAATGGAGCAATAGTTATATGACGTTGAATCACGGGAATAATTATTATGGATATGCATGGATACCGAGGAGGATCACATATGGAAAGAAATGGAATCGGGTTTGGAGTAGTATCACCCACTAGGATCTCGGATGGGTGGTTTGATGATCGAGCATGGAGACAAGTATGCAATAACTTAAAGCACACTCATTATATGGATTCTTCTTATGTTTCGAGGATGGAACATGTAAAAGTGGAAGGAAATGCTATGTACCTTGGGATATGATATTATAATGTATTTGGGTTTATGGAGATGTCAACATGTGGCGCACATCCCCTTAGTTAGTCACATAGGAATTAGTAATATTGGTTAATGAGTCGGCCTACATTAGGATTAGGTGTCACCCATCTTTTAAGAGTAATGTATGTCTATATAAGGAGGTGACTATCATGTGATGGGTTATAATTTGATTCTTATACTTGGTAGAGGTATATTGGAGGTTCCCCCTCAAAATGTATTCTCATCTTGG
This sequence comes from Taxus wallichiana var. yunnanensis, assembly GCA_018340775.1. Taxonomy (NCBI): domain Eukaryota; kingdom Viridiplantae; phylum Streptophyta; class Pinopsida; order Cupressales; family Taxaceae; genus Taxus; species Taxus wallichiana. The sequence continues at coordinate 794,850,298 of CM031240.1, read as the reverse complement.
GAGATTGTGGAGTTATTCCTTCCTTAACGAGCATTGTATGGTGCTTCCTACCTTAAAGGTATTATTATGCATATATTAAATATTTGGGCATCTTGGTCACCCATATATCTTGTTTTGTGTTATCTTCTTAATTTTATTTATTTATTATATACAAATATCTTATCAAGTTGTATTAGAGCGTCGATTTTGACAAATTTTTGTCCAAACCCTAATTTTAGAGATTCATCTATATTTTGAAATCCGATGTGATTTTTTTCTCAAAGTTGTCAAACGGTTTTATAAAACTACATTACAAATTTCAAAAATTGTGGAGGTGTTTTGTTGAAGTTGTTGCATTTATAGGATTTCTCTTAAATTTACTTCACAAGCTCAAATTTTGGAATTAATTTTCTAAAGTTTAACTAGAATTTCAAATCTGTTCATAAATCTATGGTACAAATTTCATAATTTTTGGATATGGTTTGAAGAATATATTGAGAGTTTTATGGTTTTAAATAAAATAGGCATACAAGTTGCAATTTTCCATATTTATTTAATTTTCTTACATATTTTGAAATATATCACAATGTTAGTATGGTTTACTTCTTTGTGGTTTCAGATTGGAGGTCGAATTATAGGAGAAATCATTAGGTCAAATATTGGTCAAAGGAGTAAGTTTGTGAAACCGTAATTTTTGTGTATCATTGAGGAAATTAATGCAAAAAAATGGTGGTTATAATTTAAGAAAATGTATTTTGAATTTTTTTATTATGGGTTAGTTTTTATTTTCATCATGGTGCGAAAGCATGACATTGATATTCTTATTTGGATATAGATCATTGGATTGGGATTGGGAGGAAATGGAAGATATTTTCCTAGCTAGATGGGAAGCTGAAAAGAAACATAATTTTTTAAAGAAGAATAAGAATAAGAATAATATGCTGATGATGATAATGATGAAAAAGTTTCTACACATGATAGTGCATCTCTAAGGAAGGAAGCTTCAATATTTCAGTTTGAAGGGTGCATTCAAAGAAAAAAGGTAATTGTTTCCATAAACCCTAGAAGCAAATATAACTTCATCAATATGGATGTAGCTCATAATCTACATGTGAAAAAAAAGCATATTAAGGTAGCTCAAGTGGAAGGTAAGCATATTCAAGTTCTTGGAGATTTAAAGCTCTCTAAGGACAAATATGTTTTACATTCAAATCTTTATGCTTTAGATATGGATGGTATGGATATTGTTCTAAGATATCCTTGGGTAGAGACATTGGGAACAATAAATATTATTATGCAAAAGCAATTCATGTAATTATGGTACAAACGAAATAAAATTACATTACAATATATTACACTCGAGCAAGAAAAAAATTAATACAAATGAGGATCATGAAGAGGAATTTGAAGATGATGAAGAAGGGAATAAGGATAATTCAGAAGGAGGGGTCATAGAATAAGATGAAAAAGAAATAAATAATTCATCTACTCAAGAGATAAAAGAAATAGTAAAATAGGTGGAAGAGAAAAATAAAGAAAAGGTTGATATCGTTGAGGATACCAAGGTTACACTATATAGATACCCACAACATCATGAAAGGAAAAAAATCATGCATTTATGTTAGGCCAAATAAGGGCAGCAATCTATATAAATATCCATGGAATTGAAGGAGAAATAATCGGGGTTATTCTTAGAATCAATGGAGCAACAATTATCGATATGGAATCATAGGAATAATTATTAGGGATACACATGGATGCGAGGAGGACCACTTATGGAAAAGGAAGGAATCAAATGAGTCTAATGGAATATGGAATCGGGTTTGGAGCAAAGATCACCAACTAGGATCTCATAGGGGTGGTTGGATGATCGAGCATGGGGAAAAGTGTACAATAATTTAAAACACACTCTTTATATGTCTTCTTCTTATGTTTTGGGGATGAAACATGTTAAAGAGGGAGGGAATGCTATGTACCTTGGGATATGATATTATAATGTATATGGGTTGATGGAGATGTTGACATGTGGCACACATCCCCTTAGTCACATAAGAATTAGTTATATTGGGTAATGAGATGACCTACATTGGGATTAGGTCTTATGCATCTATTACGAGTAATGTATGTTTATATAAGGGAGGTGAGTATAATGTGATGGGGTATGCGTTGATTCTTATACTTCATAGAGGTATATTGGCAAAGTGTCCTCAAAGTGGATTCTTGTCTTGGGAGATTGCTGAGTTACACTTTCCTTAAGGGGAATTCTATGGTGTTGCCCTACCTTAAGGAGCATTCTATGGAAAAAATATCCTATCAAGTGGTATTAGAGTGTTCATTTCGAAAAAATTGGGTCCAAACCCTAATTTTAGAGATTCATATATGTTTTGAAATCGGCTATGATTTTTTTAATTTTTTTACATAGTTGTGAAAGGGTTTTGGAAAACTACAGTCCATATTTTAGAAATTTTGGATGTGTTTTGTCGAAGTTATTGCTTTTTAGGTTTTTCCTAAATTTTCTTTGCAAACTGAAGTTTTTTGAATTAATTTTCTAAATTTTTACTTGCATTGCACATCCTATTTAGAAATAAATGGTAAAAATTTCATAATTTTTGGATATTATTTGAAGTAAATATTGAGAGTTTTATGGTTCTACATAAAATAGGCATACAGGTTGTAATTTTTCATCTTTATTTAATTTTGTTACATATTCGGAAAGCTATCACGATTTTAATAGGGGTTACTTCTTTGTGGTTTCAGATTAGAGGCTGAATTATAGATGAAATCATCAGGTCAAATATTGGTCAAAGGAGTAAGTTTTTGAAACCCTAATTTTTATGTGTCATGGATATAGCAATTTTTGTTGCAATAAGGAAATTAATGTAAAAAATGGTGGTTTTGAATTTTTTCGGTATGGGATAGTTTTCATCTTAATTGTTGTGGGAAAGCACGACATTGGTATTCTTATTTGGATATAGATCTGTTGGATTGGGATTGGGAGGAAATGGAAGATATTTTTCCTAGCTAGATGGGAAGTCGATGTAGCCTATAATTTAGTAATACGAACCCTATGAAACCCTAGATTTGCTAACACATCACTCGGTCTAACCGAGTGCTCACCCGAAGAGCGCAAAGGTACCAAGTCCCTCTTATAGAAAGATGTTAGCATGATGGACTTAACATATATAGTACTATTACTAGCTCATCGTTCTATAGATCATACCCGATCTATATCTAAGGAAAAGAAGAATTAAGTACTAACCATGATGAGATCAAAAACATACTAGATTAAGATACACATAGAACTATCACTTGGATTCAACCAATGTGCTTCATTATATTCAATGCAATAAGTTTACAAAAGCCTCATTACAATATTAGCTAGTATGTGTGTAGCAGTTTTAACAACATATCTTTGTATATCTTGATCCCCTCTATGTGTATATCTATTACATAGTTTACTACATATATATATATATATATATATATATATATATATATATATATATATATATATATATGGCGAATTTTCCTTCACCGTTTGTCCATCCCAAAAATAGGCCTCATGTTATTCTTAGCCACATGCCTTTACAAAACTAGTCACACATGAAGGTGCACTAACAATACACTACTACTAGCTAAATGTCGTAGAGCAGATTTGTTTTCATCTTGTGTTCATGCAAAGTGCTTCATATCCATTCCTCCAAAAATATCTAATTCGTGGCGCACATGTCTCTACCTCGTTTGTGTTCTCTCGCATGTCATCTCTAAAAACATACCTTAATGAGCGAAACGAATGAGTCCTGAAAAATGAACTTTTGTTCGGTGTGTGCGTTCTCCTTGTCCATTTGCGCCTTTGAATATGACTCACTTCCTCGCATGGACTTCTTATGTGCTTTTTGTCAATTGTTCTTTGATCAACATTACCCCACACTAATTTCATCATCTCTCCGAAAATGGTCATCTCCAAAACTTAACTAAAGAATAGAAGAATGGAAAGAATGATAAAATGTATGAAAGAATAGTTTTACTCCACAGTCTCTTCCTTAGCCTAAACAACTAATTCAGGATATTCCTATTTTATTTTAGCCTGCATGGTCTGCCATTCAGCGAGTTCTTCCTCTAATTTTTCTGGAATGTCCAAATAAATGGACTCCAATTCATTCCTCGCAATATCCCCTTTTTCATTTTGTAACAACAACACAATGCTGGACATTACATTCATCCTTCCCTCTAGTAAATCCATCTTCTGTGCAATGAGATTCCCAAGCTCTTCCTATCAAGTCTTGTGTGGTTCTTATGTTGTTTCCAAGGCCTCGTGCTTCTTCTTAACCATTGATAATATTTCTGTGTGGCCCAATGTTTCATCCTTCATTGGTTTTTGGACCTCATTGTTCTCCTCCAGTGTTTTTATGTTTATGGGTGCCTCTAGAGCTGTACAAATGTTCAAGGCCCGGTCTACTTTCTTTAATTCTTCTTACAAAGACTTGCAGTCCTTCATAGGATGCAATCTTCTGCATCACTAAAGCCTTCTCTCATTCTTCCTCTTGTGCTGGATCCTTTGGCACTGGAATGCGCAGAGGCTCATCTTTAAGCACTAGGTCCACCAACTTTCCTACATAGTGTATTGCTGAAGGAAATGTCTCGTGGTACCTTTGGTTCCAAGTGTGGCCTAGCTCTTATAGCATTGTCACTAATATCTCTCTCGTGATGCTGCTAAACACAGAGTTCTTTTTCTATGCTAATTCTCTATCCTACATTAGGCGCGCTATTTCCCCATCCTTAGTTTGATCTCTTCCCTGAGTGCCTTGATTGTGGTAGCCTTGTCCATATCTGCCTCACCACCTCTATTGAGACTTTGACCAATGCATTACTCACCTATTCATCTCACATGACAATAGGCTTTACCTGTCATTTGTCTAGCCTAAGGTATTTTATTCAACCTCCTTTATACCCATGAATCCTCACACACATAAAAATATGTCTCATCCATGTGTTTTTGCATGGAGCACGATAAATGCTTCCTCATGTGCACTGTGGGAATATCTTCATCCATTATTTCCCAGCCATATAATTCCTTTTATGACAGAGTGCTCTAGAAACGAGAACAAAAAATTTTACCTTCATCCTATGCAAAACCCATGGCTGGTGGCGTGTGCTCTACACTTGATCTTCTAGACTGAGGCTTCTTAGGAACTTGAGCTTCCAAATTTGGTACTTGTGTCTCTATGTCGTAAGCAGTCTCTGTAGCTATCTCATCTATTCCCTTTTCCTCCTCTTCTCCTTGCCTCATTTCTTCATCTTTCTATTCTACATTCTCTAGAGGTGTAGGAGAAGTAGGCACAATTTTCTCTAACTCTTCTACCTCCTCATTCAACTTCAATTTCCTTCTCCTTCTATGGAGAGAGTCTAGGTGATTTGTACACTATTTTCGAATTAGCACCTTGTGTCCTTGTTCTCTTGAATACTCACTTAAATATGTGCTCTCATTGGACTAGATCTAAGTCCTCATCATCCCCTTCTTGTGGTTGAGGTGGTGTCTTGGTGCACTTAACTTGATCCTTGTTTGTAGGATGTCTTCTACCTCTATGCTCCAAACCACCACTATCCTCACTCTCACCCTCCTAATCCTCCACTTCTATTGGCTCTGTGGGCTTAGGCACTGGGACATAATCCATTGTATGTTTTCCCTTTGGTGGTTTGGAAGTGCGAACTCATTTTTCACATACTTGTTATTCTCCATCTTGGGATTCGATTAAAGATACACCAATGCTGCTCCAATATCTCCCACAACTAGACTTATTGGTTTAATGCTTAATACATCTTAAATAAAACTTTAAATATATGCACCCCTCCTTGGATACACTTATTTCTTCCTTAGTGTGTGGTAGTCACAATCTACCTTATCCACATTGAATAAAAGTCACCACATGTCTGTGAACTTGTGTCTGATGACTAGAAGTACCTTGTTGTGAAGGCATATGGAAACTTACACCAAGGACTCTATGCTCCATCTTTCATGGTGAACCACACTATACAGAAATTCTGGTATACAGTGAACTGAATTGCCTTTCCAACAACCAAAGGAAAGTCCTTGGGGATGTGCCATTCTTCGTCAAAATCCACATGAGATCCTATCATACCACTTGTCAGCCCTTTTCTTGACCTTCTCTATCATGGATCCCTCACACAAGTACTTCTTGAAGTGTTCTACAGGTGACTTGTGTTCCATGGGATACTCCCATATCTTCTCCTTCGGTCCATCAGGTACTTTGATCTCCATGAACACCAATGATAACAGAGCAGCTCCAAAGCTGATCTTTCCTCCTTTGTGCTCTTCCTCAATGATTGTTTCTGAAATATAACATGAAATGTTGTAGACTACCCTTCAGATATCTTTTTGGCAATGTGCATCCACATGGTGTTCACTTGTGAGCACCTTTCCGGTCATTTAGCTTTGTAACCAGATGCGCGGATTCTTGTACCACTAGATACTTCTTGGTATATCGATGTCCATACCGCTTGGACCCTTTGTGTACCCCAAATCCTTTCTAGTATCCAAGATTGCTTCCTTCTCTATTAAATCATCTTTTCAAATCTTCTCCTATGCCTTTCAACCCCATTACCATGGAGATGAGCGTGGCTGAAATTTTGGCTCGGTGTCCTGCAAAGTAGAAAAAATATTCTCACACTTTGTTCATGAGCCACCGTACAAGGGCTCATATATCATGAATTAAGTGAGTTCATGTTATCCAAAATTCACCCCTCAAGGTAATTTTGATAACATGCATCAAATTCTTTTGTCCCAAGCAAATAGATTGAGTCAGGGCAAAAATTTCATGTTTCTAGGGTCCCCTCATATTTTTATAACTCCCCTGTCCAAGTAGAAGAGAGAAAGTTCTGAGGAAAGGTAAAAAAATTGCAAAAAATAAGCTCGGGCCAGAAAAAATCATGAAAAATGGCTAAGTCCTGGTCCTTGCAATAGTCGGGACAGACGGGACATCTGGACGCGAACCGGCCGAAAGGCCGCCAGGTGGTCCGCGCAGCATTTGGGACATTCGGGACAAAGGGACGCGCAGGACGCGGAGATCCGAACTGGCCGAAAAGTTGAAAAATTGACTAAGCTGTTAAGCAGTGACCTGGGACGCACGGGACAAAAGTATGCGAACCGGCCAGATCGGCCGAAATGAGTCAAGGCAGCCCGGAACAGTTGGGCCGAAGGTACGCAAAGTACGTGAACTGGCCGGATCGGCTGAAATGAGAACTTTCAGTAAGGGACGCGCGGGACGCGGATAGCCGAAGGAGCCGAAGGCCAATCAGATCACGCCACGTGTCACCGGCAGAAAAGGGACATGGAAGCCCATTTCGGGCGGTTCGGAAGAATTTGTCCCATGCAGCACTGGGGCAAATGGGACAAAGGGACGCATGGGACGCGAAAAGCTGAAATGGCCGAAGACAGAGGAGAAAAGTCAACGTTTGGTCCGGTAACTTCAAACGGCCATAACTTTTGACTCCGAGCTCCGATTTTCACAAAATTGGACTTTCTGGAACGAGCACGACGTCCTCTCGCGCCACAAAATTTTCTATATTTATTATTTTTAATGAGGTCAGATATATTTAATTAAAATAAACATATTCGGCTCCAGTAGTCAATGCTCATTCCCGTCAAATGACAAAGAAAACGCCGCTGCGGACCCAAAATAGCTGCCCTCACTCAGAAGGCCATAACTTTTGCATTTTTCAACAAAATCACACAAAATTGGTACCGTTGGAATCATGGTTCCGAGCCCAATGCATAGAAATAAATAAATTCCATATTTGATCAGAAATTGATTGAGTTTTTTAAGAAAGCGTGGCCGGGTTCAGAACAATGTTTTATTTGGTAGCTGGGAGTGCATTTAAGAGGCATGGTCATCCTTCTTTCTCTGCCGCAGCACATGGGACAGTATGGGGAGCCTTTTTCAAGTAATGTATAATCATTCCAATCAATTTAATGCCTCTTACAGGTGGTTGAAGGACAGATTTTGGGATTTCCACTTTCCCTTCTCTTCTCCTTCTCATTCTTTCTATAAATTGGAGTGTTGCACTCATTGTAAAGGAGAGAGTTTTGGGTAGCAAAGCTCTACCAAAATTGCTTTGTGAATCCCGTGTGTTGTAGGCCCTTGTATTGGACTCCTTGCATGGTGATCCAGGCCCTTATCTTGTAATAGACTGAACTGTGCATACCAGGAAGCAATAAAATACAAGTTTGTGGATGTATCTTCCCCTGCTGTGTTTTCTTGCATTCTTCTTGCCCTTTTATCTTTCCACAAGAATATTGTGTCTATTATTATGTTCTTGCAGGAATTCATTATCATTGTGTGTGCTTGGAATACTGCTGTGAATGCATTTTGCTAGATTATGGAGAACTGTCATCACCTCTTCTAGTGTGCACTTTGCCTTTGTATTTCACACATTTGGAGACTACTCTCACATCCTCCTTTTCTGGTGTATCACCGCTTTAGTGTAGGCTTTCATTTTATGTATTCTCTTTCCCTGGTCCCTTGGAAATTTAGATTAGAACAGTTAGCTTATCCTGCATTAGAGTAGATTGTGGCAGGTAGTTTAGGAGCAAGAACCCAGTTTTTACGGAGGTCTATCTCAAGTAGCAAGTCCCCAACTTGGAGATAGTACCCATGTTATCCAATCACACCGTGAGCTCAAGTATATCTCCAGGGGTGCTATGATTCGGTGATAACAGTTCATATAGATGTTAAAATCCTATCTTATTTAAGAGATTATCGTCGGTATCATCATACTTGGCATGTTTTCCACCTTGCATTTAGTTGTCTTTGTGTTCAACAACGTATCAAGCTCATTCTTATTCTCTATGGTACGGTGATTGTAATCACTCACCTTAATTTTCCTTATACGAGAATCCCAGTCCTAGATGACGATAACCCCCTCTGGATATTACATTTCTAAATAATTGTTTTCAGAACTATCTCCTTTTCTTCTTCCACCACCTTCTTCTTTCCCTTCACTCCTGTTCTGTAAATGATTTCTTGGGCACCATTTCTACCTTGTAATCCTTTATAGATTCTTTCTTCTTGAATTCTTCAATGTGCGAATAAAACCCTAGCTCGATTCAATGTGCCCTAGCTCCTCTTTATCACCTTTCTTTGCTTAAAATCTTCACCACCATGGACACAAGCTCTTTCTGTGCCAAGATATCTTTGTCACAATTGTTTATACACCTTTCGCACCTTAATACGATCACTCGGCTCTTCACACTTAGATCCTTTTCAAATACTCTTGATCGCAATGGTAAAAATGAACTCGCATCCCATCCTTGTATAGATTTTCAAAATTTTGATGCATTAATTGATCCTTCACCTACCAAATATCCTCTCATTAATTGACCAATTCCATCCTTTCCACGCATTACATCTTCGTGCCTCAGCTATAACTTTCTAGCACGCCTTCCTACCCTCTGGTAACAGACTTATCTTCAGTGCACTTCCTTGCACCCGAGTACCTCATCACTGCACCTACTACTGGTAGTTGCTATGGCCTCTTCTTACCTCATGTTATACTCTTCCTTCATTCATCTCCATCTTTGGTCACTTTTTAGAGGCACTCCTTTGAATTGAAAAGCACCAAGAGCAGCTTATTCCTTTCACCTTTCAATTCCCACAATCTTGTACCTAGATATCGAAAACCACCCCACAGTAAAATTATGTGTAGTCCTCTACACATAAACATGCTTCATATATTAATTAGCTTCATGCGCACAAGCACGCTTATTTCACAACACACCAACTAAATTGAAAAATCATAGTGACAAAGAAGGAAACACATTAAGGAAATACAAAATTGAAAACCTAATCTAAATGGCAATATTGCCTTATTACAAACACCAAGAAGACTTATTTATAGTAGGGCTTCACCTAGTCCTGTTCACAAAGAACAAGGTAGCCATGTTGCATCAATTGCTTCTAATTGGAAAGTGCATTTTTAAGGATGTAAGTGATAACATATAGTCATAACCAATGTAGCTTAAGTTTTCCTGGATGGTGCAAGAAATTAGAGCCATAAATAAGTATAATTTGTCCAATCTCAAACTTTTTATCCCTTATGTTTTTATCATTCCATGATTTCTTCCTGGCCTTTTCTTGCTTTTGAATCCAACGCACTATGGCTCATCACTTATCTAGCTGAATTATCTTTTCAATCCATTCCTCTAAATATTTCTCATCAGCTAGACCTACAACGTGTGTAATACATAAAGAAGGTAACATAAAATCCATAGGAAGAACAACTTCTACACCAAACACTAGCTAAAATGGTGTGGCTTTGTTCAACCTTTTATATGTTGTTTGATATGCCAAAGTATTGTAGATACTTTATCATCCCAATCCTTTCTTCCAACATCACATATTTTTGTCAATGTGTGGCCCAAAATTATGTTGAAAGCCTCGACAGTTCCATTTTCTTGAGGATGATAGGGTGTACTCTTATGGTGTGCAATCATGAACTCATCAAATAAAATTATGATTATCTCATTAAGAAAATGTGTGCCCCTATCACTTTGGTCAAAATCAAAGGACATCCATACATTGTAATAATATGTTCCCATAAAACGGAGCTGCTATAGCCACTATACGAGTCCTTGATAGGTGCTACTTCTACCCATTGTGTGAGATAGTCTTTGCAAGTGATAATGTAGTGTGATCCATTACGCACGCAGATGGTGAGATAATCATATAGCATATTTCTCAAATGGTTCTGCTTTAGCAATAATAGGTCTCGAGAGGAATTTCATCTCGCTAACCTGGTCTTCGAAGACGTTGACAATGATCACATGCCTTACAAAATTCCTTACAATCTTTATAGAGGGTCTCCCACCATAATCTAATGAGTAGAATCTTACGCACTTTGGCATCACCCGCATAGTGGCCTCTTGTAATTCCACCATGATATTCTTTGATAATTCCCATACACTCATGTTCTAATATAAAACAATGCAATACTTCATCCCGACCCATTTTTACAAGTCACCACTAATTAATATATAAGGTGCAACATGTATAGAAAGTTTTTTCTTCTCCAATGATTTCATTCTTTCTGGTGTCATCCCTGTGCATAAAAATACAACAATGTCCTCTAGTTTTGATGGCATTCATTGTAACCTATATGCCTATGTGTCGACATGGTATCCTCAATTTCCTATGCTTCTTCTCCGAATGTATTCTTGATAAATGGTCTAGTCCAGAATTACTTTTTCCTGGTTTTACCACAACTGTGAAATCAAACTCTTGAAATAAGAGCACCCATCGACATATGTGCCCTTATAATACAAGATTATTATCCAAATACTTTAATGCCATGTGATCGTATAAAATAAAAATGGTGTCGCTAGTAGGTCTTGGAAAAATTTATGCAAAACATAAATAATTGACAAAGCTTCACGCTCTATAATTATGTAATTTATTTCTACAGAGTCAAATTTCTACTAGAAAAATAGATAGGATGATCTACAATACCCTCTCTATGTTGAGCCAACACCGCATCAATGGCCATGCCAGAGGCATCAACATGTACACAAAATGGTTTGTCCCACAAAGGAAAACATAGAATAGGCATGGTAGTAAGTTTCTCCTTTAATGTCTTGAATGTGCGCGATGTTGTTCTCCCAAAGAGACCATACCTTTCACTTTCAAGTAACTCTTCTAGGGTACAAAAAAATTTGGCATAGCCTTTAATAATTTTTTTGTAATATCCTGTATGTCCCAAAAATCCACGCACCTCACTTTGAGTGGTAGGCTCTGCTAGGCCTATAATGACTACAACATTTGTTGGGTCAACTAACAAACCCTCCTTGTAGATTATGTGTCCTAAAACCATCCTAAATGGTGTAACAAATATGCACTTCTTGATGTTTAAAGAGATACTCAACTGCCTACACCTTTCAAACATTAAGCACTGATTGTCATAGTGGTCCTTAACTAATCCATACACTTTGTCCAATTTTCTAAATATACCTATAAGAAGTTCTGAATAAATTCCTTAAACGCTTTAGGAAAATTAGGCGCAAAAAATATAGTAGGCACATTTTTTAGATTTAAAAGGCATGACAAGTATAGATGAATTTACCCCATTCAAAGTAGTAAATGTAGTCTTTTCCCGATCCTACTAGGCAATCCTAACTGATGATACCAGAGAACCCATCTATAAATGAATATATTTCGCAACCGTAACTCCTAGTATTTCCTCAAGTAAATGGCGTAGGTAATGGATCTATTACACATGCAAAGATTCAGCTCCTGTAGTCCACACAAATTCTAATCCATCCATCCTTCTTGATCACGATCACTATTGGACTAACCCATTCGACTCATCGAGGGCTTGATAATTCTAGACTTCAACATGTGATAAATCTCTTCTTTGACATTTTTGCACAAATTCACGTTCATTCTTTAAGGCCTCTCTCTAGCGGGTGTGCACCCTCTTTAAGCTTTATCTTCATCTCCCCTAATGATTCATGCAAGCCTTTGAGTTCATGGTACCCTGTAGTAAATAGGTCTTGGTAGTCCTTTAGCACCTCTATGATTTTGGCTACTTGAGTCTAACCAATAGTGTCCAATTATCACTTCCTTAGGCTTAGTCTCTGTTCTAATATTCACCCAATTTGTTTTCATAGGTTCATGATACGCATGCGTGGTCCTATCTGCAATATCCAATACCTCACACCTTCGTGTTGAATTGATTACATCTAGATTATCTACTTCTTCATCATCCACTAGGTAGACCATTTTTCCTCTCTCTTTCGTAAGGTAAGCATGTTGAAGTATTATTGCATTGGCCCCTAGTTCTTTATCAAGAAACACTCCTGAATCCTCTTTATCTAATAATTCCTGGAGGAGTTCTTCATCCTTGGCACTATCCCCCATAGTTAAGCGCTTGATAACTTTCAATGCTTCTTCTACCAGAGGTTTTGTAGAGAAGAAGTCAAACATCTGGGCCATTCCTGCAATTAAATTCTACCAATTTCTAGTTTCTCTATGGAGTTTTACATATACATACCAAGCACGTGTGCAACCTTGTAAAGTGGAATAAAACTAGTGCACCCATAGTGAAGGTGGTAAAGCTTCCTACCCTTCTATCCAAAGTCTCTCACACTTCTGAACATGGTGTTGAACATTTTGGTCATTGTGATAATTTCAGATTTGAGTAGGTGTATTGATCCTAAAGAACTTAGTAGTAATAGAAACCCCAATTTCATCCTATTCGACCAGATTATCCATGTGACCACCACCCACCATGTGTTGTTGTCCCACATAGTGTATATACTATCATATTTCTCCTCTCTAGTAGGTCTATCCATTTTTCTTCCATGGCATGCAGGAATACCATGGGATCCCCTTCTCTTATGTAACAAGGTATTGAGTTGTTACCTATCCTCTTGACATAACACAGTTTTGTGCCTCAAGGGAATATGCTCTTTACTTCATGCCCGCGAACTCAAAAGTATTGTGAGCCTAATTATCACAAGCAACACTTATAGTATCACTAAAAGATTGTGTATCCTCTCGATTGAATTAGTCCTTATTTGGTTAGTTCAATCATCTACGGATCTTAGATGGCACATACATAAATGCTATTCATATATTCTTCACTTAAAGGATCTACATAAGGTGTAGATTTTCCATCTGTCAAAGGGATAATGAACATTTCCTCTTTTTTTCAAAAGTGATATAACCCTTGTTGAATCGAAGATCAACATTATTTTCATAACACCAAGGATTCCCTAGTAGAGCTAGGAAGCTATCTCGATACTACTAGTGCTAAAACTTCAAAGTCTTTAGTGAACTTGGCTCCTTATATGATAATAGATGCATCTTTTAAAAATCTTACGGGAGTGGCCTTAGTCCGATTAGCCATCAATAATACATTAGAGGATGGCTGCAATGGGGGTCTCCCCATTTGTACCGATGCATCCAAGATAAGAAAAATGACTTCCGTGCTTGTATCAATCAGTATATTACTCAATAGCCACCCATTGACAACAACATTTAGAGTGATTTCCTTGTCATAATCTAGGCTATGAGGAGGGAGATTTACATGCAGGATCTACCATCTGGTCTCAATACTTACACGTGGAGTGTTCCCTTTCAACCAAATTCCTAACAGTGGAATGATGTTCTCCTGGTGCAACATTTTGCACACTTCTCTTAAGTCATCTATATCAGTTTGGACCATCTTTGATGCTTTCTTCTACTCCTTTAAATAATGTATCTCACCTTGAAGATTCCTTAGCACTTCCATGGTATCTTGATAAACCTTCTTCTGATAGGCATGATCTGGGTACCGTGCATGCTTTGAACCTCATCCTTAGTAATGGTAGGTTTTTGTTGTAATACCTCCTTGACATGTGCTACCTTAGTGCGGGTTGTGATCCTCACTTGTAGTGCGTGAGGCTCTGCTTCTAATTTGGGCATCCATTGATTACCCATAGCAAACTATATCCTAACCATCCTGATGCCTTTGTTTTCTTACTTATGTTGCTTACTTAGATGCTCATATAACTACGGGAAATATTCATAGCTATGGTTCTTTCTGCGAAAGAACATGTAATATTATGAGGAAATTCATGCCTATAGTGGTCAGGAGATCTGCAAGTATAACATGTTCTACGAGGAAAATCACTTCTTCCACCACCACGACCTCATCCTCTAAATCCACCGCGGTATCCTCAACTACCTTCAAAATGCCCCTCATTCCGATCATAGCATGCCCGATTATACACCAATATCTATAGCATCACGGATCTATCAATTAGTCAAGCTGTCCTCTGTGTCATGAGTTGTAGACCTACATATTTTCAGTAGCTTGAAACATTCTTCCTTATCGCATGTTGTAATAATGGGAAGTGGCTAACATCATGGTTTAAGTGGCATATCTCACAATCCATCGGCAATGAGCATACTATTCTGTGAGGACAACTATCCTTTGTGCGACCCTCTACTTCACAATCTATACACCAAATTCCTGAGTGCGTTTGATGGGCTGAATTCACTAATAATTTCTCTAGTTTTTTTTCCATAGCTGCAATCTGTGCCTCTAATAATGGGCTAACACTAGTGTCAATACTCCTAACTACCTCAACATGTAGGGCTGCTTCCAATTCCTCACACGGATCAATATATGTCTTATGTGACAACGCCCTCCTAAATAGTTTAATCAATCCCCCAAAAAACCATTGTGCATGCTGGCTTGCGTGAATATCATAAGAAAATTTAGATAGAAGCATTTTAACATGGGCATCATACTCGCGCACACTTTCAATATTTCTTTTCTTAATATCCTTGAGTGCACTTAATTTCTTTTGCTCAAATTCAAGGATATGAAACTATTTTAAGAATGCATCCTTCAATGTTGTATAATCCACATAAGTCTGATCAAAGTCAAACTTTTTGTACCATCAGTGTGTGCGTGCCCTTGTAATGTAGTAGCAAATTGGCTTTCCCTATGCTCAAAATATGTGATTCCTTTTGTGCGCCACAATATTTCACACATATGCACATGTTTAGTAGCATCTTATATTCCACTATACTCTGGAAGATGAAGAGAAATTTCCATAAAAGTATTATGGGGTTCGTGCGGACATTTCCCACCTGATCCTGAATCACCAGTGTCCCCTACCTCAAGAACCTCTAGATCCACCTGAGACATAACTTCCCATGACTCCTAATCCTGAACCTATAGCTGGAATAGGTCCTGTAGACGTACTTCCATGTCCTCCGAGAGTAGTACTATACTGGACCCCTACGGTTTGTGAAGTAGTACCACTTGCAAAAGTGAATCCAACATTTGGTGCTCCCATATTCTATGTGGACAATGTGCCTCAAAACACACCTCCAAATAACAATAAATCTGTTTTCCCTGCCATTGATATACTTGCTCTCTTACTTCCAAAACTTTCTTGCTGATTACTTTTCATACTAGATACTAGAAAACCAAGCGCAAGGGCTAGGTTACAGGTGGATTCAGATTCACACCCATGGGCCAAGTCATCTCTGCTTTAGCACACTTTCTTATGAGGATGAGGAGGGTTCCCTGTCATGCTTTCCTAGATGGGGAGTTCCTGATGCTCTAGCTCCACATCTTCTACGTGAGCTCCAAATCCTTCACGAGCCATCTCTCTCCTCAACTCCATCCATGCTGCAACATCACATTGCTTCTCTATCTCCCTCTCATATGCCTCATTATACTTAAGCCACCTTTCTTCTCTCTACCTTTCTGCTACCAAGTATGTCGTCATCACCAGTCCTGTCCCCTCCCCACGCATGGTGGGGTTTAGTTACCCATCGGTTTACTCTCCGATTCAAATTTACCATTAGGATCTTGATTTCCAATGGAATTCCTTATAGGTAAGCTCCCATGGATGTCGTAAGAACTGGAATTCAGGTACCTCACGGACATGAAGAGTAGGGAATTAAGTATTCCAAGATATAAGCTGTTCAAGAAACAACAAACCCACCTATCCACAACTCAAGTTTAAATCAGATTGGCATCATAAAGGGCCTGGAATTATTCTTGTGTCAAGACAAGTGCACGATACCTCAAATTCCATTTAGATGCATAAGCAACTAGCCACTATTATAATTCTCTTTGGAAAGATAGTGAAAAATCTCTCATATAGACTCGTCATACAAATTTTATTTCCACCCAAGTGAGTCCATTACATTCATATCCAATGTTGAATCTCCATGTATATTCTTCTTCTAGATAGCGTATCCATTCTTCAATACTTGCTAAGGTTAATCGGTATGTCTTCATTGCAAACCATCTTGAAAACAACTGAAAAAGAGGTCCCATAAATGGAACCAATGATGCAACCTAGAATTCAAAGTGATGCAAATCTTATGAAACCGTAGAGACGCTGGCACATCACTCATCCTAAGCGAGTGCTCACCCAAAGCACACAAAGGTACTAGGCTCCTCTTTAGGGTTGTTGTAGTAGAATGTTTGCATCATGGAGACTTAACATATATAGTTCTATTACTAGCTCATCATTCAGAGCATACCAGGTCTATATCTAAGGAAAAATAGAATTAAGTACTAACCATGATGCGATCAAAAACATACTAGATTAAGATACACATAGAACTAACTCTTGGATTCAGCTGATGTCCTTCATTATATTCAATGCAATAAGTTTACGAAGCCTCATTATAATATCAGTAGTATGCACATAGCAATTTTAACTACATATATTTGTATATATCGATCCCCTCTATGTGTATATCTATTACATAGTTTACTTCATATATATAACTATGGGTACTTTCCTTCATCACTTATCCATTCCAAAAATAGGACACATGCTATTCTTATCCACGCACCTTTACACAACTAGCCACACATGCAAGTACGCTAATAATAGACTACTACTAGCTAACTGTCAATAACATATATGTTTCCGGCTTGTGTCCATGCAAAGTGCTTTGTATCCAATCCTCCAAAAATAGCCAATGTGTGTTGTGCATGTCTCTACCTCTTTTGTGTGCTCTACATGTCATCTCTAAAAATATACCTTAATGAGAAAAATGAATAAGTCCCGAAAACTAAACTTTTGTTCCATGTACGTGTTCTCCTGTCCATTCGTGCCTTTGAATATGACTTACTTCCCTACATGGAATTGTTATGTGATTTTTTCAAGTGTTATTTGATCAAAATAAGCCAAAAAGAAACATAATTTTGTTAAGAAGAAGAAGAAGAAGATGATGATGATAAAGTTGCTACACATGATAGTGCATATCCATGGAAGGAAGCTTCAATATTTCAGTTTGAAGGGTGCATTCAAACAAAAAGGTAATTGTTTCCATAAACCCTAGAAATAAATATAATTTTATCAATATGGATGTAGCTCACAATATACATGTGCAAACAAAGAATATTAAGGCAGCTCAAGTGGAAGGTAAACATACTCAAGTTTTTGAAGATTTAAAGCTCTTTATGGATAAATATGTTTAACATTCATATTTTTATTCTTTCAATATGGATTATATGGATATTGTTCTTGGATATCCTTTGTTAGAGACATAGGGAACAATAAATCTTAACGTGCAAAATAAATTCATGAAATTGTGGTACATACGAAAGAAAATTACATTACAATATATCACACATAGCAAGAAAAAAATGAATATAAATGAGGATCATGAAGAGGAATTTGAAGATGATGAAGAAGTGAATAAGGATTATTCATAAGGTGAGGCTACATAAAAGATATAAAAGAATTAAATAATTCATCTACTCAAGAGAAAAATCAAGAAAAGGTTGAGAAGGTTGAGGATACCAAGGTTACACCATATAGAAACCCAAATCATCATCAAATGGAAAAATCATGGATTTATGTTAGGCCACATAAGGGTAGAAATATATATAAATATGTAGGGAATTGAAAGAGTAATAATAAGGGATATACATAGAATCTATGGAGCAACAATTATATGACATGGAATCACATGAATAATTATTATGGATACGCATGGATCGAGGAGGATCAAATATGGAAAAGGATGAAATCCGATGAGTCCAATGGAGTATGTAATCAGTTTTGGAGTAGTATCACCCATTAGGATCTCATATGGGTTGTTGGATGATCGATCATAGCGACAAGTGTGCAATAATTTAAAACACACTCATTATATGGCTTCTTCTTATGTTTTGGAAGCGAAACATGTCAAAGAGAGAGGAAATGCTATGTACCTTGGGATATGATATTATAATGTATATGGGTTGATGGAGATGCTAACATGTGACACACATCCACTTAGTTAGTCACATAGGAGTTAGTTATATGGGGTAATGAGTCGGCCTACATTGGGATTTGGTGTTACCCATATATTAAAAGTAATGTATGTCTATATAAGGGATATGAGTATAATATGCTGGGGTATTATTTGATTCTTATACTTGGTAGAGGTATATTAGAGGTGTCCCCATTAAATTGAATTCCCATCTTCGGAGATTGTGGAGTTACTCCTTCCTTAAGGAGAATTGTATGGTGTTGCCCTACCTTAAGGGTATTATTATGCATTTATTAAATATTTGGGCATCTTTGCCAACCATATCTCTTGTGGTTTTATATCTTGTACAATTTATTGAATTATTAAATGGAAATATCTTATTAAGTTGTATCAAAGTGTCGATTTCGGAAAAAAATTGGTCTAAATCCTAATTTTAGAGACTCATCTATATTTGAAAATCGGCTATGAATTTTTCCTCAAATAGTTTACCACAAATTTGAAAGGGTTTTAGAAAACTATAGTCCATATTTCAGAAATTTTGGAGGTGTTTTTTCTAGGTTATTGTAGTTTTATGGTTCCTCAAAAATTTTATTCACAGGTTTTATTTTTTAGAATTAATTTTCTAAATTTTTACCAACATTACAAATCTTGTTTAGAAATATATGGTAAAAATTTCATATTTTTTGGATATTTTTTGAATAATATATTGAGATTTTTATGGTTTTACATAAAATAGGCCTAAAGGTTGCAATTTTTCCTTTTTCTTTAATTTTGTTACATATTCAGCAAGCTATCATGATTTTAGTAGGGGTTACTTCTTTTTGGTTTCAGATTGGAGACCGAATTATAGATGAAATCATCAGGTCAAATATTGGTCAAAGGAGTAAGTTTGTGAAACCCTAATTTTTGTGTATCATGGATATACCAATTTTCTATGGCAATGGGGAAATTGATGCAAAAAAATGGTGGTTACAATTTAAGAAAATGTATTTTGAAAAATGTTTAGTATGGGTTAGTTTTTATCTTCATCTTGGTGGGAAAGCATGACATTGGTATTCTTATTTGGATATAGATCTGTTCGATTGGGATATTGAAGAAATCGAAGATATTTTCCTAGCTAGATGTGAATCCAAAAAGAAACATAATGTTGTTAAAGAATAAGGAGAAAACGAAGAAGAATAAGAAGATGACGATGATGATGATGTTGTTACACATGATAGTCATCTCGAGGAAGGAAGATTTAATATTTTAGTTTGAAGGGTGCATTCAAAGAAAAAAGGTAATTGTTTCCATAACCCCTAGAAGAAAATATAACTTCATCAATATGGATGTAGCTCACAATCTACATGTGCAAACAAATAAAATTAAGAAAGCTAGAGTGGAAGGTAAGAATATTCATGTTTTTGGATATTTAAAGATACCTACGGATAAATATTTTTACATTCATATTTTTATGCTTTAGATATGGATGGTATGGCTATTGTTCTTGGATATCCTTTGTTAGATACGTTGGAAACAATACATCTTAATGTGTAAAATAAATTCATGAAATTTTGGTACAAATGAAAGAAAATTAAATTAAAAGATATCACACTTGGCATGAAATTTTTTTAAATAAATGATGATCATGAAGAGGAATTTGAAGATTATGAAGCAGGAATAAGGATTATTTAGAAGGAGAGGATGCAAAAAAAGATGAAAAATAAATAAATAATTCATCTACTCAAAGAGAAAAAATAAATAAGAAACAAGGTGGAATAGAAAAGTGAAGAAAATGTTGATAAGGTTGAGGTTACCAAGGTTACACAATATAGACACCCACATCATCATGAAAGGGAAAATTTAAGGGTTTATGTTAGGCCACATAAGGGCATAAATCTATATAAATATGTAGGGAATGGAAGGAGCAATAATCAGGCATATACGGGGAGTAAATTGACAAACAATTATAGGACATGGAATCATAGGAATAATTATTATGGATACGTGTGGTTACCAGGGGAGGATATCATATGGAAAAGGATGGAATCAGATTATTCCAATGGAATATGGAATAAGGTTTGGAGTTGTATCACCAACTTGGATCTCACATTGGTGGTTTGATGATCAAGCATGGAGACAAGTAAGGAATACTTTAAAGCACACTAATTATAAGGCTTCTTCTTATGTTTCGGGGATGAAACATGTAAAAGTGGGAGGCAATGCTATTTACCTTGGGATATGATATTATAATGCATATGGGTTGATGGGGATTTTGACATGTGGCACACATCCCATTAGTTAGTCACATAGGAATTAGTAATTATAGGACATGGAATGACATGAATAATTATTATGGATACATTATGTTATCGGCAAGGATATAATATGGAAAAGGATGGAATCAGATGATTCCAATGGAATATGGAATAAAGTTTGGAGTTGTATCACCAACTTGGATATCATATGGGTGGTTTGATGATCGAGCATGGAGACAAGTGTGCAATAATTTAAAGCACACTAATTATAAGGCTTTTCTTATGTTTGAGGACTAAACATGTAAAATTTGGAGGCAATGATATGTACCTTGGGATATGATATTATAATGTATATGGGTTGATGGAGATTTCGACATGTGGCACACATCCCCTTAGTTAGTCACATAGGAATTAGTAATATTCGGTAATGAGTCGGCCTACATTGGGATTAGGTGTTACCCATCTATTAAGAGTAAGGTATGTATATATAAGAGAGGTGAGTATCATGCGATGGGTATACGTTGATTCTTATACTTGGTAGAGGTATATTGGAGGTGTCCCCTTGAAATGTATTCTCATCTTGGGAGATTGTGGAGTTATTCCTTCCTTAAAGAGCATTGTATGGTGTTGCCCTACCTTAAGGGTATTATTATGCATATAATAAATTTTTGGGAATATTGGCACCCATATCTCTTATGTTGTGTTATCTTATGCAATTTATTGATTTATTATATGCAAATATCTTATCAAGTGGTATCAGAGCATCGATTTTGGCAAAATTTGGGTTGAAACCTAATTTTAGATATTTATCTATATTTTTAAATCACTACGCATTTTTTTCAATTTTTTTCCCACATTTGTGAAAGGGTTTTAGAAAACTGCAGTTCATATTTCTAATTTTTTGATGTGTTTTTTGAACTTATTGCATTTTTAGGGTTTCGCCTAAATTTGATTCACAAGCTGCATTTTTGAATTAATTTTCTATATTTTTACCAGAATTGTGAAACTCGTTCAAAATCTATGGTAAAAATTTTATAATTTTTATATGGTTTGAATAATATATTGAGAGTTTTATGGTTTTGAGAAAATAGTTTTCTGAGTTGTAATTTTCCATCTTTCTTTAATTTTGTTATATATTTGGAAAGCTATCACGATTTTAGTAGGGGTTACTTCTTTGTGGTTTTAGACTAGAGGCCGAATTAATGATGAAATAACCAGGTCAAATATTTGTCAAATGAGTAAGTTCATGAAACCCTAATTATTATGTGTCATGGATATACCAATTTTATTTTGCAATAAGGAAATTGATGCAAAAAAATGGTGGTTCCAATTTAAGAAAATGTATTTTAATTTTTTTGAGTATGGGTTATTTTTATCTTTGTCTTCATGTGAAAGCACGACATTGGTATTCTTATTTGGATATAGATTCATTGGATTGGGATTGGGAGGAAATGGAATATATTTTCCTAGCTAGATGGGAAGCCAAAAATAAAAATAATTTTGTTGAAGAAGAAGAAGAAGAAGAAGAAGAAGAAGAAGATGATGATGAAGTTTCTACACTTGATAGTGCATCTCCAAGTAAGGAAACTTCAATATGTCATTGTAAAGGGTGCATTCAAAGAAAAAGGTAATTTTTTCCATAAACCCTAGAAGAAATATAACTTCATTAATATGGACGTAACTCACAATCTACATGTGTAAACAAAGCATATTAAGGCAACTCAAGTGGAAGGTAAGGATATTCACATTTTTGGAGATTTAAAGCTCTCATGGATAAATATGATTTGCATTCACATTTTTATTCTTTTCGTATGGACTATATGGATATTGTTCTTGGATATCCTTGGAACAATAAATCTTAATGTGCAAAATAAATTCATGAAGTTTTGGTACAAACAAAAGAAAATTACATTACAAGATATCGCATTTACCAGGAAAAAATTAATATAAATGAGGATCATGAAGAGGAATTTGATGATGATAAAGAAGGGAATAAGGATTATTCGGAAGGAGAGAGGCTGAGAAAAAGATGAAAATGGAATAAATAATTGATGTAGTAAAGAGAAAAAAAATAACAAACAAGGTGGAAGAGAAAAGTTAAAAAATGTTAAAAAGGTTGAGGATACCAAGGTTACACCAGACGAAACCCACATCATCGGGAAAGGAAAAAATCATGGATGTATGTTAGGCCACATAAGGACAAAAATCTATGTTAATATGCAAGGAATTGAAGGAGAAATAGTTAGAGCTATACACGTAATCAATGGAGCAACAATTATATGATATGGAATCACATGAATAATTATTAGGGATACACATGGATACCGAGGAAGATTACATATGGAAAAGGATGATATCAGATGATTGAAATGGAATATGGAATCAATTTTTGAGCAATATAAACCACTAGGATCTCATATGCGTGGTTGGATGATCGAGCATGGCAAAAAGTGTGCAACAGTTTAAAGAAAACTAATTATATGGATTTTTCTTATGTTTGGGACTAAACATGTAAAATAGGGAGGAAATGCTATGTACCTTGGGATATAATATTATAATGTATATGGGTTGATGGATATGCCAACATGTGGCACACATCCCCTTAGTTAGTCACATAGGAATCAATTACATTGGGTAATGTTTCGGCCTACATTGGGATTAGGTGTTACCCATCTATTAAGAGTAATATATGTCTATATAAGGGAGGTGAATATCATGTGATGGGGTATAAGTTGGTTCTTATACTTGGTATAGGTATATTGGAGGTGTCCCCCTTGAAGTTTGTTCTCATCTTGGGAGATTGTGGAGTTATTCCTTCCTTAAGGAGCATTGTATGGTTTCGCCCTAACTTAAGGGTATTATTATGCATATATTAAATATTTGGGCATATTTACCTCCCATATATCTTGTGTTGTGTTATCTTATGAAATTTATTGATTCATTATATGAAAATATCTTATCAATTGGTATCATAGCGTTTATTTCGGAAAAGAATGGGTTGGCACCATAATTTTAGAGATTCATCTATATTTTGAAATCAGTGGTGAATGATTTTTCAAAAAAAATTCCATAGTTGTGAAAGGTTTTAGAAAAATATCTAAAATATTTCAAAAATTTTGGAGGTGTTTTTTGAAGTTATTTCATTTTTAGGGTTTTCCTAAATTTGATTTAGAAGATGCATTTTTTGAAATAATTTTCTAAAATTTTACCATCATTGCAAATCCTATTCATAAATCTATGGTAAAATTTTCATATGTTTTGGAGACTGGTTGAAGAATATATTGAGATTTTTATGGTTTTACAAAAATAGGCCTACAGGTTGCAATTTTCCATCTTTCTTTAATTTTGTTATATATTAAAAAATTTATCACAATTTTTGTAGGGGTTACTTTGTTTTGGTTTCATATTGGAGGTAGAATTATAGACTAAATAATCAGGTCAAATATTGGTCAAAGGAGTAAGTTTGTGAAACCCCAATTTTTGTGTGTCATGGATATACCAATTTTTATAGCAATAAGGAAATTGATGCAAAAAAATGGTGGTTACAATTTAAGAAAATGAATTTTGAAATTTTTTTAGTATGGGTTAGTTTTTATATTCATCTTGGTGTGAAAGCACAACATTGGTATTCTTATTTGGATATAGATCTGTTGGAATGGGATTGGGAGGAAATGGAATATATTTTCCTAGCTAGATGGGAAGCCAAAAAGAAACATAATTTTTTTAAAGAAGAATAAGAAGATGATGATGATGATGTTGATGAAGTTGCTTTACACATCATAGTGCATCTCAAGGAATGAAGTTTCAATATTTCAGTTTGAATGGTGTATTAAAAGATAAAAGGTAATTGTTTCCATAAACCATAGAAGTAAATATAACTTCATCAATATGAATGTAGCTCACAATATACATGTGCAAACAAAACATATTAAGGCAGCTCAAGTGGAAGGTAAGTATATTCAAGTTTTCAAAGATTTAGAGCACCCTATGGATAAATATATTTTACATTCATATTTTTATGGTTTAGATATGGATGGTATGGATATTGTTGTTAGATATCCTTAGTTACAGACATTGGAAACAATAAATCTTAATGTGCAAAAGAAATTCATGAAATTATGGTATAAGCGAAAGAAAATTATATTAAAAGATATAACACTTAGCAGAAAAAAATAATATAAATCGGGATCGTGAAGAGGAATTCAAAGATGATGAAGAAGGTAATAATGATTACTTAGAAGGAGAGATTGCAAAACAAGATGAAAAAGAAATAAATAATTCATCTACTCAAGATAAAAAAGAAATAGCAAACATGGTGGAAGAGAAAAATAAAGAAAAGGTTGATAAGGTTGAGGATACAAAGGTTACACCATATAGACACGTACATCATCATGAAAGGAAAAATCATGGATTTATCTTAGGCCACATAAGGGCACAAATCTATATAAATATGCAGGGAATTAAAGGAGAAATAATGATGCCTATACACAGAATAAATGGAGCAACAATTATATGACATGAAATCACATAAATATTTATTATGGATATGGATGTATATCGAGGATGATCACATATGGAAAAATATGGAATCAGATGATTCCAATTGAATATTGAATTAGGTTTGGATTAGTATCACCCAATAGGATCTTATATGGGTGGTTGGGTGATTAAGAACATTGACAATTGTGCAATAATTTAAAGCACACTCATTATACATGGCTTCTTCTTATGTTTCAGGGAAGAATCATGTCAAAGAGGGAGGAAATTATTTGTACCTTTGGATATGATATTATAATGCATATTGATTGATGGTGATGCCGACATGTGGCACACATCCCCTTAGTCACATAGGAATTAGTTAGATTGGGTAATGAGATGGCCTACATTAGGATTAGGTGTTACCCATCTATTAAGAGTAATGCATGTCTATATAAGGGAGGTGAGTATCATGTGATGGGGTATGTGTTGATCTTATACTTGGTAGAAGTATATTAGAGGTGTCCCCCTCGAAGTGGATTCCCATCTTGGGAGATTGTGGAGTTACTCCTTCCTTTTGGAGCATTATCTGGTGTTGCCCTACCTTAAGGGTATTATTATGCATATATTAAATATTTTGGAATCTTGGCCACCCATATCTCTTGTGTTGTGTTATCTTCTGATTTTTTTTTATTAAATGCAAATATCTTATCGAGTGGGATCAAAGTGTCGATTTCATGAAAAATTGGGTACAAACCCTAATTATAGAGATTCATCTATATTTTGAAATTAGCTATGAATTTTTATCAATGTTTTCACCAAATTTTTGAAATGGTTTCATAAAAGTACATTCCAAAATTTCAAAAAAATTTAGAGGTGTTTTGTTGAAGGTATTGTATTTTTAGGTTTCTCCTAAATTTTCTTCACGCTTTTTTTTGGAATTGATTTTCTATAATTTTACCAGCAATGAGAATCCCGTTAACAAATATATGATAAAATTTTCATAATTTTTGGATATGGTTTGAAGAATGTATTGAGAGTTTTATGGTTCTACATAAAATAGGCCTACTGAGTTGTAATTTTCAATCTTTCTTTAATTTTTTTACATATTCGGAAAGCTATCACAATGTTAGTAGGGGTTACTTCTATGTGGTTTCATATTGGAGGCCTAATTAGAGATGAAATCATAAGGTCAAATCTTGGTGAAAGGAGTAATTTTGTGAAACCCTAGTTTTTTTGTATCATCGATATACCAATTTTCTATGGCAATGGGGAAATTGATTCCAAAAATGGTGCTTACAATTTAATAAAATGTATTTTTAAATTTTTTTAGTATGATTTGATTTTTATCTTCATATTTTTGGGAAAGCACGACATTGGTACACATGATAGTGCATCTCAAAGGAAGGAAGCTTCAATATTTGTTTGAAGGGTGCATTCAAAGAAAAAGGTAATGATTCCATAAACCCTAGCGAAGAAAATATAACTACATCAATATGGATGTAGCTCACAATATACATGTGCAAACACAACATATTAAGGTAGCTTAAGTGGAAGCTAAGCATATTCATGTTTTTGAAGATTTAAAGCTCTCCATGAAGAAATATGTTTTACATTTAGATTTTTATACTTTAGATATGGAGGGTATGGATATTTTTAGGGAACAATAAATCTTAAAATGCAAAATAAATTCATGAAATTGTGGTACAAACGAAAGAAAATTACATTACAAGATATCACACATAGAAGGAAAAAAATTAATATAAATGAGGCTCATGAAGAGGAATTTGAAGATGAAGAAGAAGGTAATAAGGATTATTTAGAAGGATGGGCTACAGAAAACGATGAAAAAGAAATATATAATTCATCTACTCATGAGAACAAAGAAATAACAAAAAAGGTGGAAGAGAAAAATAAAGGAAAGGTTGATAAGGTTGAGGATACCAAGGTTACACCATATATACACCTACATCATCATGAAAGGGAAAAATAAGGGATTTATGTTAGGCCACATAAGGAAAAAATCTATATAAATATGCAAGGAATTGAAGGAGCAATAATTAGTGCTATACACTGAATCAATGGAGGAATAATTATATGACATGAAATCACAGGAATACTTCGTATGGATATGCATGGATACCGAGGAGGATCACATATGGAAAAGGATGGAATTAAACTAGTACAATGGAATATGGAATTAGGTTTGGAACAATATCCCACAAGTGTGCAATAATTTAAATCACACTCGTTATATGGATTCTTCTTATGTTTCAGGGATGAAACATGTAAAAGGAGGAAATGGTATGTACCTTGGGATATGATATTATAATGTATATGGGTTGATGGAGATGCTGAAATGTAGCACACATCCACTTAATTAGTCACATATGAAGTAGTTATATTGGGTAATGAGTCGGTCTACATTGGGATTAAGTGTTACCCATCTATTAAGAATAATGTATCTCTATATAAGGGAGGTGAGTATCATTTGATGGCATAAAATTTGATTCTTATACTTGGTAGAGGTATATTGGAGGTTTCCCCCTAGAAGTGAATTCTCATCTTAGGAGATTGTGGATTTACTCCTTCCTTAGGGAGCATTGTATGGTGTTGCCCTACCTTAAGGGTATTATTATGCATATATTAAATATTTTGGCAACTTGGCCACCCATATCTCTTATGTTGTGTTATCTTTTACAATTTATTGATTTATTATATGCAAATATCTTATCAAGTGGGATCAGAGTGTCGATTTCGGAAAAAATTGGGTCCAAACCCTAATTTTAGAGATTCCTCTATATTTTAAAATTGGATATGAATTGTTTCTCAATGTTTTTATAGATTTGTGAAATGGTTTTGTTAAATTACATTCCAAATTTCAGAAATTTTGAAGGTGTTTTGTCAAAGGTATTGCATTTTTTATGGTTTCTAGTAAATTTTCTTCAAAAACAACATTTTTTGAATTGATTTTCTAAAATTTTGTCAGCATTGAGAATCCTGTTAACAAATATATGTTAAAAATTTCATAATTTTTTGATATGTTTTGAAGAATATATTGAGAGTTTTATGGTTCTACATAAAATAGGCCTAGAGGTTGCAATTTTCAATCTTTCTTTAATTTTGTAAAATATTCGGAAAGCTATCACAATTTTAGTAGGGGTTACTTCTATGTGGTTTCATATTGAGGCCTAATTAGAGATGAAATCATCAGGTCAAATACTGGTCAAAGGTGTAAGTTTTTGAAACCCTAATTTTTGTGTATGATCGATATACCAATTTTCTATGTCAATGGGGAAATTGATGCAAAAAAATGGTGGTTACAATTTAAGAAAATGTATTTTAAAATATGTTTAGGCTGAGTTAGTTTTTATCTTCATTTTGGTGGGAAATCATGACATTGGTACACATGATAGTGCATCTCCAAGGAAGGAAGCTTCAATATTTCAGTTTGAAATGTGCATTCAAAGAAAAAGGTAATTGTTTCCATAAACCCTAGCAAAAATATAACTTCATCAATATGGATGTAGCTCACAATCTACATGTGCAAACACAACATATTAACGTAGCTTAAGTGGAAGGTAAGCATATCCATGTTTTTGAAGATTTAAATCTCTATATGGAAAAATATGTTTTACATTCAGATAGGAATGATATGGATATTGTTCTTGGATATCCTTGGTTAGAGACATTAGGAACAATAAATTCATGAAATTGTAATACAAATGAAATAAAATTACATTACAAGATATCACACTTAGCAGGAAAAAAATTAATATAAATGAGGCTCATGAAGAGGAATTTAAAGATGTTGAAGAAGGGAATAAGGATTATTTAGAAGGATGGGGTTCAAAAAATGATGAAAAAGAAATAAATAATTCATCTACTTAAGAGAAAAAAGAAATAGCAAACAAGGTGGAAGAGAAAAATAAAGAAAAGGTTGATAAGGTTGAGGATACCAAGGTTAAACCATATAGAGACCTACATCATCATGAAAGGGGAAAATACTAAATTTATGTTAGGCTACATAAGGGAAAAATCTATATAAATATGTAGGGAATTGAAGGAGCAATAATTAGTGCTATACACGGAATCAATGGAGCAACAATTATATGACATGAAATCATAGAATACTTAGTATGTATTTGAATGGATATTGAGGTGGAGCACATATGGAAAAGGATGGAGTTACATTATTACAATGGAATATGGAATCGGGTTTGGAAGCAAGATCACCCATTAGGATATCATATGGGTGATTGGATGATCAAGCATGACGACAAGTGTGAAA
This sequence comes from Taxus wallichiana var. yunnanensis, assembly GCA_018340775.1. Lineage (NCBI taxonomy): Eukaryota > Viridiplantae > Streptophyta > Pinopsida > Cupressales > Taxaceae > Taxus > Taxus wallichiana. Next base: position 794,820,521 of record CM031240.1, on the reverse strand, counting down.
TAATTTAAATCACACTCATTATATGGATTCTTCTTATATTTCGGGGTCGAAACATGTAAAAGAGGGATAAAATGCTATGTACCTCGAGATATGATATTATAATGTATATGGGTTGATGGAGATGCTTTGACATGTGGCACACATGCACTTATTTAGTCACATATGAATTAGTTATAATGGGTAATGAGTCGACCTACATTGGGATTAGGTGTTACCCATCTATTAAAATTAATGTATGTCTATATAAAGGAGGTGAGTATCATTTTATGGCGTATGATTTGATTTGTATACTTGGTAGAGGTATATTAGAGGGTTTCCCCTAGAAGTGGATTCCCATCTTGGGAGATTGTGGAGTTACTCCTTCCTTAAGGAGCATTGTATGGCGTTGCCCTTCCTTAAGGGTATTATTATGCATATATTAAATATTTGGGAATCTTGTCCACCCATATCTCTTGTGTTGTGTTATCTTCTTCGATTTATTTATTTATTATAAGAAAATATCTTATCAAATGGTATCGAGCGTCATTTTTGGCAAAAGTTGGGTCAAAACCCTAATTTTAGAGATTCATCTATATTTTTAAATTGGATATGAAAATTTTCTCAAATTTTTTTCCACGATTGTCAAATTGTTTTAAAAACTACATTCAAAATTTCTGAAATTTGGGAGGTGTTTTGTTGAACTTATTTCATTTTTAGTGTTTCACCTAAATTTCCATTTCAAGTTGCATTTTTTGGAATTAATTTTCTAAATTTGTACCAAAATTTTGAATCACATTCAGACATATAGTGTAGAAATTTCATAATTTTTAATATGGTTTGAAGAATATATTGAGAGTTTTCTTGTTTTACATAAAATAGGCCTACATGTTGCATTTTTCCATCTTTTTTTTAATTTTATTACATATTCAGAATGCTATCACAATTTTAGTAGGGGTTACTTCTTTTTGGTTTCAGATTGGAGGCCTAATTATAGACAAAATCATCAGGTCAAATATTGGTCAAAGGAGTAAGTTTGTGAAACCCTACTTTTTGTGTATCATGGATATACCAATTTTCTATGGCAATGGGGAAATTGATGCAAACAAATGGTGGTTACGATTTAAAAAAATGTATTTTGAAATTTTTTTGGTATGGGTTAGTTTTTATCTTCATCTTAGTGGAAAATTATGACATTGGTATTCTTATTTGGATATAGATCTATTGGATTAGGATTGGGAGGAAATGGAAGATATTTTCCTAGCTAGATGGGAAGCCAAAAAGAAAAGTAATTTTTTTAAAGAATAAAAATAAGAAGAAGAAGAAGAAGATGATGATGATGATGAAGAAGTTGGTACAAATGATAGTGTATCTCCAAGGAAGAAAACTTCAATATTTCACTTTGAAGGGTGCATTGAAATAAAAAACGTAATTGTTTCCATAAACCCTAGCAGCATATATAACTTAATCAATATGGATGTATCTCACAATCTACATGTGCAAACAAAGTCTATTAAGGAATCTCAAGTGGAAGGTAAGCATATTCAATTTTTGAATATTTATAGCTCTCTATGGATAAATATGTTTTACATTCAGATTTGTATGCTTTAGGTATGGATGGTATGGATATTGTTCTTGGATACCCTTGGTTAGAGAAATTGGGAACAATAAATCTTAATGTGTAAAATAAATTCATGAAATTGTGGTAAACATGAAAGAAAATTACATTACAAGATATCACACTTAGCAGGAAAAATTAATATAAATGAGGATCATGAAGAGGAATTTGAAGATGATGAAGAAGGGAATAAGGATAATTTAGAAGGAGAGGCTGCATAAAAAGTTGAAAAAGAAATAAATAATTCATCTACTCAAAATTTAAAAAGAAAAACAACCAAGGTGGAAGAGAAAAATAAAGAAAATGCTGATAAGGTTGAGGATACAAAGGTTACACCATATATACACCCACAACATCATGTATGGGAAAAATCATGGATTTATGTTAGGCCACATAAGGTCAGCAATCTATATAAATAGGAAGGTAATTGAAGGAGCAATAATCAGGTCTATACATGGAATAAATGGAGCAACAATTATATGACATGGAATTGTAGGAATAATTATTATGGATATGCATGGATACGGAGGAAGATCACATATGGAAAGGATAGAATCAAATGAGTCCAATGGAATATAGAATCAGGTAAAGAGCACTATCACCCACTAGGATCTTAGATGGGTGGGTGGATGATTGAGCGTGGAAACAAGTGTGATATAATTTAAAAGCGCACTCATTATATGGATTCTTCTTATGTTTTAGGGACAAAACATGTCAAAGAGAAAGGAAATGTTATGTACCTTTGGATATGTTATCAAAATATATATGGTTTGATGGAGTTGCTGACATGTGGCACACATCCCCTTATTTAGTCACATAGGAACTAGTTATATTGAGTAATGAGTAGGCCTACATTGCGATTAGGTGTTACCCATCTATTAAGAGTAATGTATGTCTATATAACGGAGGTCAGTATCATGTGATGGGGTATGAGTTGATTCTTATACTTGGTATAGGTATATTAGAGGTGTCCCCCTCAAAGTGGATTACTATCTTGGGAGATTGTGGAGTTATTGCTTCCTTAAGGAGCATTGTATGATGTTTACCTATCTTAATTTTTTTATTATGCATATATTAAATATTTGGGCATCTTGGCCACCCATATCTCTTGTGTTTTGTTATCTTCTACAATCTATTGATTTATTATATGCAAATATATTATCACAATATTTATTTACATGTGTTTTCTTTCAAAAATTCCAATAGGTAATTCCCTTATCTCTGGATTTAGATCTGCCATTCCTTGACTTTGATTTCCCATTATTCTTACTCTTGGATCTCTCATTCTACTTGCCTCTCGCTTTTTACATCCAAACCATTTTTAGATGATGACTCCTCTATACTTTTCTGCGAGTTTCTTCATTCAATATTATACTAACCAAATCATAAAAATTAAAAATATTATTAGGAGATGTTTTATTACTAACTACTACAAAGTTATCCCAGCTATCGGAAAAAACATAAGAATAAGAGTGCTTTCACTTCATAATCAAATGAAATATCTACTGATTTTAACTACTTTACAATAGATCGGAAATCATTCAAATGACTAGATGCAAATCCACCTTCATGCATCTTAGAATTAAATATTTTCTTTATCAAATAAACTTTATTTGAAGCACTAGGTTTTGGATATGAATTAGCAAGATATTTCATTAAATCTCACTGTAGACATCGCCTGTAATATTGGAAGCCCTAGATCTTCATGGGCTCAATCTTATAGATCCCAAGGCCTTTATTTCATGAATTTTCCATTTTTCATCTGTCATCTTCGCAGTCTAGAATTTTCATCCAATGGTAAGTGTAAATCTCTTTGATATAGATAGTACTCTATCTACATATTCTATAATTGATAATTTCAAGTGTTAAACTTCTCTACCTTTTATTTTTTCTTCTACCATTGATGGAGCTCCCACTCAATCAAAAAATATCTATGAGTAAATATGTCAACACACAAAACCCTGAAACAAATCTTTGATTCCAGTTCTTGGGGTAAGAACAAAGTTGTACCGATAATATATTAGATCTAAGCATACATGCAATAAAAGTGTATATTATACTAGAAGAGATATACGAAACAAGAGATATAAATCAATACCATATTTAACGTAGTTCACCTAGTGTGGGATACATCCACTTAGAAACAAGCCAATCTATTATCCAAAGCTTTCAGAAGATATGCAAAGAAGATTTACAATCTTCCACACCTCTCACAATGTACAATAATTTCTTTCTCTCAAGCTTCTTCTCCTCCTCCAAGAATTATCTATCTCACAATTGTTTCCACAATAATCATCGATACTCACTCCTAACCCTATATTTCTATCTTGTAAATATCTTATACAAACTTAGGGCACTTATCCATGCAATTACAATCAATAGATTTGATTTAATACTAAAATTAGATCTAATTCCCATGAGTTAAATAAAACACCCACGCAGAAGTAACCAAAGATAGCTAGTCTTAACCAATGTCGGTCATAGGTGACGATTATTGGTCCCTTCATAATCGATGCTGATTACTGTGTTTTATAGAAAGTTTAATATAACATGCTAAATTGAATTAATTTAACTCCAAATCTCAACAAAATATAGAAACATCCATGATTATACCTAAAAAGTTAAAGTATCCTTATTCTCTCTTGTTCAAAATAATAGGTTTCATTTGGAATTGGGAATGTCAATCCCGAATTTATTGTATAGTTTTGGACCAACATGTGTTGAGCTAATTCTTTCAATTCCATCACCTTATTATGAGAAAATATATGGCCTTGGTCATCATTTCATGAAATAAAAATATTTGGAAGCATATATAAGTGAATAAATCCTACCTCATTTGGTAATATGAAACTTTAAGAAATCATATAAATGTAATCACTAAAGGCATCCAAAGTTCCCTAAACTAGAAAACATCTCACACACATCCATTAGGAATAACCCTCTACAAGTAGGAATTATCCTTTTATGTATAGGATTCTCCATCTTCATTTTACAAGAAATAAAATTGATCCTTCCCAAGTATTTGAAAAAGAGTGAAATTCAAGAGAAGCATTATCAAATAATGATTGTCAATTGTAATTGCACTACAATAGATATCACAATCTAAGATAATGATGTGTGGTTTGATCTGTCTTTATAGTAGTGGTGACGTAAATGGTATATAGGGGTTACATAAAGACACCCTTATTTTTCTGATAGGAAATTATTCTTGCAATTGTTTGAGGTGTTAAGGACTTAGAGGTGGGGTGAATCAATCCCCAATAAAAGTTTTCAACTCTTGTTCTTCAAAATCTAATCACACATGCTCATATACAACACATCAAACATATAATATTTGAAAGGTTCTTAGCAGATTATCACATAGAAAACTTAAATTTATCTATTGTATTTCTCCTTCAAACACCATTACATATATATAGGAAATACATATCCTATAAAATAGAAACCACTCACAAATATTGACGAGTTGTTAAAACAACTCGTAACATATTAAACCATATCTATGTGGTTGTTAATACTAACAACATTACTAACAAATATCATGTGAGAAATAACTATTTAATTCCTAATATTCCCTCCCTTAGTGCGAACATGGGAAAAACCTACCTTGTATCGCAACATGTTGCTACGTAGCGTGCTCATATTCTAGATGGTTTCAAGGACAATACCAATAACCTCTGGATGTTTTTCCAAGTGGTTAACAAAATCCCCACAATGGAAGGTTGTTTAGAACAGTACCCAATAACCTCTAGATAGTTTTTCTAGTGGATAACTAAAAACAAAAATATCATGACATGGCAAGTAGTATCATCGTCTCTCATCATTATCTCACTTTAGGGAATAACATAGGAAAATTTGTTGAATTTTTCTACTTATTCAGAAAAAATGAAATAATGGAAATGGAACATTGGATCATGTTCCCTCCCTCAATGTGATATTTCCACTTATTGAAAACAAGAACGTTGCACAACATAACACACCACAAAAATTACACCACAATCGATATGTAGCTTCGTCATTGGCGAATGACGAGAGGTCGTTGAATTACCTCCTTCCTCCGTTGCTTTTTTCCTCTAGGGATAGGTTGCTAACTCATCCAGATGTGATCATAATTCTAAAAAAAAAAACCTCCACAATTTGTATGTCACGTATAAGTGAAAATGCGTCCAATTATTGAACAGTAAGGCAATTTTTATTTTATTTTATTTTTTTCTTTTGCAACTTGACTATTTATCTTAGATTTTTAACATGACTCAATTTAAACTCTTTACGTAACATAATACAATAAGCTTATAACTAAACAAGAAATTTTAAAATTTTATTGAAATGAAATTTGACAATCGACATACATTAAAATTTTAGAAGACTAGACTGTGGAATATGAATAATACCCATATAAAGGAGAGCATATAAAAAGGAACTACCTAATAAAAAAAAAGTGAAAAATATACTACCTAAAAAGTGACTTGTCCTTTAAGAAATAAAGAGAGTAGATTACCAAAATAACAATACATATGACACAGAAAATATGGCAGCAAGAAGGCTTTTGACAATATGGTGAGTAATACAAGACGGTTAAAGACCTAATACGTATTAACCGAACATAGAAAAAAACAAAACTAAATAAATGGATCTGAATACCTATATAATAAATTGAACACATATGTTGAAGACCGAATGAAGGAAACCATTAGACATGTGGATTTTTTTCCAATGCATGAATTGACCGCCGTGTTCGAGTATGAATCAAGAGGCAAGTTTGAATAGTTGGAGTTTATAGAACATATTGAAACCATGATCCGAGGAAAGATATTCGGTGCAGATCCATACTACAAATGCATGAGACATTTGATTAAATATGTTTGATTAAACACCATTCTCAAATCAGATCTAACACATTGAATCAAGATAACTGGAAAGCTCCTACGCATATAAATTTGTAGACAACAAAAACAAGAAATTGTAAAAAATGTTGTCAAGGATTTAAATAATGGTATGTTTGATTCAACTTCAATATATATGATTTGGTAGACTGCAGAGGCACATATCGGTATGGATGTTTTATGCGTAGAGATCATAGCATTTTCGTGACCAATAACTATTTTGTAGTTCACTCGTAAAGACAAACAATGAATCTTGATGTCAGCTGGTAAAATACTAATGAGGATCCTCGTAGTTGAATTGGAATATCAAGCCTCCAATTAGATGCATTGCAGAGCTTTTGAATGTAGATTCTAAATTTTCTACCACCAAGTGAGCAAGCAATTCTAGAAACAGGATTCATCGGCCTCACAGCAGCCTTGATCAAAGAATTCATCGGCAATATTGACGATGATAAAATGATGAACACGGCGATGTTCCTCCGTGCTCGGTTATGTGATATGACTCGCATCAAGGAATACCAATGCTTCATGCAGAAGCTCTACTACAGCTCCGGCAACATCAATGATGAGACAATGCGTCTCCGGTATATAGAGTCATTTCCGCCTTTCTTTGCTACTCAATACAGAAAGGCCATGCACGGTTTGAAAACTTCTGAACTCAGTTTTGGGCACATTAATCAAATTATAGATCAATGCAATGCTAAGATGTGTAAAGAAAAATGGGAACGCAAACAAGCGTTCAAACACCAGAAAGCTCTGAGCAATACTTTCTGTGAACAATATGCACTGGAACCTTTTGGGTGTCCAGATTTAGAAATCCAATCTTCCCGCAAGAAATCTTCTTGTAAAGATTGTCTTTTTTCAAAGGGGAAGGGTGCTTGGCAGCAGAAAAAGAAAAAGACACATAAAAGCATAAAGAAAAATACAGAGAGTTCAGAGAAGGCAAACCCTGGGAAAAAGTTCAAGTTCGGAGATATAAGCACCTAGGCAAGTCATCAAAATTCAAGCCTACTTGCTACATCTGTAAAGAGGACCACTATGCAAATCAGTGTCCTCAGAGACATACTAAAGGTAAGGCCAAGGTAAACGCCTTATCTCTCAAAGGCATACAGGATGATGAATATGCTTTTATTTCAGATACTGACAGTCTTTCGTCAGATATATCCTATGCCTCCATTGATGGTGAAGCTTGCAATGCAATTCCAGCAAGCATCTGAAGATAGTGATAGTACTGAAGACAGTGGGTATAGTTCTGTTCCATCTTTTACTCACTTCAGTATTAATATGGTATCTAATTTTGTACATCCTATGATACCACCAAGTGCAGATCTTCTGAGAAGACAAATGGAAAGTCTTCAGTCAGTTTATGAAAGCTGTCCCCCATGGGATACAGCTAGAAAAATGGCACTGAATAAAGAACTCAGAAATCTACAGGATCGATACATCGACAACAAGAGCTTGAGCAAAGTCAAGCACAAAGCAGAGCAGAGCAGCAGTCTGATGACCCTTTTGAAGCATTTCCTATCAGGCCACCTTTTCAGCAGAGGATCCGGCAGAGACAAGTCCCTACCAGAGGCAGAGCAGGACCTTGGCGTGGTCGTGGAAGAGGAATCAGTCCTCCAGTCTACTCTTCATATGAGCCAGGACAATCCTCCACTGATCCCAGCTTCTAAAGAGGTTTACAGAACCGGAGAAGATCCAGGATAGAGCTACTAGAAAAAGTGCTTGCCAATGCCACTGAAGAATACAGCAAGCTGGTAGCTGAAGAAGAAAGTGAAAAGAAAGATTCTGAAGAGAATCTTGAAGAAACATACCATAATCTGGGAACAAAAAGATCAGACAGATCAGGCAAAGGTATGTACTCTAAGTTGCACCCAGAATCCGTTTATTGCAATCACAATATGCATCCCTCATATTAAGCCATATGTTCTTGATGCTATGATTGATACGGGTGCTGAAATAAGCTTAATCAGACAATATGCCATTCCCAGTGATTGTTGGGTTAATACCCATACAAAGATCAAGTTTGATAAACGGGAAGTTGTCTGTAAATTCATGGCAAAAGTTAGAATTGATGTTGAAGGAAATTCTATTGAAATAGAATTCTATCAACATAATATGGAGAACTATGACTGTCTTCTTGGGGTTGATTTTCTGCAAAATGTAATACATTCAAGTATCTCCCAAGATTTCATAATGTTGTTTAAACCTCCTGTTCAAATTCCCAGGAGATATTCATTTCAGTCCATAGTTCCTTTACCACATAAGGTAAAGACTGTTAACAATGCTTGGATACATAAATCTATTTCTAACTGTTCTGTCAGCATTGATGAAATTGTATCCAAGATAAAGCAGAATGTATGCAGCGAAGATCCACATGCTTTTGTTAACAGAAAGAAACATTATTGCTCTCTAGATCTGCAGCTAGTCAGAGATAGCAATGGAAATGAGGTTGTGCCAAAATTCAAGGCACATCACAGAGGTATGCCCCTGCAGAGAGAAAGGAATGCCATGGCGAAATACAGAAGTTGTTAAAAGCTGGATTCATTCAAGAATCCAATTCGCCCTGGTCTTGCACCGCCTTTTATGTTAATAAAAGGAGTGAGCAGCTAAGAAACAAGAAAAGGTTAGTAGTGGACTACAAGCCACTGAATAAATTCATTGCTGCTGTACAACATCCAATACCTGCCAAGGATGACATTCTCAGAAGAATCAAAGGATCGAAGGTCTACAGCAAGTTCGATCTGAAAAGTGGATTCTAGCAGATATTCTTGAAGACAGAAGACATGTATAAAACGGCATTCATAGTGCCAGGTGGACAGTATGAATGGAAGGTTCTTCCATTCGGTCTAAAGACAGCCCCATCCATATTCCAGAAGATTATGGACAAAATCTTTGGTGAGTTATTTGATTTTCTAATTGTTTATATTGATGACATTCTCATATTTTCTAAGTCTCCTAAAGAGCATTTAACTCACTTAGAAAAATTTTATGAGACTGTATATAAGAATGGGATCTGTCTGTCCCCTCAAAATGGAGGTCTTCAAGGAGGAAATTGATTTCCTCGGCATCTAGAATCAGTTCTGGAACTATTACAATGCAACAACATGTTGTGACCAACATCCAGAACTTTCCTGACCAAATCCTGGAGAAAGTGCAGCTGCAGCGCTTCCTAGATGTGTAAACTATGTTGCTGGTTTCTACCAGAACATAGCAGCTGACAGGGTACTGCTCAACAAACGACTGAAGAAAGAAGCTCCTAGTTGGACTCAGGAGATGACACAAGCAGTACAAAGAATTAAAAGCAAGTCCGTGAGCTCCCAGCAATGTCTCTACCAGGACCTGGCAAAAAGATTATTGAATGCGACGCCAGCGAACAATTTTGGGGAGCTGTTCTCAAAGAAAAAGCCGAAGATGATAAAGAAAAGGTATGTAGATTTGCTTCAGAGCCTTTTCTGGTTCTGAATTAAATTATCACTCTTCGCATAAAGAAATATTGGCTGCAAAGAAAGCAATCAAAGCTTTCTTATTCTTTGTTCAAAACGAAGCATTCATCCTTCGTTCAGATCTGAAAGATTTCAGAAAAAGGTTGAATGGCGGAGATCCAGCCAATAAGACTGCTTTCAACAGACTCCAGAGGTGGGGTCTCTGGTTTGACAATTTCGAGTTCTCAGTAGAACACATTTCAGGTAAACAAAATGCTCTCGCAGATTTTGTAAGTAGAGAACTCAATACTCCAAAAACATCAATGTCACACAGGTAATCCATGAATCCCATGGAACAGTATGGGATCACAGACATGCAAAGGAACAAATTGATGCATTGGTTCTTTGTGATAACAGAATGTCTCAGAAGCACAAACGCTTCTTGTCTCAAGAGATCTGATAACAACGCAGGAGTATGCTATGTCCGAAACAGAATGTAAGTTTTATGATCCAGACATACCAGGACGTGAATTCCACACTCTGCAAGAACCAATGATTAAGTGCTGTCTCCATTGGCAATGGAGATCACTGTATGCTGTTGAACAACCGGATTTCCTACCAGTCGAAGGTCTCAGGCTCAGACAACTGATACCTAGAAAGGACACTTTGTGGCGGTTCGAATTTTCAAGGATGTGGACTGAAGAACATCCTTTACTGTATGATCTGTGGAACCGGCCTCCCTCTTTGGGAGATAGGAAGTATATTTCTTCCCACTTCAAATTTTTCTTGTCAAAATATCTTCCTACTAAATTGTCTGACTCTCCTCTTCTCAATGTGCATCCTGACACTGTAAGAAACATTCTAATACAGTGCAAAATACCTGGTTTGTAAAAGCACATTATTATGTAAAGATTAATCACAGGAACTTTGTTGAAAGACCAAATGCAACCCTGTGGAGGAGAATTCTGCTACACCATACCATGGTGGTTAGGCCGCCTGCACCAGATCAAGATCTGCGGATACTAGACCACTATCTGTTTCCAACCAGACCGCATCTACAGCCCAACAACGATGGAACTGCTCACATTTCCGCGTCTGGCTAGAACAACATGAACGTCAACTTCCAGGAGCACCTCAACGACATGATAGCTCAACATCATCTGATGATGACCCGACCCTCCGGGTCCTCTGTCCTCTATGATTCTCCTTAGTGCGCTCCGCACTATCTGCTATTATGGCAGGCATGTTGCCATAGCTGTCGGATAAGATTCTATCTTATCCTTTCTTTTCTCAGTGCGTTTGCTTTTGGCTATCCGACAGGCCTGTTGTCGGTTGTCTTTTGATAAGATTCGTTCTTATCTTTTCTTTTGTCAGTGCGTGGTGGACCCATGCATCTTTTAATAAAGCTTTTGTGAGTGGGCTGTACTCACGGGTCGTTTCGAGGAATCTTACCGATTACCTCCGCTTCCGGTTTCCGGTTTCCATTCTCCCGGTGAAAAGCCTTGGGATGCCTATTTAATAGCGCATCACCATCTCATTCACTACACTTTGGATAGAGTTGGAAGAACACTGGGAATATTTGGATTGGAGAAGAATACATGGGCGAAAGACTTCAAGAAACAAAGTATTCAAGTCTTCAATGCTATGAGTCTTGTAAGTAAATATGTTCAAGTCTGTTCATACTCTTGGTTCGTGTAAATGGAGATCTAAAATTTATAAATATCGATAATTTTGAAGAGTTTGAAAATATCTTTGAATGTGATGATGTTTTTGAGGTGGTTGTAATGGTTTTAGTAGACCTGTTTGGAGAAGATGCGTAATAGATATTCTTCTAATATTTGGAACTACGATTAGAATGGTTGATCTTGTCTATGTGGTATTATAGAGAGCTGGAATATAAGTTGATGATTATTAATGAATTTAGTCTGTTTGAAGACTTATACGAAGCAGATGATGTATTTACAATAGTGTTGAATGTTGTGAGAGAAGTTTACCCTCCATGGAGTTATGTTACAATTATTCATATGTATGGATGGTAGAAGTGTGATTGTGTAAATGGTTTTGAGTTGTTTGTAAGTGTTGTTGTTGTCGAGCCTTTGTAACCTTCGTATTTATAGAAATGGTATCGAGCGCCTTCGTATTTTATAGAAATGGTATCAGAGCTGGTTAAAGATAATCGGAGATAGAATTGGTTAAAGAAAATATAAGTCAAGAATATTCGAGAGGAAGTATTGAAGATTCTGCAATAAAAAGATTTATGAAGCTCAAGCATTTGAAAAAACAAGTTCATATAGCAACTCCATAGATTGACTCGATAACAAAGGTTACAAAGGCTCTGACAACAACAACACTTACAAACAACTCAAAACCATTTACACAATCACACTTCTACCATCCATACATATGAATAATTGTAACATAACTCCATGGAGGGTAAACTTCTCTCACAACATTCAACACTATTGTAAATACATCATCTGTTTCGTATAAGTCTTCAAACAGACTAAATTCATTAATAATCATCAACTTATATTCCAGCTCTACTGCTAATACCACATAGACAGTATCAACCATTCTAATCAGTAGTTCCAAATATTAGAAGAATATCTATTCTGCATCTTCTCCAAACAGTCTACTAAAACCATTACAACAACTTCAAAAACATCATCACATTCAAAGATATTTTCAAACTCTTCAAACTTATCGATATTTATAAATTTTAAATCTCCATTTATACGAACCAAGAGTATGTACAGACTTGAACATAATTACTTACAAGACTCTTAGCATTGAAGACTTGAATACTTTGTTTCTTGAAGTCTTTCGCCCATGTATTCTTCTCCAATCCAAATATTCCCAGTGTTCTTCCAACTCTATCCAAAGTGTAGTGAATGAGATGGTGATGCGCTATTAAATAGGCATCCCAAGGCTTTTCACCGGGAGAATGGAAACCGGAAACCGGAAGCGGAGGTAATCGGTAAGATTCCTCCGTGAGTACAGCCCACTCACAAAAGCATTATTAAAAGACGCATGGGTCCACCACGACCGACAAAAGAAAAGATAAGAATGAATCTTATCAAAAGACAACAACAATCGAGCTCCGCGGATAGCCAAAAGCAAACGCATCGAGAAAAGAAAGGATAAGATAGAATCTTATCCGACAGCTATGGCAACATGCCTGCCATAATAGCAGATAGTGCGGAGCGCACTAAGGAGAATCATAGAGGACAGAGGGACCCGGAGGGTCAGGGTCATCATCAGAAGATGTTGAGCTATCATGTCGTTGAGGTGCTCCTGGAAGTTGACGTTCATGTTGTTCTAGCCAGACGCGAGAGATGTGAGCAGTTCCATCGTTGTTGGGCTGTAGATGCGGTCTGGTTGGAAACAGATAGTGGTCAAGTATCCGCAGATCTTGATCTGGTGCAGGCGGCCTAACCACCATGGTGTGGTGTAGCAGAATTCTCCTCCACAGGGTAGCATTTGGTCTTTCAACAAAGTTCCTGTGATTAATCTTGACATAATAATGTGCTTTCACGAACCATGGTATTTTGCACTGGATCAGAATATTTCTTACAGTGTCCGGATGTACATTGAGAAGAGGAGAGTCAGACAATTTAGTAGGAAGATATTTTAACAAGAAAAATTTGAAGTCGTTAGAAATATACTTCCTATCCCTAAAGAGGGAGGCCGGTTCCAGAGATCATACAAGAAAGGATGTTCTTCAGTCCACATCCTTGAAAATTCGAACCGCCACAATGTGTCCTTTCTTGGTATCAGCTGCCTGAGTCTGAGACCTTCGACAGGTAGGAAATCCGGTTGCCTAATAGCATACATAAAGTGATCTCCATTGCCAATGGAGACAACATTTGATCATTGGTTCTTGCAGAGTATGGAATTCACGTCCGGGTATATCTGGATCATAAAATTTACATTCAGTCTCGGACATAGCATACTCCTGCGTTGTTATTATATCTCGGATACAAGAAGCGTTTGTGCTTCTCGAGACATTCTGTTGTCACATAGAACCAATGCATCAATTTGTTCCTTTGCATGTCGATGATCCCATCATGCTCCATGGGATTCATGGATTACTGCGTGACATTGATGTTTTTGGAGTATTGAGTTCTCTACTTACAAAATCTCAAGAGAGCATTTTGTTTACCCGAAATGTGTTCCACGGAGAACTCAAAATTATCAAACCAGAGACCCCATCTCTCGGAGTCTCACAAAGCAGTCTTATTGGTGGATCTCCGCCATTCAACCTTTTTCCAAATCTTTCGATCTCGAGCGAAGGATGAATGCTTCATTTTGACAAAGAATAAGAAAGCTTTAATAGCTTTCTTTGCAGCCAATATTTCTTTATGCGAAGAATGATAATTTAATTGAACTGAAAAGGCTCCCGATGCAAATCTACATACCTTTTCTTTATCATCTTGGCTTTTTTTCTTTGAGAACAGCTCCCCAAAATTGTTCACTGGCGTCGCATTCAATAATATTTTTGCCAGTCCCGGTAGGGACATTGCTGAAGCTCACGGACTTGCTTTTAATTCTTTGATCGCTTGAGTCATCTCTGAGTCCAACTAGGAGCTTCTTTCTTCAAACGTTTGTTGAGAAGTACTGTCACCGCTATGTTCGGTAGAAACCAAAGCAACATAGTTTACACATCCTAGAAAAGCCGCACCGCACTTTCTCCAGATTTGGTCGAGAAAGTTCTCGGATGTTGGTCACAACATGTCGCTGCATGCAATAGTTCCGTAACTGATTCACGATTCCGAGGAAATCAATTTCTTCCTGAAGACCTCCATTTTGAGGGGGACGAGACAGATCCCATTCATGTATACAGCCTCATAGAATTTCTCAAGGTGAGTCAATGTGCTCTTTTGGAGACTTAGAAAATATGAGAATGTCATCAATGTAAACAATTAGGAAATCAGACAACTCACCGAAGATTTTGTCCATGATCTTCTGGAATATAGAGGGAGCTGTCTTGAGACCGAATGGAAGAACTTTCCATTCATACTGACCACCTGGTACGATGAAAGCGGTTTTATACATATCTTCTGCCTTCAAGAATATCCGCTGAATCCACTTTTCGATCGAATTTCTTTGTAGACCTTCGATCCTTTGATTCTTCTGAGAATGTCATCCTCGCGCAGTATTGGATGTCAGATAAAGCAGCAATGAATTTATTCAGTGGCTTATAATCCACTACAAGCCTTTTCTTGTTTCTCAGCTGCTCACTCCTTTTATTAACATAAAAGGTGCATGCAGACTGCAGGCTTAATTGGACTCTTGAATGAATCCGACTTTTAACAACTTCGTATCTCGCCTTGGCATTCCTTTCTCTGCAGGGGCATACCTCTATGATGTGCCTTGAATTTTGGCACAACCTCATTTCCATTGCTATCTCTGACTAGCTGCAGATCTAGAGAGCAATAATGTTTCTTTTTGTTAACAAAAGCATGTGGATCTTCACTGCATACATTCTGCTTTATCTTGGATACAATTTCATCTATGCTGACAGAACAGTTAGAAATAGATTTATGTATCCAAGCATTGTTAACAGTCTTTACCTTGTGTGGTAAAGGAACTATTGACTGAAATGAATATCTCCTGGGAATTTGAACAGGAGGTTTAAACAACATTATAAAATCTTGGGAGATACTGAATGTATTACATTTTGCAGAAAATCAACCCCAAGAAGACAGTCATAGTTCTCCATATTATGTTGATAGAATTCTATTTCAATAGAATTTCCTTCAACATCAATTCTAACTT
The DNA here is from genome assembly GCA_018340775.1 of Taxus wallichiana var. yunnanensis. Lineage (NCBI taxonomy): Eukaryota > Viridiplantae > Streptophyta > Pinopsida > Cupressales > Taxaceae > Taxus > Taxus wallichiana. The sequence continues at coordinate 794,804,841 of CM031240.1, read as the reverse complement.
TGCCATGTATTTACAGACAACTTCCCGTTTATCAAACTTGATCTTAGTATGGGTATTAACCCAACGATACCACCGGGAATGGCATATTGTCTCGATTAAGCTTATTTCAAAGACACCGTATCTATCATTGCATCAAGACTATATGGCTTAATGTGAGGGATGCAGATAGTTATTGCAATGAAGGGATTCTGAGTACAACTTAAAGTACATACCTTTGCCGATCCGACCGATCTTTTTGTTGGCAAGGTTCTGGTATGTTTCTTCAAGATTCTCTTGTAATCTTTCTTTTCACTTTCTTCTTCCGCTATCGCCTTCTTTGTATTCTTCGTGGCATGGCAAGCACTTTTTCTAGTAGCTCGATCCTAGATCTTCTCCAGTTCTATAAACCTCTTTTGAAGCCGGATCGGTGGAGGATTGTCTCGGCTCATATGAAGAATATACTGGAGGACTGATTCCTCTGCCACGACCACGCCAAGGTCCCGCTCGCCTCTGCAAGGGACTTGTCTTTGCCGGATCTTCGCTGAAAAGGTGGTCTAATAGGAAATGCTTCAAAAGGTTCATCGATCGCTGCTCTCCGCTCGCTTTGTGCTCGGCTTTGCTCAAGCTCTTGTTGTCCGATGAGGCGATCTGTAGATTTCGAGTTCTTTATTCAAGTGCCATTTTTCTAGGTACATTGTATCCCATGGGGACAGCTTTTATAAACCGATCAAGACTTTCCATTTGTCTTCTCTCGAAGATCTCGCACTTGGTGGTATCATAGGATGTACAAAATTAGATACCATATTAATACTTTCGAAGTGAGTAAATGATGGAACGTAACTATACCCACTGCCTTCTTGAGATTATCACTATCTTCGATGCTTGTTGTATTGCATTGCAAGCTTCACCATCAATGGAGGCATAGGATATATCTGACGAAAAACTGTCAGTATCTGAAATAAAAGCATATTCATCATCCTGTATGCCTTTGAGAGATAAGGCGTTTACCTTGGCCTTACCTTTAGCTGTATGTCTTTGAGGACACTGATTTGCATAGTGGTCCTCTTTACAGATGTAGCAAGTAGGCTTGAATTTTGATGACTTGCCTAGGTGCTTATATCTCCGAACTTGAACTTTTTCCGGGTTTGCCTTCTCGAACTCTCGTATTTTTCTTTATGCTTTTTATGTGTCTTTTTTTCTTTTCTCACGCAACACCCTTCCTTTGAAAAAGACAATCTTTGCAAGAAGATTTCTTCTTGGAAGATTGGATTTCTAATTCATGACACCCAAAGGGTTCTAATGCATATTGTTCGCAGAAAGTATTGCTGAGAGCTTTTTGGTGTTTGAACGCTTGTTTGCGTTCCCATTTTTCTTTGCACAACTTGGCATTGCACTGATCTATGATCTGATTAATGTGCCCAAAACTTAATTCTGAAGTTTTCATTCCATGCATGGCCTTTCTGTATTGTGTAGCAAAGAAAGGCGGAAATGACTCTATATAACGGAGACGCATGGTCTCATCGTTAATGTTACCTGAACTGTAATATAGCTTCTGCATGAAGCAACCGGTATTCATATGTATGGATGGTAGAAGTGTGATTGTGTAAATGTTTTGAGTTGTTTGTAAGTGTTGTTGTTGTCGAGCCTTTGTAACCTTTGTTATCGTGAGCGCCTTCGTATTTTATAGAAATGGTATCAGAGCTGGTTAAAGATAATCGGAGATAGAATTGGTTAAAGAAAATATAAGTCAAGAATATTCGGAGGAAGTATTCGTGATTCTCGCAATAAAAAGATTTATGAAGCTCAAGCATTTGAAAAAACAAGTTCATATAGCAACTCCATAGATTGACAGTGTGGCTATCGCAACCGTAAGACGCCGTGTGTTAGGCGCAACAGTAAGACGAGTTTTTGCCCGACGATTTTGGTCAATCTCTGCTTCCTTGCTTGTAAGTCCCAAATGGCTGATCTTTCTCCTAGATCTTCCACTGTAGAATCCGAAGACACTCCTTTGATAAACTTATCGATGTTTTCTCAGTTAATGAAGAAATTAATGTTATAGATGAGTCGAGTCCCACTCCTGAGTGGCGACTTCCTAAAAAATCTTATAATGAAGTTTATTCTCATTTGAATAGATTTCAGTTTTTAGCTTCTACCGTCTTTAAGACTAGAGAGTCTGTTATTCAGGTAGCCCAGAGTAATAATTGTGAATATAATATCCCCTCATTGATAAAGCTGATATTAAGTCCTTAAAACGTCAATCCACCTACAAGTTTGCACATGTAGGCTGTGTCCAGATAGGCATAACTCCCCTATTCAGAAGAGGTTTAAATGCAAGTATTTTATGTTGTTTAATGGACCTTAGGTTTGATAATTTCAAAGATAGTTTGTTAGCAGCTGTCCAAACTGGCCTTCATAACGGCCCCATATCCTTTGAAGTTTTTCCCAACTATCCTGTATCACTTACCAAAGATGACCTTCTACAGGATGTTCTAAAATTGCATCTAGCAACAACAGGTTTAAATATGCGCGTAGGTTCTTGTCCCCTAGCCATACATTATAAAATCATTTACAGACTGGTCAATACCATGAACCCAGCTGTAAAGCATGGCGTGTCCAAGGGCAGTAGCGTGGTGACACACGTGAATTTAGAAACTCAAAAGATTGAACCTGAGCTCATATCATGGTCTGACATAAAGGTCCCTAGAGAATGGACCCTTGCCAAGAAATTTGTTCAGACATCCAGACCAAAGCTAGAGAATGCAACCTCTGTTACAGAAGGCAAAGATAATGTAACACTCAGCTTCAGAAGAAATTCTGATGCCAGTATGTCTAAGAGGCAATTACCTAGAAGCAATTCAGTAGCTTCTACATCTTCTTACTTTTCAGTTGGAGAACCATCCAACCCACAGATTGAAAAGAAAGAAGAAGAAAAGTTATTCTTGTGTAGCCATAAGTCTTTGACACATGATCCATCTACTGACTTCCTATGGTGTTCAGATTGTGAAAAGTTAGTAAGTCAGAAATATGCCCCTGTCAACGGGCCTACAATCAATATGGCTTCTACAAGCACAAGAACTATTTTCCCTCCTACAGATCAACATGAGTTGATCTCTCCAGATGAAACCCAGAAGGCTGTCTTCTGGTATCAAAGAGCCGTGAACAAGGAAATAGAGCCCTCTGAAAGCTCTAAGATGTTGAATTGGACCAATAAGGCCCTCTTATCTGTTCACGAAGAAGTAAGTTCTTATTCTGAAAAATTTGCTAGTCTGGAAAGAACTCTAAAAGCAATAGAGTTAAGAAAAAAGGGAGACACTGCAGGAGCACTGCAGTTGTTAAATAACAAGGTTGATAGTATAGAAAAATCTGTAAAACAAGTAGAAACTCTAGTTCAAAATGTTTCTGCTAACTTGCCAGAAGTAGTATCTCAAAGAGTAACAGATTTTGTACAACCATTGGTAGACCACACTACTAGTCTTAAAAGTACTATCATCTCTAGATCTACACAGACAAATGAGATCATAGAATCAGGCATCTCACAGCTCTACAAGATGAGAATGAGAAAACTCATTCCCGAATAGATGAGATACAAAAGTGTCTGTCACATGAGCTTCCTAGAATCCTTCCAGGGATTCAAGAATTGAGTCATAAATTGACTCCCAGAAAAGAAGGAGATTGGTCTAAGGCTGTATCTTGGTCTGAAGTTCACAGACTAGCCAATCCTACTCCAAAGAAGTCCTATAAGGAAGTACTAGAAGAGTACAAACCTCTGTTTTTCAAGGATAAAGAGGTTAATATGTTAAGCATAGAAGGAACTGAATCCCATATAGAGGATCCACAGTTTGAGCCTCCCGTCTTTGATGAGCAAATGGGAGAAACAAGTGCTCCAGGCTTTCAAGCAGCCACTAGAATCCAGACAGCTGTACCCTAACTTCTACAGAATTGAATGTAAGTCTATAGCAGAAGTTAAGGAACTTATTCATGCCATGATTGGATGGGGTAACACCCAACAAGAAACTTATGGCAGAACTCCTAAGAACATAGCTGCCACAATAGTCAATGGCTTTGTTGGCATTCTAAAAGAATGGTGGGATCTTCTTCCAATAAAGGCAGCAATTCTAGAAACAGGATTCATTGGCCTCACAGCAGCCCTGATCAAAGAATTCATCGGCAATATTGACGATGATAAAATGATGAACACAGCGATGTTCCTCCGTGCTCGCTTATGTGATATGACTCGCATCAAGGAATACCAATGCTTCATGCAGAAGCTCTACTACAGCTCCGGCAACATCAACGATGAGACCATGCGTCTCCGGTATATAGAGTCATTTCCGCTTTCTTTGCTACTCAATATAGAAGGGCTATGCACGGTTTGAAAACTTCTGAACTAAGTTTTGGGCACATTAATCAGATTATAGATCAGTGCAATGCCAAGATGTGCAAAGAAAAATGGGAACGCAAGCAAGCGTTCAAACACCGTAGAAAGCACCGAGCAATACTTTACGTGAACAATATGCCTTTGGAACCTTTTGGGTGTCCAGATTTAGAAATCCAATCTTCCCGCAAGAAATCTTCTTGTAAAGATTGTCTTTTTTCAAAGGGGAAGGGTGCTTGGCAGCAAGAAAAGAAAAAGAAATACAAAAAGCATAAAGATAAATACAGAGAGTTCAGAGAAGGAAAACCCGGAAAAAGTTCAAGTTCGGAGATATAAGCACCTAGGCAAGTCATCAAAATTCAAGCCTACTTGCTACATCGTAAAGAGGACCACTATGCAAATCAGTGTCCTCAGAGACATACAGCTAAAGGTAAGGCCAAGGTAAACGCCTTATCTCTCAAAGGCATACAGGATGATGAATATGCTTTTATTTCAGATACTGACAGTCTTTCGTCAGATATATCCTATGCCTCCATTGATGGTGAAGCTTTGCAATACAATACGACAAGCATCCGAAGATAGTGATAGTCATCGAAGACAGTGGGTATAGTTCTATTCCATCCTTTACTCATTTCAGTATAAATATGGTATCTAACTTTGTTCATCCCATGATACCACCAAGTGCAGATCTTCTGAGAAGACAACTAGAAAGTCTTGATCGGTTTATGAAAGTGTCCCCCATGGGATACGGCTAGAAAAATGGCACTCTTGAATAAAGAACTCGAAATCTACAGATCGCCTCATCGAGACAACAAGAGCTTGAGCAAAGCCAGGCACAAAGCAGAGCAACAGCAACGGTGATCGATGAACCTTTTGAAGCATTTCCTATTAGGCCACCTTTTCAAGCAGAGGATCCGGCAGAGACAAGTCCCTACCAGAGGCAGAGCAGGACCTTGGCGTGGTCGTGGAAGAGGAATCAGTCCTCCAGTCTACTCTTCATATGAGCCAGGACAATCCTCCACTGATCCAGCTTCAAAAGAGGTTTACAGAACCTGGAGAAGATCCAGGATAGAGCTACTAGAAAAGTGCTTGCCAATGCCACAGAAGAATACAGCAAGCTGGTAGCTGAAGAAGAAAGTGAAAAGAAAGATTCTGAAGAGAATCTTGAAGAAACATACCAGAACCTTGCAGAACAAAAAGATCAGTCAGATCAGGCAAAGGTATGTACTCTAAGTTGCACCCAGAATCCGTTTATTGCAATCACAATATGCATCCCTCATATTAAGCCATATGTTCTTGATGCTATGATTGATACTGGTGCCGAAATAAGCCTAATCAGACAATATGCCATTCCCAAAGGATTATTTGTTGGGTTAATACCCATACAAAGATAAGATTTGATAAACGGGAAGTTGTCTGTAAATCCATGGCTAAAGTCATAATTGATGTTGAAGGGAATTCTATTGAAATAGAATTCTATCAACACAACATGGAGAACTATGATTGTCTTCTTGGGGTTGATTTTTTGCAAAAATGTCATACATTCAGCATCTCCCAAGATTTCATAATGTTGTTTCAACCTCTGTTCACATTCGGGAGATATTCATTTCAGTCTATAGTTCCTTTACCTCAGAAGGTAAAGACTGTTAACAATACTTGGATACATAAGTCTATTTCTAACTGTTCTGTCAGCATTGAAGAAATTGTATCCAAGATAAAGCAGAATGTATGCAGTGAAGATCCACATGCATTTGTTAAAAGAAACATTATTGCTCTCTAGATCTGCAGCTAGTCAAAGATAGCAATGGAAATGAGGTTGTGCCCAAATTCAAGGCACATCACAGAGGAATGCCCCTATGAGAGAAAGGAATGCCAAGGCGAGATACAGAAGTTGTTAAAAGTGGATTCATTCAAGAATCCAATTCGCCCTGGTCTTGCACTGCCTTTTATGTTAATAAAAGGAGTGAGCAGCTGAGAAACAAGAAAAGATTAGTAGTGGACTACAAGCCACTCAATAAATTCATTGCTGCTGTACAACATCCAATACCTGCCAAGGATGACATTCTCAGAAGAATCAAAGGATCGAAGGTCTACTGCAAATTTGATCTGAAAAGTGGATTCTGGCAGATATTCTTGAAGACAGAAGACATGTATAAAACGGCATTCATCGTGCCAGGTGGACAGTATGAATGGAAGGTTCTTCCATTCGGTTTAAAGACAGCCCCATCCATATTCCAAAAGATTATGGATAAAATCTTTGGTGAGTTATTTGATTTTCTAATTGTTTATATTGATGACATTCTCATCTTTTCTAAGTCTCCTAAAGAGCACTTGACTCACCTTGAAAAATTCTATGAGACTGTCTACAAGAATGGGATCTGTCTGTCCCCCTCAAAAATGGAGGTCTTCAAGGAGGAAATTGATTTCCTCGGAATTAGAATCAGTTCTGGAACTATTACTATGCAGCAACATGTTGTGACCAACATCCAGAACTTTCCTGACCAAATCCTGGAGAAAGTGCAGCTGCAGCGCTTCTAGGATGTGTAAACTATGTTCTTTGGTTTCTACGAACATAGTGGTGACAATCTTGCTCAACAAACATTTGAAGAAAGAAGCTCCTAGTTGGACTCAGGAGATGACTCAGGCAGTACAAAGAATTAAAAAGCAAGTCCGTGAGCTCCCAAAGAATGTCCCTACTAGGACTGGCAAAAAGATTATTGAATGCGCGCGCGCCGAACAATTTTGGGAGCTGTACTCAAAGAAAAAGCCGAAGATGATAAAGAAAAGGTATGTAGGTTTGCATCTGGAGCCTTTTCTGGTTCTGAATTAAATTATCACTCTTCGCATAAAGAAATATTGGCTGCAAAGAAAGCTATTAAAGCTTTCTTATTCTTTGTTCAAAATGAAGCATTCATCCTTCGCTCGAGATCGAAAGATTTCAGAAAAAGGTTAGATGGCGGAGATCCACCAATAAGGCTGCTTTCAAATGAGACTCCGGAGGTGGGGTCTCGGTTTGACAATTTCGAGTTCTCGGTGGAGCACATTTCGGGTAAACAAAATGCTCTTGCAGATTTTGTCAGCAGAGAACTCAATACTCCAAAAACATCAATGTCACGCGGGTAATCCATGAATCCCATGGAGCAAGATGGGATCACAGAGACATGCAAAGGAACAAAAAGAAAACACTAAACTAATAATTGTTCACCCTACAAAATTTATTTTCCATTAAAATATTGGCATCTACATGGAGAAAACAACAAATTTCTCCCCTTGATTACACTCAAAAATCATCACGAAGGAGGATTGGTCATTCGATACCGGATGAAAGGTTCAAAGCAAATTATCACATATAAAACTTAGATTTCTATATTTTATTTCTCCTTCAAACACCATTACTTAAATATTGGAAATGCATATCCTATAAACTAGGAAACCACTCACAAAGATTGACGAGTTTTTAAAACAATTCATAACATATTAAACCATATTTATGTGGTGGTTAATACTAACAACCTCACTAACAAATAACTATTTAATTCCTAACAAAGTATTCTCAATGAAAGATCCACAAAGAGATATGAACATGTAAATACAATTATATTGATGATAAAATCATATCCATATACATATGTAAATATTCGATCATATTACAAGAGAAATGCCCTCCACAAGGATTAACAAGATGTAACACAATGTATTAAGATGAACAACATATTCATATAAATATACAAAAATATATGCTTCTTCAAAATGTGATTACAATTCAATATAAGATCGAAGACATCTCAAAGACTGTAAATAACCTTAGCACTATAAGATCGAAGACACGTTAATTGTATATAATTTGTCCTAGAGTGGAAAGAAGAGTTCTTATCTATGTGTATAACACTCTAACTATCACTATACAACTTCCTTTCCTCCTATTTATGATCCAACTCCTCAAGTAATTGCAGTAGATAAAAATATCCTTTCTTACCTCTATTGTAGCAACATACTCGCCTCTACGTGATTGAAAAAGCAACAAGCTTCTATAGTCTTGAATTCTAGCTCACTATTGGCCCACATATAGTGAAAATATAACTTTTCATGGTCCTCCTGTTTTCTATAGCTTGATCTATATCCGAATCTACATAACCACACAAAGTGTTTTCGATCCATTGTAGCACAAAAAATTCCCCATGGTACCTCTCAAGTACCGAACAATCAACTTTACTACTTGTTAATGATATTTACTTGGATACTTCATAAATATACTCACTCTTCCAAATAGATGGGAAATATTAGGCTTAGTGTACACCATGGCATACATCAAACAACAAACCGTTGATAAGTAAGGTACCTTGGACATTTGGTTTATCTCTTGCTCACGTCACGGGACACAATTCCTTTGATAACTTAAAATGGACTGCCAAACAATTCCTGTCCAATATATTATCCTTCATGTTAAAACTCTCTAAGACCTTTTTAATATATTTTTCTTGAAATAAATTCAACTTCAATTCCTTCTTATCCCGAGATATCCTCATACCAAGAATTTGTTTGGCTGTCCCAAAATCCTTCATAGAAAAGGAGTCACATAGCTTCTTCTTGAGTACTTTTGTTTCCTAACCAACATTTCATCTACATACGAGACACAAGATAATATAAATTTCATCCTAAAATTTATTTATATGGATGCAATGGTCAAAATGGGATCTAATAAAATCTTTCTCCAACATGAAGCTATTAAATTTCTCATATCATTGACATGGAGCTTGTTTGAGGCCATATAGGCTCTTCTTCAATTTGTACACACCATCTCCTCTTTACCTTTGACCTCATATCCCTCTAGCTGTAGCATATATACATCCTTCTCCAAATCACCATGAAGGTATGTATTTTTACATCTATTTTCTCTAAGTTAAAGTTTTCTCCATCACTATTCCAAGAACAATTCTAATAGAAGTCGGTTTTAGTACATGATAAAAAATCTCATCAAAATCTACACCTTTTTTCTCTGCAAACTACTTGACCACCAACTAGGCCTTGTATCTTTCTTACCTCCTTCTTTCTCTTTAACTCTGTACACCCACTTGTTCTGCAACACTCTTTTTCCTTGGTAGATTCACCAAATCACATGTCTTGTTCTCTATGAGAGATTGATGCTCCTCATTCATGATTTTCTCCCACTTATTCTTGGAATATACCTACATTGATTCAAAAATCTCTCTTCCTCTCCACTGTTAGTGAGTAATAAATAATAAAGAGAAGGAGAAAATTTTCAGGTTTTCTTCTTACCCTAGAAGACCACTTCAATATAGGAGTGCAGGGTTCTGTTGAGTTGGTTCTTGAACTAATTCGTGTCTCACTTTCCCATATAGAAGATCCTCTACCATTTAATATTTATTTTATGATTCTTACCTTTTTTCTTACAACTATTTCCTATACATAAAATTCTCATTAAATACCGCATCGCTATATCGAATGATTTTCTTGTACTTAATAATCCAACATTTATATCCAAATTCATCACCACCGTAACCAATGAAAGTGTATTTTTCTAATTTAGCCTCTAGATTTGTCATATCATCCTTGTCAAGTATGAACAAACGCCTCACATCCAAAGACTCTAAGGAATGAATAATCAAATTTCTTAGCAGCAAAAGCCTCCTCATGTATACCTCCATCCAAGGCATTTGAGGGTCCTCTGTTTATCAAGTACATAGTTATGCCCTCCGTTTTTAACCAAAAAGAAAGGGACAGTCCTATATGTAACTTCATGCTCCTATATCGTTCCATTATTGTCCTATTCATCCTTTCGACACCCTATTTTTTAAAAAGTTCTTGGAACCTGTCTTTTCCTATGGATTCCATTCTTAGAACAATAATCATCAAACTCATTATTGATACTCCCCTCCATTATTTGACCTAAGACATTTTAGCTTAATACCCGCTTAATTCTCTACCAAGCCTTTCAATTTACAAAAAGTGTCAAATACATAAAAGTTTTTCCTAATCCAATATACCCAAACTTTCCTTGTTCCATCATCAATAAAAGTAACATAATAATTAAAACCGCCAAGAAATGTTACTTGATCCGGCTCCCACACATAAGAATGTACCAGCTCCATCCGAATCTCTTTCTTTGTAGGTCCAACATTGAGAAAAATTATTGGCTTCTATTTCCCATATAAATAGTTCTCACAAAAGTCAAAACTAGTTTCTCTAAATCTAGGAAATTTCTTCTTTATGATCTACATACCGTTATGGATTATATGACCAAGCCTATAGTGTCATAATGTTGTATATGTGTCGAAGCTATAAGATTCCAAGCATTAGTACTAATAGTGGTTAAATACAAGGTTCCAAACTTCTTACCTATTGCCACCATAAGAACACCCTTGGCAACCTTCCAAGATTCTCGTGTAAATATCACAAGACAACCATCATTTCTCAATTTCCCTACCGATACCAAGTTTCATCTTAATAATAGGCACATGTATGACATCCTTAAATATTCATGTATTCCTATTCTACATCATATCTTGAATAGAACATTTTCCAACTATGCTGCAAGGTTAATCATCACATAGAAAAACATGCCCAAAATCCCTTGAAAATAATCAACAAAATAGTACCTATACGGAGTAGCATAGAATGAATCCCTCGAATCTAAAACCTAAGATTCAACAATATTATGCAAAGAAAGAATCAAATCATCTTGAGAGAGATTACCTCTTACCACATTCACCTCCTTTGTTTTCTTCCTATTGTTTCTTCTTGTCTCGAAGCTCCCAAAAGTCCTTCTTTGCATTTCCAAACTTTCTACAAAGTGCTGAGAATACCACTTAATTTTGGATTTTGACCTTACCTAATCTTTCAATTTTCCATGGCTTCCTCTATTCTTCTATCTCCTATAGTTTTTGTAGTAAAATAATTCTCGAAGTAGAAGATTCCCCAAACCTTTTCTATGCATTTCCTCACATAAAATCATCCTTATAAATTCCTCAAACTTCAACTTTGAGTTAACTGAACCGAGTTGCTTACCTCTATTACTGGGATATTTCAACTCTCAAGTAAGGAGAAAAAAAAAAAAAAATGCCTAACTTATTCATCAAATTCTATTGTAATTGAAGCTATAATATTCACAATCATATTACAATCATTCAAATGATCTACTCTCGAGACATCTTCAAATTAAGATAATTTTTCATTAAAAATATCTTGTTAGAGGCAGAGGTTTTTTCATATAACTTCCTTATTAATCCATGAGTTATTTTATAGTATTTTCCTTTGAGACATTAAATAATCGAAGATGAAAGATAGACGGATTGTCCCAAGTGCCTTCCTATCTAGGAAATCCCATTCTCGCATCCATCATGCTCAAGGGTTTGTTCCCTTTTTTAGATAGCGTAATATAAAGATCTTTCGATAAAGGTAATCTTCCACCCGCATCGTCCAAAGATTACAATTTTTCCGTTGAATTTATCAACCTTTGATCTTCCATTACCTTCCATAGCTCCAATGAAGATAAAAATTTCCCTATGATTCAACACTTCGGGAAACAAAACCAGCTCGATACAAATTGTTAGGTAATAAGGGATAAAATATGTGGAACAATCCTAGGAAGAATAACAATAGTAGACAATAATATGAAGAAAGATATTATAGATCTGAAATAAACGTGCGAGAAAATAAAAGAAAAAGAAGCATAGACAAGAGTTAATGTGGTTCACCCAATTTGGGCCACGTCCACCAAGAATCATTTTCTCGATTTAATTACATGCCGCTTCTTTCTCTCAATACAATACTCGAGATCTATTTGGATTTGTTCTCAACATACTCTCCCGAATTGACACTTCAACTCACACACGTATAAAATGGATAATACCCTACCATATGTAAAAAATATTGCCAATATGTAATTGCGTAAGTAGTTTTAAAATATCGTGGGAACCAAAACCATGGGCCAAAACTCACCCCATAAACCTATGGGTCAAAATACATCCCATATGATAAGAGCACATCTACTAAGGTATCAGACACATTTTTCAAGGCCAATTTTTTTCTAGCACCCACGGACCCCTAATAGTTGGAGCTTTTTCCTAGGTACCCCCACCGAGGGCCCAACCTCACCCCGAACCACGATGGGAATATAATGGAGAGTGTACAATACTTTTAGTGTACAATATTCAACACTTCCACACATGAAAACAAGCTCCACAACATAAAATATCACATTAATAAGTGGAAGAGGGCTCATCTTTATTCCAACACATGGAAAACATTAATTGTAATCCCCATGTTAGCCATAAAATCGGCTAACTTGTTTCCTTCTCGATAAGTATGTTAGATCATGCACTCTTGAAAGGTGTTAATGATTTGAGTAGCCTCTTCCATCATATTTTTTATTGTCTAAATAGGTGGAGAGCTCCCCATAAGGCAATTGGTGATGTTAAGAGAATCCACTTCAATAATCATTTTAGTGCCATTAATATCTCTTGCAACTCGAATACCCCAAAGGGTAGCTAGAGCCTCCGCATGATGATTTGAATTATTTCTCATGGGTCTGGCAAGCAGTCTAAGGACTTGGTCAAATTAATTTCAAATGCACCCTCCACCCCATAATTTATCTAGGTTTCCCTTTGAGGCTCTATTGTAATTTATCTTGAGCCAACTAGGAATATGAGTATGCCATTTAATGTGTTCTCTACAAAGATCATGTTTAGCCTCTCAATTGGAAAAAATATTATAACTACGTAGCTCAAAGATTCTGTTATCACCTCTACTCTATTTTTTCTTGTTAAAAGGTCCTGAAAATTTAAATGTTCTACTTCAATCAGACTCCGAGGGTTTTTTTAATCACATATTGCAGCATTACCAGATTTCCATATCTTTCAAATAATGTGAGGGAAAGAAATCCTCCATAGCATTCTAACAATTGATTTTTTAGAGGGGAAGCCCCACTTATTCTAGACATCAACTAAGGACTCGAGGAAAGTCCAATTAATGTTCTAAAGCTAAAAATAGTACTCATAGTGCAATAAAACATGATTAACCATTTCCTCGAGTTTTTATAGAAAATGCACCTGTTCGGAAAATGTTGACCCCTTTTCACCCAATTGTCAATGGTTAAGATTTTGTTATGAAGAGAAGTCCATAGGAAATGGTTGATCTTAGGAGTAAGCACCTTCAACCAAACCTTATCCCACTCAAAATGTGGAAGCTACTCTTTCGACATTAGTAAGTGTATATTTAGTAAAATATTTATATTAAATGTTCATTTTCAATTTACTGATTAAATTATGTTGACATGTGTAAGTATAAATAGAATATGTAAAGATGCATTTTAAAAATATTTCTCGGTAAACTTATATATATTTTTATGTATAATTTCAAAGGTAATACTTGAAAATTGTTATTCAAATTTTATTTGATAGGTATATGAGTGAATGCCAAATTTAAGATAAATTTTAATTTTTTTAGTTTTGATGGAAAATCTAAATAAAATAAAATTATGATAGAATATTTTATAATAATTATTAGAACATACATTTTAGGAGGCTTGTTTTTATAAAAAAACATTGTAAACTTTGTCCCATAAAATCCTTTATTTTGATTACCTACTTTTTAATATTTATTTACCAACTTTTAATATAGAATAAACATGTACATTAATAACATTCATATACCATATATTTTTATAGATAAATAATTTGTTAAAATATAAATTTTATTAGTATTTACGGGAAGAATTAGATTGGTGGTATGGAATTCGTATATAAACATAGTATTTTAGAGCCACATAAAAAAATATCTTCATCAAATTTTGAATTGAAAATTATAATAATGTTGAAATTCCAAACATTATTTAAAATGCAATAGGAAAGATTCAAATTAGAAAGTAAGGCATGTAATTTAAAGTAACGAGAGTTTATTTTGTTAGCTAGTGATCATGTCTTACAATTATATGCTCCTTAAGAGATTTTGTATTTTTGAAATCATATATTAATTCTACAAATACAAATGCACACCAACAATTATATCTTTATTTTCTTCAAAAACTTGTATCTTTATTTAATTAGCATTAATTTCTATCTCTATTAATATTTCTATTAGAATTTAAGTTACAATTACTAATACATAGCCATATATAAACACAAATATCACTACTACTACTATTAAATATGAATATATGATAAAATGATAAGTATATTAGATTATCTTGAAAACTTGGCATATCCGTTGGAGAAATGTAATCTCAATCCCACATTAAATACGATAACCGACAATGAGAGATTTCCGCTAAAATTATATTTAGAAAAATTGAAAAATATATGCATTGAATGGAATGTAAAGATTTGATTCGACATTCTGCCTAAAATAAGGAAATGAATTTAAGTTTCTATCTAACTCGACATGCGGTATGTAAACGAATTCAATTATGATTTATTTGTATTGTTTTTGCATTGTATTTAAAAATGTAACAGAGAGGATAAAAATAGAAGTGTGTGGGGAAAAAGAGGAAGAACAAAGAAATGAAGTTTAAATAAATGTTATTTTTAGAAATTTTAATATAGAAGCTATTGATTTTTATTGTTGTTTCATGTTGTGCATTTTATGTGTATTCTCCTCCATTGTTGTAGGTTTATTTTTTCCATTTTATTGTTGAAATTTTTTTTTAGTTTGTTATTTATATTATAAGGTTGTAGATCTATTCCCCTACCTTTTTCCTTCATATGGTATCAGAAAATTTCATTTTAATCATCAATTTTAAGTTATTGTTCTTCTCGATCTCATTAGAGGTTATTAAAAACCATTAATGAAGTCCAAATTTGGAGCAACTTTGTCTAGTCTCCGAGAATCCCCTAGTTTAATGACAAAAATTATGATTATTGGTCCTTGGAAATGAAATTTGTTTTTAGATCCCATGATGTTTAGGATATTTTTTAACATGGGTATCAAGAACTCACAAATGCAACAAAAATCAATGCACTCACACATGCGGAAAAGATATTTTAAAGGAAGAAAGTAAAAAGGATAGAGTATCCCTCTTTTACATTCATCAAGAAATTCACAAGAGTATTCTTCCCATAGTTGTAGAAGAAATCCAAGAAAAGGATGCATGGGAAACTCTCCAAGTGGCATACCAAGGTAAGGATAAAGTTAAGGAAGTAAAACTCCAATTTCTTAGAAAACATTTTGAGAATCTAAGTATCAAAGATTGCAATTCTGTAGAATCATTTTTAGACATGTTGTTGGGATTGTGAATCAAATAAAATTACATACATACACCATAAAATATCAAAGGATAGTTGAAAAAATCCTTATAGTTGTATATGTTAGGTTTGATCCTCTTCTTATTGCTATAGAGGAAACTAAGGATTTGAGTCAGATGTCAATAGATGAGTTATATGCATCTTTGATAAACCATGAGCAGAGGTTGAATAGATCACATAGAGGAATAAAAATGCATTTTCATTTGTGGCTTCTATAATCCATAATAGAGGTATAGGAGGTATAATAACTCCTAGAGGAAGAGGTAGAAATAAAGTTAGAGGACGGAGAAGAATTCATGTAAACCAAGGTGGAAGAGGACACAACTATGATCATCTGCATGGTCATAATCATTCAACTAGTCATAGACAAGACAAGTCACATGTTCAGTGCCATTATTGCAAAAGGTATGGACACTACTCTTTTGAATGCAAGAAGAAACAATATGATCAAAGAAAACAAAATTAGAATCATCTTAAAAGTTATACAAAAACTTCTTTGTTTATTGTATGCATGAAGATCGCTGAAGTGATTTACAAAACTCACCGATCAAATGTAATATGGTTCAAGAAATTCCACATGATATTTGGTATTTAGACTTAGGTAACAAAAATCACATGACTAAAAAAATAGATTTATTTTGCAGTTTAGATGAAGTAGTAAAAAATGATGTTACGCTTGGGAACAATAATCGAGTGAATGTAATGGGAAAATGGATTGTTGATATTCTAACCAAAAAGGGGGAAAAGAAAGTCATTAATGAAGTTTTTATGTTGTTAGTTTAAAACATTATCTAAGGAGTATTGGATAATTAGTATCGAAAGGATACATGGTTTACATGAAAGATAATGAGTGTTTGATCATGGAAAAGGATCCTAGCACTTGGTTAATCGCAAAAGTAAAGATGAGCAGTAAAAAAATGTGAGATTGCATCCAGGAAAAAAGAGAAAATCCAATTTGTTTGTGACAAATAAAATAGCTTAATTCACATCCAAGTCCTTCTCCAAGATGTAGTGCCCATTTCCCTTCAACACCTTTTGTTATTGATTATGATATCGTTGACTACACTTATGGACATTATAGTAGCTTTTGATTTGGCATGATGTTAGATGTGAGCGATCATGGACTGTTGTTGATTTTGATTCATATATGATGCATGTGGATAATTGGGTGGATATATATGTGTGTGTTTGAACATGTGTTATTTTTTCATATTGATTAGACCTAGAAAATTGAATTATTTTTGTGATCATATGATTATGGATGAAATTGTAAATGAGATTATTGCTTGCTTCAATGATGTTTGATTCATATATATAGATGACTTTGGAGTTATATATTGTATTTATTTTGGATGATTTGGTAAGGCCGAAGGAGGTATTTGTGTTTTGTAGGTAAACATGTCACAACAAACATCGGGGGATTGGAGACGAACCACATTGGAATCCTAAATGAATTCAACAAGGGTCACCATGGCAATGTGTATTTTTTGTGTGTGTGTGTTTTAATTGTTGTTAGGGGTCCCCATGGGGGAAGGCATCACCTTCGAATGTGACCAAGGGGTTATGTGTATTCTTTTATTTAGTTTCTTTTGTTTAATTTTAGTATGTGATTTTTAGTGATGTATTTTCTCCTTTATTATTTATTCCATTTGTGTCTATATTAGTGAGAAACAATGTTGTTAAATAAATTAAAATGGGTCAAAAGAATACTTTTATTAGAGTCGATGGCTCTTGGATTATGTGTTGTAAGTAATGTGTAAGTAGCTTTAAGTGTGAAACACTCCACTTTCCTTTTGAAATTTGGATATGTCCTTAGGGAATGATTTTGAAGGCTTGTGGGACAAGTTACACCAACCCTACCTATGGGTTGGGGAGTCAAAATTAGGCCTTATTATGTATTTTGGGAAGGCAAGTTGTAAGTTTTTATTGCAGCTTCTTGCATGAAAATTAATTTTTTTCCTTAAGGGATGTGGGCTTGGATTGTGTGTATGAGTAAAATGTCATTTATTCACCCACTTATTAATTGTGATTTGGAGTTTGAAGTCAACTTGTGAGGTGGAGTTGAGGATGAGTGATATGGCATCCTACATGGAGCCACCTCATCCTCCTCTTTCCCTTGTCTATTTATTCGAATTCTTTTGTTGTTTTGGGGTTAATTCAGGGGGTTACCTCATGTTGGTTTGGTGCTCTTGGAATTAGAGAGAGTTAGAGAATTTTGGATGCTTGTGGATTATTTGGTGCTTTGGGAATGTTTGGATTTGAAGAAGCTTAATGTTGAACTTTTGGATCAAGATCTATCATGGAGAGGTAGGATCTTGACTCTATTAAAATGTGTTCTTTTTATTTTTACATATGTGAATGTTGTTGAGTGTTTGGTATGTTTGTTGGTTGGTTGGGTAGCTTTCCTAGGTGTGGTGTAGGAGAAGACTATGGGGATATTTTTGGGAGGCATAAGAGTTGTGGGGAGGCATAAGAGTTATTTTTGGAGGGAGTTTTGGTTGGGTGTTCCACCTTGGACAATAAATAGCTTGCATTTCTTACTTTTGGGGGAGGTATAAGAGTATGTAGGGGTTTGAGATGAATATTTTGGCGGGTTTTTAAGGTGGTCACCCATTCCCCATTGGGAGGTATAAGCAGCTTCCCCCATAGATATTTCTCTTTTGGCCTTTGTGTGATGAGGCCTTGTATATTTTATTATTGTCCTTCTTGTGACTGTAACTACATTTTATTTTGGACTTTGTTATGATTGTGAAATTTTTGTGTTGTGGAATCTTATCTTGTTGCCATGATTTGAATCCATTTCCTATTGTAATGTGGTTGGGGCTTGGGGGCCAATGAGGAGGATGAATTCTCCTCTTCATTGGAATTCTTGGTTGGGTGGAGAGTGTTGCCTCTCCCCCTTTTCTTTGTTGTGACCAAATGAAATCTGGTGGATCTCTCTTGTTGCCATTTCTTAGAGCTGTGTATGAAGAAAAATCTTGTAATTCACATTGGATTCCCTTATTGTGAAATTCCCCCTTTAAGTGGATGGCATTGTAATATTAATTGTGGTGAAAATCTACTCTGTTTTGGATATGAAGTTACATTCAAATGAGAAATACATATTCGGTAATCTGTTGTGATGAAGGGAAAAGAAAGTTTTAAAAGAAGGGATTATTATTTCATTTAATGGAAGTTGATAATATTCTAAAAAATGGTATTACTCTTGCTTGAAATATATGTTTAAAATATTACTGAAAAATCTTTGTTTCAAGACTGGAAAAAAAAGAATGTATTAAGAAGTATTATGTTCTTTGTGTTATTCAAAATGCATGGTTGAAAAGAAATGGAATTACATTCTTGTTTTTCACGTATTGATTGAAGGAAATTTGAACATTGTAAATTTAGAAGGGAATGAACCTAAATGTTTAAAGTATGGAAAATGAAATAGATAAATTTCCAGTTTGAAATACGTAGATCTTTGTTAGATTGTTTCAAACCTGCAATAAATATCAGAAAAATATACAGAGTACCCTACAACTATGAAAGACAAAATGAAAACTTAAAATGAACTAAGGATGATCAAAATGCATCCCAAAATAGTTTGTATTGCTCAAGAAATTTACTTAGAACTTTATTAATTGAGCTAGAGGAAGAAAAACACCTTTACAAAGAAAAGAGAAAGGAAATAAATCTATCTTAAAATACCAACCATAATATATTAATCCTTGTAAATCCATCAAATATTTCTCAATTGTGATTCTCCATGTTAGTTTGGCATGTTGGAGAAGGAAAAATAGCGGATCGGATTAAATCTGGTAGTCGAAAAGTTCAGTTCACATTTTTATTACAAGAAAGATGTTTTCTTAAATTTCACCCAACTAAGTTTGTTGAAAATAAGATTTTGTGCTTCCTATAAAAAGAGGAGATTTAGCCCTTCCCAAAAAGTCCTTATTTTCTCAAATTTGAGCTTCCAGTATAAAGTTATGGCCTTCTGAATTTTTTACTTTAGTTGGTTTTAAAAAAAAAACTAATTGTCGAAAAAAGGAAATTTTGTAAATCAAATTCACGGGCCTGAAATATACTTAGTGCACTTTTTGTAATAATGAAAAAAGTCACAAGTTCTTTTGTGGCCCCATAGCCCCGCATCCTTTAATTTTGGAAAAAATACTTTCCACGAGTTCATGGGCCGCCCGCACCTTCAAACTTTACCTTTTAAAAAGAAATTTTAAAAAAATTCTAAGTATCCCCGATGGCCCGTTACCCTGTAGCCAATGAGGGTCTACCACTTGGCTTATTTAGGAATCGGTTGAGGTGTAGATGGTTTTATCCCTTACAACTTTTGGAAAAAGGTTGGCAAATATTCCTAAGTTTCCCCACCGGCCCGCCTTCACGTAGGTCATAGTAGGAATGACATGTGGCTTCGCTAGGCATCGGTGGAGGTAGGGTTATTTTTACACAAAATCCAAAATTTCAAAGTCTCCCCAACGGTCCACTTCTCCACTTTAAATTTTGGGCATGACACATGGCGTCCCTTTGCGTCGACGGAGGCGTGGCTCATTTTAATACTTTTTTCCCTTTCAACAAAAAGCTAAAAATCCTAAGTGCCTCTAGTGACCCACCTCCCGCATTGGATTAAAAACATGCCATGTATCCCTTGTGGCTTGGGGAAATTTTTCTTCTTTTGGCACGAAGCCCCGCATGAGCAGCTCGCAGTCGCAGTGTAACTTGCGCTTTTTGCCAAAAGTGCAAAGTGCCAAATTACCTCCCCTGCTCCACTCGGCCCGAAATCTTCCCGGGCTTACAGGCCCACCTTTGGGAAAAATTTCTTCCCCAGGCCCACAAGCCTGCCTTTGGGAAAAATTTCTTCCCGTGCCCGCCTTTGGGAAAAATTTCCTCCCCAGGCCGAGTGGCCTATAACTTAAGAAATATGAGGAGTTAGGAGGAGAAAGGGGAAGAAATTTCCTATAAAATGGAAATATTTTTAGGAAACTATTACTACAAAATAATATCACCCCCAAATGAGTTATATAGATCTAGTTTTCTAAGGCATAATCATTTTGTGTGATCCGCATAACATTGAACTTTTCCCAAGGTGTGGGACCTTGCAAATGGAAAATCTCTCCAGATTAAAGGTTGGTTCATATTCCTCTGTTTAGGTGCATGCATGAGATCTTGCAGAGGGCCTATCTCTATACCTAATCTAAAATTACCAAAAGGATAGGGATAAAAGGAATGCAGGAAATCAAAACTAAGTTATAAGGTGATGCACCAAAGGAATGATGAACATTTGTTATGCTAATAGACACAAACCAACAAAATGCATACAATAACAAAACATAGATAACCAGATCTATAATGAAAAACCAGATGAAAGTAAAAGAGACAAGAAAGGATCTGAAATCGATCATAGATGTGTTTTATTGCTCTATAGATTGATACAATACATTACAAAGTGGCCAAAAGGTAGAAAACATATTACAGGTGTAGTGGAAGGTCGGATAAACTCCAAAATTTATTTTTCTAGACAAAAAGGGGAGCCTACAAAACAAAATAATGTCCAACCCTTTACAATGAGTCCCAACCCAATATTTGTAGACTCGATCAGAGAGAAGAAAGAGAGAGAAGCAGGAAAAGCAGGTTGAAGCTCAACCACTGTTGTTAATGCCTCTGACAAAATATGCCCCCAAATCTGTCTTGACTATATCAATATTTGGTTTGGCACCTTGAAGGAAGACGAAATGGCTGAACATATCGAATCCAACTGGTTGTTGAGGCAACAATATCCCGCATTAAAGGCACAAATAATTTTTCTTCATTTTTCACCTACCATGGCTTGAAAAAATGATTTTTTATCTTTCCATGGCATAGAAAATGTTGAGAAACTTCCATCAAAAGTATAAGATTTGCAATATTTTGAGCCCTAACTCAAAAGATATGCCCCTTCAAATTTTATATCAAGTCCATACAAATGAGCAGGAAAATAGTTTGAAAAATGGGTCCCCTTTTTAATATGCGGCATGTGGTAGCAAGATTAGGGAAAAATCGGCTTTGTGGGTCTGTGATTTATCTTTTTCCCCCTTTTCCACAAAAACACAAAACTCAGAAAACTCCCGTGGCCCCGACGCTCCACTTGGACTCGTGGCATCCTTCAGTTGGCTAGGGAGATGCACTTCAATCTTTAGCTGTGTGCCTTTTTAACAAAAGGAAAATTTTCACCTTTTCCTTTAGGCAAAGTTACTGACCCAATTTGCAAATTTTACACATTTTTGAATAACAAAGTGGGGAAAAATACAAAATTTCCCCGATGGCCTCGCTTTAGCACTACCGCTTACGCTTGCCACATGGTGTTTCCTCCACTGCCTACCCAATTTCTATGCTTTTGGCCAAGTATTTTTCTTGGCGAGATCACATCTCTTGAATTGGGACATGCGGCGATCGGCACTCATTTTGATACCCTCTTTCTATTTAATCCTTGAACCAAAGCATCATTTAGACACTTGGCATCCTCCGCTGGCTTTGCCCCATGCATTGACTATTAAACCGACTCGCCCTTTTTATACTAGACACGTGGAGGCATTACGGTCACATGAAAGCCTGATTTAAAATTTTCCTTTGAAGGAGCATCGAGTTGATACTTACTAGCTTCCGCAGTTTGTGGACTTTTCAACGGTCCTTTTTATTCTTTTTGGGCCCATGGCTATGTGTCAAATTGGCATGATTTTGAGTCCCCATCTTGGGATTCGCATCTTGATTTACGCCAAGCCAACACCTAGCTTCTTCTTTCTGGTCAAAGGCTTTTGATGGCTACATAACTTTTGAGGCTCTGGGCCACGTGGAGAGTTTGTGCTCATTTGGATCTCCTCCTTTGGAATAACTCTTAGAGATGTGCCAAGATGACACTTGGCGACCTCTGCTTGCACTTTATACTTAGCTAATATTATAGACCAGCCTTGGCCGCCTTTTGACTCTGTTGACCATTTGACCCTGCCTCCACTCCAGCCTAGGACACATGGAGATTTGGTGCTTGTTTGAGATTCCCTTTATGGATTCATCTTTGGAGAAGCGTCGTTAAGACACGTGGTTCTCTCCTCTGCGGCTCTTTCATACTTAGTTGATGTTGGATTCTTTCTGAACAGTATCAAGCCCAAAAAACTTTGAAACTTCAACATTTTTTCCCTTCTTAATCCTAGTTCCTCTACGGCATTGCCCCTTCTTTTCTGACCCTGCTATTCCATTGTTGAGTCTACATGTAACTTGAAAAATGGATTTAAGACATGGAAACGGCTTGACAAAGTTGTCTCTTCTGCATAGGGTCATTTAGTCTTTCTCAGCCACAACCACTCCATTGTTGAGTCCTTCTGTGACCTATTTACAAGATCTGAATGAGTTTTCTCAAGTTCTTTCTATGCAGGGTCATGACTGATCCAATATTTCACTCGGGGGGTGAAATATGGATAACAGAAATGTTAAGTGTGTTAAATATGTGAAAAATGAGGTTGAAGTGCAAAGATGAGGCTGAGAGTGGGTAAGTGGGAAATTACCCCTTTTTAACTTAAATGTGTAACTCTAAATCATGGGTTGACCTTTTTAAGTGGTCACGTTAGGGGATAAGAGAATGTTTTTCTAACCCATGTAAATAAGAACCTTGGTTATTGTTTAGACTTAGTGAAATTAAAAACCTCGAGCATTTAGTGGTTTTGGCCTCTTTGACCCTCTAAAATAAACTAAGGAATATTTAACGATAGTGTTAATATAATTATTTATTAAATTAACACCTAAGAGAAATTTAACTATATTTGGATTAATTACACTCATTAATTTTGTAATGTGGATCTAATGTTTGTTACAACGGGAAAATTTCATTTATTAAATTATAATTGACTTTGAATCTTTGTTGTGACAACTGTTGCTTGAAGCCTGGTAGTGGTCACACTTTTCAAAAAAAAATTATTCCATAATTTTTCTATCTAAACCTAGGTTTTTCTTGGGTCTCAAGTGGTCATTTTAGCGGGCGTTACACAAGCCAAATAATACCTTTATTTAATTCTAAGCTCAAGTAGTTGAGTCCTCTTCTCAAGTAGGTGAGTCCTCTACTCAAGAAAACATATTCTGCAAGTCCTATGCTAAGAAAAATCAGGTTTGTGATTCTTGTAATCTAGCAACCGAGTCATCTGCCAAGCTAAATGAGCCCTATGCAAATTTAAATCAGGTATGTGCTAATGCAATCAAGTCTTATGCTAATACTGATTCCTATAGTAATGCAGAGTCCTACCTTTGCTGAATGTAAGCAAATTTTAAGTCGGTTGTGAAGTATGACTCGTGGATTTAACATCTAAGGTTTGGACATTTTAATTTTATAGGTCTGAATTTATTGCGTAGGAAGAATATGGTTAAAGGTTTTCCATTGATTCAAAAACATGAAAGAGTATGTGTAGGGTGTGATTTGGGGAAGCATCACGAGAGAGTCTTCCGGAGTTGAAAAATCAATAAGATCATATGCACCTATAGAGATAGTACACTCAGATTAATTTGGAACCATGCAAGCATCTTCTATTGGAGGTTTGTCATATTTTATCACATTAATTGATGATTACATAAAGAAAACTTGGGTTAACTTTTTGAGGCATAAATCTAATGCTTTTGGAGTCTTTCAACGAGTTCAAGGATTTTGTGGAGAAGCAAAGTGGTTACTACATCAATGTATTAAGAAATGATAAAGGTGGTGAGTATATTTCTAATGCTTTTCTAAAATTTTTCAGAGAACATGGTATTCATAAACATTTTAAAACCCACTACAAATGTTAGCGAACATTGTATCTAAAAGGAAAAATAGAACCATTATGGAAATGGTAAGGAGTATGTTGAAGGAAAAGAATTTTAAATTTGATTATTGAGCTGAAGTAGTACAAACTATTGTTTATATTTCAAATATATGTGCAACTAAAAGTGTAAGGAATATGATTCCGCAACAAGATTGGAGCGGTAGAAAGGATAGCGTTGCAAAATTCCAAGTATTTGGATGTGTTTCATATGCACATGTACTGAAGAGATGAGAATAAAGTTTAATAATAGAGGTGAGGAGTGTATCGTTTTTGGGTATTCATAAGATACAAACACCTACGAGTTGTTTAATCCAAGCAATAGTAAAGTTATAATCATCAAAGATCCGTAATTTGTTGAGAATGAAGTGTGGGATGGAAGTGTAGAAAAAATAAAAAGTATAACATTTGGTAATTCACATGATGATATGGGTGATTAAGTGTTATAACATTAAGGTATTCCTAAAAAATACTTCCTTCCACTCTAGGATGTACACAAAAAGTTGTAGCACAAGCTACACTACCATCTACAACAAGGAGATATTCAAGAAATCATAATTTTACGGTTGGACAGTAGAATTCACCAAGAACACAGGATTCCTTTGGAAACTAGTCCACTAAACTCGAGTTGATAGTACATCGGCATGTTTATTGCGAGAAAAAAACAAGGAGTTCAAGAGATATTTATAAATATGATTTTAATAGTCAAACTGAAAATTCCTTTTCTATTTTTGATTTATTTTCGAGAGGTTGCTGATATGATTTCTTTTGATGAAGCAATAAATTATGCAACATGGGCATAATCCATGGATGAAGAGATTGAAGCTATTTAGAAAAATAACACTTAGGATTTAGTAGATTGTCCTCAAGGAAAGGATGTCATAAGTGTGAAATGGATTTACAAAAAAACATGGTGTGGATGGTAACGTGATGAAACATAAGGAAATATTGGTTACTAGAGGTTTCACTTAGCAGCCTGGTATTGATTATAATGAAACATTTTCTCCTATAGCATGTTTAGATACGGTAAGAACCGTTTTGGCCATTAGAACTTAAAACAAGTGGCCTATTTTTCAAATGGATGTAAAATCAATATTTTTAAATGGTTATCTTGAAGAATACATTTATGTAAAAAAACCAGAAGGATATGAAATTTTAGGTCATGAAGAAAAAGTATACAAAAGCTGAAAAAGGAGCTCTACGGACTCAAGCGAGCTGCTAGAGCATGGTATAGCTGCATTGATACTTATTTAATTAATAATGGCTTTAAGAGGTGCAGAAGTGAGCGTAATTTTTATATCAAAATGGATGAAAAAGGTAAGATTTTGATTGTGTGTCTTTATGTTGATGATTTAATTTTTACGGGAGACCTTTCTATAAATTCTTTTAAGGAAGCCATGATGAAAGAGTTTGAAATGACTGACCTTGGTCTCATGAAATACTTCTTGGGAATAGAAGTTAAGCAATCAGCTGAAGGTATTTTTATTTCTCAATCAAAGTATGCAAGTGATGTGTTGAAAATATTTAATATGCTAAGTTGTAAACCAATGCCTACACCAGTTGTTATAGGGTTGAAGTTGAGCAAGGAAGATAGTGGTTCATTTGTTGATCCTAGATTGTTTAAAAGACTAGTTTGTAGTATCATGTACTTGACAGCCATAAGGCCTAACATTATGTATGGTGTGAGCCTTTTTTCGAGTTTCATGGAGTCTCCAAAATATTCTCATTGGTAAGATGGATAAAGGATACTCATGTATGTTTGTGGAACAAAAAACTATGGTATTTTGTATTCAACTATGGATGAGTTTAAACTCATTGGATACATAGACAATGATTGTGCTCGAAATTTTATGATAGAAAAATTACCTTCATTTATACTTTTCATTTTGGAATAGGGGTAGCATCATGGGCTTTAAAGAAATAACCCATTATAGATCTTTCTTGCAGAAGTAGAGTACGTGAAAATTAAATGTGCGGTATGTCAAGCTGTATGGATGAGGATAATGTTATCTGAGTTGATGCATGAACAAGAAGAAGCCACAAGGATTTATTGTGATAATAACTCAGCCATTTATTTATCTAAAAATCATGTTTTTCATAAAAGAAGCAAGCACATAGACACTAGATATCATTTTATAAGAGAGCTGGTAAATAACAAGGAGATATGCTTAGAGTTTGTTTGATCGAAGATCAATTTATTGATATTTTTCAAAGCCATTGGGAAAATATGCATTTGAGTATCTAAGAATTTGTTTGGGTTTCTAAGCTGAAAATTAAGTGAAGAACGAAAGTTCTAGAAATGGTAAAACAGTTATGGAGATGAAAATTTTGATAGCGAGTTGATATTAAGGGGGAGCATTGGAGAAAATTAATCTTTATCCCCACATTCAATCTTGAAAAGTGATAGCAGAAGATTTAAAAATTCAGACTTAGAAAAAAAGGAAAAGATATGCATTGAATGGAACATGTAGATTTGATTATGACATTCTCTCTAAAATCTGGAACTGAATTTATGTCTCTATCTAACTCTTACATGCAAACCGTCAATGAATTAAACTATGATTTGTATGTATTGTTTTTGTGCTGCATTTTAAAATGTAATAAAGAGGATAAAAATAGAAGTGTGTGGAGAAGAAGAGGAACAACATAGCAGTGAGCTCCACTAAATGTTATTTTTAGAAATTTGAATATAGAAAGTGTTGATTTTTATTTTTGTTTCATGTTGTGTGTTTTGTGTGTATTCTTCTCTTCCATTGTTGTGGGTTTATTTTGTCCATTTTATTGTTGCGCATTGATTTTTAGTTTTTGTTTATGTTCTAAAGTTGTAGACCTCTTCCCCGCCTCTTCCCTTCAATATCAATTTCTAATGAAGGAATGATTTTTAATTCCTTAATTTTTATGTAACATAACAATAATTTATGAATTTCAATTTCAAATATCCCTATTTAAACTAATATTAATATTTATAAAAATTAAAAATCTAAAAAAAAAATCTTTCTTGAAGAACTATTATTTATTAAGATGTAGGTATAAAGGCCTAATAGGATGTGAAATGTGTGAATTGTTTTGTATTGGAAACAAAAAAATAACAAGTCCATCGAATAACAAATCCTGCCATTTGGGACTACATTCATTAGTATAGGATTTGTTTTTTTTAATATGAGATAACATTTGGAGAGTGGAGGCTGCATGGAGTTTAGCTGAATTGGCAAGAGATTCAGAATAAGTCTTAAAGAGAAGGCAATACATTTTTTGGAATGTGTTTTACAATCAACCAAGTGCTTGTGAAAGATCCCAATTGTGAAGACATGCCAAAAGGTTGAGATTTTCCAACTAATCAATCAGTATGGAAAGTAATATGGAAGTTCAATGTCATTGTTCATCCCTTCGAATAATGACACGTAAGCAGAAGGAAAAAATAATAGTATAATAGATTCACATTGTATTTAATAAAATTTGGGCTAGTATTTGCTAAAGAATATTATCTTTGTGCATGTTACTAGCATCAAGCAAATGGTAATATATAATGCGGGACAATTTTCATTGGCAAAAGCATAGATTATTTAAATGACCATCATGTTATTTATTACTTTTACAGGTACACAACGCTTTTCAACATAGGCATGAAACTATATTCCTTGTTGTGATTATCATAGATAGATATCTTGCAAGTCAAGATGTTCTCATAAATGATTTTCAACTTGTGGGGCTGACTATAATGCTTTTGGCATGCAAGTACGAGGAGGCTTGTTTCCCCTCTTTGTAAGAATTTGTCCTTATTTGGGTTGTCTCTTAATGTCCATTTTTCACTTGTGGAATTTGTGAGCATGAGTGTCCTCGATTTTTTGTGTGAGAGTCCTAGAGCTGATTGCAAGGTTAAAGGTCTCTTAATATTTAGGATTGTCTACTTTTCAGTTATATAGGGTTGTCTACAAGAGGAAAAGGTTACAGGTAATTGGAGAAATTGTATCTTTGTTAATGCACATGGATTGGGGACAATGGTTTAAATTTTGTTGCTCTCTACTATCCCAATTTATTAACACTTAATCTAGAATAATATCCCTTAGTTAGGAATAAGACACTAAAAGCAATAAGACAGAACTATGTCAAGATTAAATATTTAAGCATCAATAACTACTCTCTTGTTAGTGATGAAGGTATTATCTCAATTCTTTCAAAAATAAGTGATTTGATGAAGGAAATATTCTAAGCTCTAACATTGACTGACATTAGTCTTGTTGTCAATGGGTCCATAGAAAGCGAAACATATTTCAATAATCTGCTTTCCAAGGAATGAAGGATGTTGGTGTGGAGGTAGTTAGGCTGGGATGATTGAGTTTCAAGCAATTTTCTATACGGAAGTGTGAGTTAGTGAGTGATAAGGGATTGCAAGAATTTTCATGTTGTACACTATCACTTGTGTAGTGCCCACTTCCCTTGGACACTTATTATATTTTTATTTCGATTATTGTTGACTATATACATGGATATTATTGTATTAGTTTGGCTTAGCATGATGTTAGACAATAGAGATACTTGGACTATTGTTGGATTTTGATTCATAGTATGATTTGTGTGGATTCTTAGAGAGACATTTTATATTGATGATGATGTGTTGTTGACATATTTATATATTTCTGACATTCAACATTCTCATCATATTGAGTAGGATTTAGTAGTTGAACTAATCTTGTGATCTTCTTGGTATTGATAAAATATAGAATTGAGATGTTGTTGGAATTTTAAAATAGTAACATTATTTTTCTAGATGATGATTCAATTTATATATGGATGATTGTTCACTTATATGCGTATATTTTATCTTGGATGTTTTTATGTGGCCACAAGGATGAAGGAGGTATTGTGTGATTTTTGGCAGGTAATTATATCACACCAATGAAATGGGGATTGGAGACCAACCACAACGAAATCTTTGGGTGGATACGAAAATGGTCAACATAGTAACTTGTGTTATCTTATGTGTTTTTATTTGTTGTTAGGGGGTTGCCATGGGGGATGACCTCCAATTATGACGAAGGGTTTGTGTATAGTTATTTTCCTTTCTTTTATTTAATTTTGGTGTATGTGATTTAATTTGTGATGTAATTTTATTTTATCATTAATTGATTTATGTGTCTAGATTAGTAAATTAATCATGTTACTAAACTAATTATGGATGGGACAAAATAATTCATTTATTAGATTAGATGGTTATTTGGTTTATGTTTTTTAAGTTGAGTGTAAGTAACTTGAGTGTTGTACACTCTACCTCACCTTGGAAATTCGGATTTGGCCTTAAGGGCCAATTTTGGAGGCTTGTGGGACAAGTTAAGCTTGTCCCACACCTCTTAATTTCTTATACCAACCCTACCTATGTGTTGGGGGGTAAAAAATAGACCCCATTATGTGTTTTGGAAGGTTAAAAGATGATATTTAATCGCACTTTATTACATGTGTTTAATTTTTGTGCTTAAAGGGTGTGGGTTAGAGTTGTGTGTGAAAGAGGTTTGTCATTCCTCTTAACCACACATTTATTGTGCATTGGGGTTGAGGTTGGACTTGTGAGGTGAATTTTAGGTTGAATGATGTTGCATCCTACATGGAGCCACCTCATACTCCTCTCTCCCTTTTCTATTTATTCAAGTTCTTTTGATTGTTTGGGGGTTATTTAATTTCTTTTTGTGATCTTGTATTTTGGAGTTGGAGGATTTTGGAGTGCTTGTGGATTTTGTTGGGGACTTCTGGTGATATATTGGGCTTGAAATATCTTGGTGTGTTTATTTTGGATCAAGATTTACTATGGAAAGGTAGGGTCTTGCACCCTTGTTTTCTTCTTTGTTTTCTTATATGTTATGTGTTGTATGGATGTATTTTCTTTCTTGAAGTGTTGGCTAGTGAAATGGCTTTAGGTTGTGTTGAGATAGTGAAATGAGGATGAAATATGTTGGGAGGCATAAGAGATTCTTTGTGTTTTTAGGAGGGAGTGGGTTTTAGATGCCCCACCTTGTTCTATTTTTTTATTTTGTGCATTGTGGCAGCCATAAGAGAGAGGGAGAAATAATCTTTAGGTAGGCATAAGAGATATGGCACCCAAGCCATACTCCCGTATCAATTGAACCGTATCAATATCTATATAGATAGGTAGAACCCCAAGAGATATCAAATGAACCCCCATATAGAATAGAATCTAGATAGGTGTATGGCCCCTATATATAGATATGGTAACCGAACCCGATTGCTAATATTGCTCAAAGAAAGTCTCGATGACGCCCTTTGGAATGGATCTGCTCCATCTAGAATATAGATCTAGATATGGGCGTATCTCTCTTATATAGGCCCTCTATATCTATCTCGGAAAGTGTTGGTGGGATCTACTCTCCGAGAATGGCCTAGATAGAGAGATGGGAGATAGATATGCCCTCTCCTCTCACCCGAGCATGGCCCTATCCCCCATATATAGATAGGCGGCTACACCCAAGCCGGATGAACCCCAATAGAATCTATATATAGGTGAATGGATGGATGAACCCGAGATAGGCATCCAAGGGATACTCCCGTATGAATGCATGGCTCCCCTAGTCTAGTCTATTAGGCTATCCTCCCATATAGATCTAGATAGAGAGATAGAGATATCTATAGATATGGAGAGATCTCTACTAATCTATATACGAAGTAGTGATATCACGTAGATAGGGCCCGATCGGCCGATTCTAGAGATGGCCCGAACCCTATAGATAGATATAGATATGGTACTCCCTAGAGTCTAGAGAGTCTAGAATATTGATGGCCCATATAGAGAGATAGATATGGTACTCCCTAGAGTCTAGAGAGTCTAGATATGGGGGAGCCCACTCTATATCTATATATGGGATATGGCCCTATAGATTAGATAAGATAGCGGCGAGAGAGATAAGATATGGCCAGATTAGATTAATGCTCTATGGCCAAGGCCCTATAGAGTAGAGAGATGGATTAGAGATGCCCACTCCTCCCTCTCATGTATCTAGCATGGCATGGCCATAGAGAGATAGATAGATAGAGATCTACCGGCATGGCCCCGACCTATCCCGATTGCTTTGGTTTCTCCCCTTGGGTCGAGGTGGGGAGAGCCCTAATTGAGACATCTCGATCACTAGTCTATTCTCGGTTCATCTCGATCCGGACCATATATAGATAGGGCTCAACTTGCACAACAAACTTCTCAACAGAGAGAATAGATATTTCTCGGCATGCATACGACCCAAGCCAATATCTTGTATCAAGATGAGATATGGCACCACCTCTCCATATATAGATCAATGCACGGCTCCGCTCTCCCCTAGTCTCTTCTCTATAGGCGAGCCTCCCTATCCTATAGAGAGAGATAAGATATGGCTAATGCCCGGAGATCCGATACTGACCCTATCCTATGAGAGATATGGGATATGGCCCCCACCCCTATAGTTGATTAGAAATATGGCCATACCCTCTCCGAGTAGAGATTAGTAGCTAGCCCTAGCCCCCGATATATTACGAGAACTATAAGGGATGGATTCGTAGCCAGCCTAGCCATAGAGATTAGAGATGAGATGAGAGAGTCGGGATGCTACTAACTCCATTGCTATCTCGAACTAGATAGAGCTGCTCTGCTCTACTAACTCCCGCCTGCTAACTC
The DNA here is from genome assembly GCA_018340775.1 of Taxus wallichiana var. yunnanensis. NCBI lineage: Eukaryota > Viridiplantae > Streptophyta > Pinopsida > Cupressales > Taxaceae > Taxus > Taxus wallichiana. The sequence continues at coordinate 794,772,774 of CM031240.1, read as the reverse complement.
TTGCTTTGTTAACTCGTGCTGCGAACTCGTGCTACTAACTCCTGCTTTGTAATCCTATCTCGAACCATATAAAGAGAGATATAGGTAGGCACTGGGTGCCTATATAGATAGATAGAGAGATAGATAGGGGGTGGAACTCTAGCTACCCCAGATAGAAATATAGGCCTTCGGTATGGGTCGGGGAAGCTATATAGATTTCAGTGAGCGGCGGCGGGTGAGGTGAGATTGACTATACCTATATTTCAAGACCTACACCTATATATTTATACCTCTCCACCAGATAGAGAGAGAAGGGTGAGTTCTATCTTGATGGTGGCTTAGGCTCGCCACCCAATAGGTTACCACCCAATCGATAGAAGTTGTCGCGGCACCTATAGTGGGACGAGAGACTTATCGCAATGCCCACAAATTGATTGACGATGTCTTTGTCACCAACATTCGTCAAGCAGGCCATGTGGGTCAGCTAGGCACTTCTCTGGCTAATGATACCTTGATCCTGAAGCCTTTGGAGTATCTTTCTCATAGGTGCCTTGATCTAGGTTTTCTTTGGATTCTGACAGCCGATTTTCCCGATGTTATTTCACCGCGCTCACTACACTTCATGTAGGAGATCAACCGATAGGGCCCCCAGCCAGCGTCGCCCTCTCCCTTTGTTTATATGAGCATGGGCCCGTCGACCCGCCACTCAACCCCCAAGATATAGATAGGCCCCCCCTCAGGGGATAGAAGGGGGATAGAGGGGGTCGAGGGGACTATCTAGAGTGCCACTCGGCCGCGGTTGAATCTAGATCCCATAGATCTAGAGGCCCTAGAGATAGATATGCCCCCTCGGGGACGAGGGAGACTCTCAGAGTATGCTCCCCTCTAGATCTATAGGCACCCGCTTGCCCGCATATAGATCTAGATGGGAGATAGATGGGGCCATCTCTCGGCCATCTCTTTCTCTATACGGCCATCTCTCTCTCGAGTGAGATATAGAGAAAGGGGGCATCTCTCGATTGGGCCCTATCAATATATGGGGGCCCCTATCTCCCATATAGAGTGAGTATAGATGGATATGGCGGCAGGACTCTCTAGATCTATTCCCATATATAGATAGGGGGTCGAGGGCCATATAGAGAGAGGGGGCACCGGAGTTCGAGATAGGGGCTCTCGATCGGCGAAAGGGCCTTGGCCCCTCGGGGTTGAGGAGATCAAGGAACCCCTAGATAGATCTACGGGGGCCTATCTAGATATTGGGGGCACTCAACCATTGGGAGAGCACTCGATCGATAGACCAAGGTGTGAGTGTAGTATGGATTATAGAGTTTAATTAGCATTCTCCCCATACCCATACCCGGATATTAGAGAGGGAGAGGCCCCCACTCCCCCTCCATATTGAGTTGAGAATTATAGATAGTGGTTTTAAGTGGGTTCGAACGACCCCTATAGATCTATATGCCCCTCGGAGGAGAGGATCCCCCTCCCTATAGATATTATTCTATGGGGCGGTTATATCTAGTTGGTGCCCTCTCGGCACCCACCCACCCGCCCGCCTAGATCTGATCATAAGATATAGAGCCGAGATATAATAGAGAGGGGGAGAGGGCCATCTCTCGGCCATCTCTCTCTATAGAGGAACATATCTCCTCGAGTTGAGATATAGAGAAAGGGGGAGGGCCATCTCTCGGTTGGGCGCTATCTCCCGAGGGTGGAGAATTCTCTCCGGCTATATATATAGAGGCGGGGCGCCCCCTCTATAGAGTTGGGAGATAGAGGGGGCCCATATATCTAGAGGGGCCGCCTCCCTATGAAGATATGGGGGTTGGGAGGGCCTATCCGGATCCGGGGTACTCCCATGGATCTTATTCTATGGGGGCTGATGTCGATCGATGCCCGAGCTTGAGATAGAGATAGAGGGGGTCGAGTGCACCATATATAGATAAGGTGAGCTGCTCACTCGAAAACGTTGTTGGATCGGGATATTCCTCCCTAGGTCCTCCAACTTGGAATGGATGGCGGAAAGTAGGTGGGAAGGCTGTGAGATGGATACGGTGCTTCACCCTCAACGCTTCTCCGGCTCTTGTGGCCCAACCCCGATTTCTTTATGGGCCCCCTATCTTATCTCTAGTCCCTTGGGCCCGAGTCACCCAAATGATCATACCAGGGAATTCTACCGTACTCAGTGTAGCTATGGTTGTGAATCTGTGAGCCATTTAGGCGAGGATTGTATGAAGTGGGTGATACATTTACAGATTCCTCTCGGGAGCTCTACAGTAACCACGATTCCCAGTAGGAAGTCATTGGCATATCGCGCATAGAAAATCCTAATTCCCCCTTGGGTCGAGGGCAGCCCCCTGCGGGGGCCCATAGATCTAGAGGGGGCACCTATAGATAGATCTAGCCCCTCGGGGACAAGGAGGCCTATCAGAAATGGGGAGAGAACCCCTCTCCCACCGCTCTAGATCTAGATAGGGGGCCCTTTAGAACTATATGGTCGGTTGAGTTCCCGGTCGAGGTTGAGTCCATATTGGTCATTGGGATGGGGAACCAATTTGGTGATCCAAACAATCAATATATATAGATAGGGGGCATGCTTTTGCTGGATCCTCTCTATCTTCGATCGAGCTTGTGTAGGTAGATGTTGCCCAGAGTAGGGCCAATAGTAGAGACGGAGGAAGGGAGGCTACCTATCCCTCTCTCCTTATCGGTCGAGGGTCCCCATAGAGAAGATATAGAGGAGGGGGTATCCTTTCCTACCGGTTGAGAGCCTCCGAAAATAGAGAGTCCCCTCCCCAGATCTAGATAGGCCTCCTCGATCTCTCGCCATATATCTATATAGGGAGGCGGGAGCCCCCTCTCCGAGGGGTCGCCCGCGACCCCCTCTCTAGAATTCTCAACTCTATATAGGGGGGGGGGGCCTATGACGATCTAGGGGGTCGAGTGGCGGCTATATCCATATCCTATCCCATATATCTAGAGGGGTGGGATCCCCTAGATATATGGGAGTAAAGAAAAATACATGCACCGGGTCGAACATATAGTTAGATGGCGGTCGAGTTCCGAGATCTATAGGGAAGGGGTCCGATGAGGTGAAATAACAAGCTATTATTTCCCCCATCGATCTCTTCCTTCGAGATTGGGATGAGTCGATGTCGGTCGATGGTGTGGAAACACTTGTTGATGCCAAATTCAAGAACCAATTTGAATAGCCCCACTCTTTTCTAATCGTATTAGGGCCGAGTGGCAGCCTCGACCAGTAGAAGTGAAATGTGTCCGAGAAACTTAGGATCGTAAATGGATTCGAGTACCACTCTTATCACCCTTTTTATGATCTTCTCTATCAGATTACTACTCTTGTGAGTGGTTGAGACTTACCATTCGGAGTCGTCACGAGAGCGAGTGATTTGGAAAGGGGAGAGAGCAAGGCCCATTTTTTCTCCGACTCGACTATCCACCGACTCGACTATCCAAAGTAACCATAGCCAGTGGGGTAAGAAGATGAGGTCAATGAAGAAAGGGAATGGGGACGATGCACCCTTCTCTATTATATCTTGCCAATGAAGAAAGGGGTGTGCTTATGATCTCGGCCACTCCCCACTATCAGCCTATGATCTCGACATGACAAGATTGGTTGGTTGTAGCCAACGTAACAAGATTGAGAAGCCATGATCTCAACGTGACATGGTTTACAAGATTGGTTGGTCGTAGCTATGACCCCGGTGATCTCGGTGATCTCGGTAATCTCGGCCGCTCCCCACTATCTCATCCCCACTACACTATCTCGGGGCAGCCCACTATCTCGGGACCCATATAGAGAAGATAGAATGGGGGGCTTAGCCTCCCGCCCCCTCTCTATAGAGAGATGGCTAGTATAGAGAGATGGCCACATCTATAGAGACTAGATATGGGCCCCTTCCTATCTTATCTATCTGGTGAGGCCTCTATATCTTTCGGCTAGTATCCCTCCCCAGAGAGATCTATATCTCTATAGGGCTCTATGGGGCCCCCTGGGAATAAGGTAGCCCAACTAGTGAAGCACAACTAGATTGAGGCCCTATATCTCTCTTTTCGGCACATCGGTTCTAGTTCAATCGGGCTATTCCGAGTGGTGGTCATAGAGCCGCATATAGATAGATGGGCCACTAGACCGAAAATTCTTATAGATCCCGAGCCTTCGGAAGGATCACGATCCGAAGGCCCGATTGGCCCGATCCAATATCTAGGTGGGTTGGGGACTCACCCGCTTGTTTGTTTGTAGCTGCCTCTGTAGATATAGGGACTAATGACGGGCGTATATCGTATTATATCATATCATATCATATACGTGATATAGCTGGATATAGTGCCTATCTGTACTATCTGGATCTTATCGAGAAAGCTACGAGGACTCTAGATATATGATATGGGTGCCCTATCTATAACTGTGAGATATATAGATCTCTCTAAAGGGAGGGTGGTAGTTCAAGAAAGCTGCCGGATAGATAAGATATTTCGGGAGGGTCTTTCGAGCAACCGATCTCTTGAGCAATTGATGGCCATATAGATCTATAAGGAAACCGATGGCCATAGAGATCTATAGGGCAACCGATCGAACCACCAAATGGAGCAATGAGATACGACTACCCCCATATCATATAGAGAGAGGGCCCCACCCATATCTATCCCCATATCTAGATATGGGACCGTCGGGCGGGAGAGGGCCATATAGAACAGAACTATAAGGCGTCGAGTGTTGTCGCACATAAAGAAAGAGAAAGAGAACCCAACGCCTTCGCATCCCCAGGGCTATATAGATCGAGTGCATACCAATTTATAGGCCCCCATGAATATGTATATTCCATATCCAGATGGTCTAGTTCTCTATATAGGGCACTCCCAACTCCGAGTCGAGCATATATAGATTTCGGATAGAGAGAGAGATAGAGAGAGATAGAGAGAGAGATATGATATAGATATAGATAGAGAGAGAGAGAGATAGATTGAGAGATAGAGAGAGAGATATAGATAGATCAAGAGATAGAGATAGAGAGATACTGAGATAGAGATAGGGGCCACCAACTCGAGGCCATATAGATAGGGGCCCCCATAGTCTTATTCAGGGTGCGGGGTGATTTCAGGTGACCCATTTCACTATGGCCTTGAACTACAAGACATAACTCCACCCATCTAATCTCTATTCTCTATAGGGGGCCATATAGAGAGAGGTCAATCCCTACCTGGTGAAGTCGCTGGTCAATGCCATATATAGATAGGGGCCCGAATACGAAGTCGGCCCATGGGTAGATAGATCTATAGGGGTGCATGGATGCATCCATTCTACCTAAGATACAACCGAGTCATCGGTTAGGTTGTATATCTCATCTCGCCATATAGAGAGATAAAGGGACGGGACCCCATATGGATGAGATGATATGGATCACCGGCTCTCTTCCACTCGGCTCACCGGGAAGATAGTGGGGTGCCATATATCTAATCGAACTAGAAGGGGGTGCTCATGCCCATATATAGATAGGGTGCACAGGGGCCCGATTAGAGAATAGAGGATTATAGAATAGTATTGGCCGGCGTGGTATAGGTATAGGTATAGGCAGTTGAGCCCTCCATACTTCAGAATTCTAGATAGGGCTCATACCAACTCTTCTGCACTGAAGTCGGAATCGACCAACTACTCCCTCTATCTATAGAGTAGAACAAGCCCCCATACAGATATAAGCGCATCGAGTGATATATATAATATATATATATATGGTCATTGAAGTCATCCCGAGGCAATCGATGAGATGATGGGGCGGTCCCGAGGTTACCACTACGACACGACATAAGGAGGGCATCATTATATCACTACATAAGGGAAGGGTGTAGTGATATTCTACGTGGCACTCGGATGAATGGTGTGGTGACAAGGAACTATGGAATCCAGTAAGCCCACCGGAATTATGTTAGTGCATGGCTCGGACCAAGCCCCAAATCCACATGTGTTTAGCAAACAATCTCATCTCGACTCAATGAAATGAAGTCCTATCCTTGAGCTCATATATCTATATCACGTATGTAATATATTACGAGGGAATGGGGTCTTGGGATGAAGGAGATCCCTTGATCAATAAAGGAATTCAGATATAGGGGGTTGGGCTGGTTGGGAACTCTATATAGCCATGTGCTCAACCGGTAGTCTCCTCGGCCTTCTTGTCCTAGCGGATGAGAGCATAGACAACCAACCAACTAATATAGATAGAGTAGAGAGGGGGCCGGATCGAGTATGCGATGGGAGTATAGTCCGGATAGTCCTAGTGCTGTGGGTGGGAGCGAGAGATATCTTTGTTTGTGTACTCGTAGATTGCAAGATGCCACTATAATGTCATATTGTACGATGGGAGTCTTGATTGGCTATATATAGATATGGCAGCATCCATGATGTATTGGATTGGCGGAGTTCATGCCGAAACAATAAATGAATAATGGCACTCTATCTGACTGCTCTATCTTGGTATTAGCTACTAGCGGGAATCGAGAGAGTCTTCAAGTAAGCGGAAAGGCACTCTAGTTTGTTGTCGCTCATTTCTTGGGCCGATAGAAGTGGAGATGCGTCGGCCCATACATTATGCCAAGGGTGGTGGAGAAGTGGGTGTTTCGTTATATATATATATATATATATATCTGTCTCTCTTGTCGAGCGCCCCATATAGAGAGATATCTAGGATCGATAGCGAGTGATTGGCATTGGCTCTGTCGAGTTTTTGCACTTGTCACCAAATCGTGACCTAATCTATATAGGGCTCCTTCATCGGGGCCCTCTATATCTCTATATACGGGCCCGTCAGCCCGACTATGACTACGACTATAGATAGTCACCCTCCTCCCCCTAACGGGGGAGATCCCCCTCTCTCTATATTCAACCTCCCCGGAACTATAGAGAGGGGGGGGGCCCTCTCTCTCTATTCAACCTCCCCTCCCGAGATAGAATAGAGAGGGTAGGGGCCCTCTCTCCCTATTCAACCTCCCCGGATCTATGAGAGGAGCCCAACCCCCTATCTATATATGGTTCAAATCAAAGGGGAGGAAAGGAGGATAGATATAGAAGCGGCGAAAAGAACTATAGAGGCCCCCAAAGAATGAGGGGAGGGGCCACCCTTGAAGAATGAGGGGAGGGGGTGGGTCTACTATAGAGATTAGATAGGCCACGACCTCGTGCCTATTGATTGCACCGTAGGCCACTCAATCTATATATAGCCATAGCCAAGGCCAACTAAACTCTCTCTATATAGTTGAGGAGGGCCCCTGACCCATATAGATATCTATATCACGGGAGGAATTCTCTATTCTATAACTATAGATAGTCGGGGGCCTGGGGCCAAATAAACTTCTATAGCCTAGCCGCCTTCCCCTCGATTGATAACAAACATCGCATATAGATATTGGGCACTATGGGCACAATCTCGAACTAGTATCCTCTTAGAGTACAAAGGCGGGAGAGATATGCGATCTTACTATCGGCGGAATAGAATATCTATCCACAGAGAGAACCAGGAGAGAAGATCGTATAGATATAGGGGCCTCTCCAAGTCTATATATATTAAATCGAGTCCCTGGTAGTATGAAGATTATAATACACGTCAAGCTGGTATATATATAGATCTATATAGATATATTTATATATATCTACAATCGGCACGAGATCTCTGCAAGTTATAGAGATATAGGGTCGAGTGCCCTATCTATATATCTCGGGCACCGCATCGGATATATAGATAGATAGATATGAGCCATAGTATCTATATATGGCTCAGTGAGTACCTGGGGAAGGTCGGCTCATCGCCCAGTAGTCCGGTCCCACTATATAGATATTCTATATATGGGTCCATTCCATACCCGCCTTTGTCTATATGGCTTCCCGATGGCTAATCCCTATCTATATATTCTCTATCTGCACATATAGAGAGAGGAGGCCAAGCATATCTATAGAGAGGGGAAGTCATATGATATGCCTCTCTATGCTATATATATGGGGTGGGGATCTCTTTATATATATGTGTGCAGGCGAAGTAAATGACCATAGAAAAGAATCGACTATGACTATGAGATAGAGATGAGATACACATGCATATATACTACTTGCAACTATCATTTCTGCCCTACCATATATATGGGGTTAAGGATCTGTTGTGGTTCCTTCTTCGATGAGATGGATACGAGCTAGATCTAGTCTTGATAACAGATGAATACAATGTATCGCCCCTAGTCTCTATAGTGGTTGGGTACAAGGAACACCGGTGCGGAGGGTACATGTACAAAGAAAGGAGAAATCTCTATTATCTACGACGTGAGCCATGATGCTTGCTCATGTCTATCTATATATATGGTGGTGAATCAACTTCCTGCAGATCTCTATATAGGGTAGGGTAGGGTAGGGTATGGCCCGATACCGGATGGTTTGGTGAATCCAGATGCTTCCTAGATCTATATGGAGGGCCAGTTTGGTGAGCCGGTGAATAGTCACTTACCACTTAATATAATATATATAATAATGGGTTGGGTTGGGTTGGGTTGGGTTGTTACTAGTCGGCCCATATCTATATAGATATTGCATCCATCACCCCGGGTTGTACCATGTATAGAATGAGGGCACGGGGTTGGGTTGTTATGATTAGATTCTATTATATTTGGGAGATTAGAGGGACAGTGCCTTTGGATCGGATAGAGTACCAACCACCCTTAGGATTTCATGCTGTCCCAAGCCCTAACCGCAATATGTGTGGAGTGTCCAGTGTACCTAGAATTTTAGGTAAAATTTCCTAAAATCTAGAGACAGAATGCCAAAAATACCCTAAAATATAGAGTCATAATTCCCAAAATTAGAGTCAAAATGACTCCTGCCCCAAAAACCCTACAGAAAATGTCCCGAAAAATCCCCTAAAGACCCCTCCCATGCCCTAAAGACCCTTAAAAATACCCTAAGAAAAACTGAAAATACCTTAAAATATGTTACAATGGGGAAGAAAATCCCATAGAATATAGTGTCAAAATGCCCTAAAATCTCGATTCGAGAATGCCCAAAATCCCCTAATATAGAGATATGTATATATAAAATCCCCTAATATATATATTTATATAAAATCCCCCTAATATCTAGAAAATACCCCTGCCCTATGGCACCCTCCCTTTAGGGAGGGTGAAATAATCCTAATAAAAAATGCCCCTACCTGTGGAAGCCCTCCCTCCCTAAAATGACCCCTTCCCTTTAGCACCCTCCCTAAAATACCTCACATATGTTGACAATGCACCCTTCTGGCAGCCCTCCCTCCCTAAAATGACCCCACTCCTTTGGCACCCTCCGTAAAGGGAGGGTGGAAAAGGAAGGGTGAAAATGACTCCTTCCCTTTGGCACCCTCCCTTTACATAGGCATCCCTCTCTCCCTAAAATACCCTAACATATGTTATGAGAAAAGACCTAACATATGTTATGTGAGATATCCTAACATATGTTATGATAGATATCCTAACAAAATACCTAATAAAAATGCCCTGCCCAGAGACATCCTTTTTCTTTTACATTTGGCATCCTCTCTAAAGTGGCGAGGCATTTTTATTAGGGTATTTTGTTAGGATATCTATCATAACATATGTTAGGATATCTATCATAACATATGTTAGGATATCTATCATAACATATGTTAGGGTCTTTTCTATCATAACATATGTTAGGGTATTTTGGGGAGGGAGGGATGCCTGTGTAAAGGGAGGGTGCCAAAGGGATGGGGTCATTTTAGGGAGGGAGGGCTTCCGGGCATGGTGCATTGTCAACATATGTGAGGTATTTTAGGGAGGGTGCCAAAGGAAGGGGTCATTTTAGGGAGGGAGGGCTGCCACGGCGGGGCATTTTTATTAGGATTATTTCACCCTCCTAAAGGGAGGGTGCCACACAAAGCAGGGGTATTTTCTAGATATTAGGGGATTTTATAGATATATATCTCTATATTAGGGGATTTTATAGATATTAGGGGATTTTGGGCATTCGACTTTAGATTTTAGGGCATTTTGACACTATATTCTAGGATTTTCTTCCCCATTGCAACATATTTTGAGGTATTTTGAGTTTTCTTAGGGTATATTAACGGGTCTTTAGGGCGAGGGTAGGGGTCTTTAGAGGAATTTTGGGGACATTTTCTTTAGGGTTTTGGAGGCGGGGGTCATTTTGACTCTAATTTTGGGCATTATGACTCTATATTTTAGGGGATTCAGGCATTCGACTCTAGATTTTAGGAAATTTTACCTAAAATTCTAGGGTATTTTTAACAAATACCACGAGATCTAGTATCCCTCTTTAGGGTATTGAATCCCCTAAATCCACCTAAATCTAGTTTCCCTCTTTATGGTATTGAATTCCTCACTGGGATCGCTCGCTCACATCGCTCGCTTGAGGATCGCTCCCTCACAGAGTTTTTTTGGCGGTCGCCCATAGGGCCACCTTTGTATTCCTTATAGATAAAATACCGTAAGATCTAGTGTCCATATTTAGGGTATTGAATACCCCTCCCCCTAAATACCCTCAATACCCTATAATCTAGTGTCCCTCTTTAGGGTATTGAATCCCCTTAATCTAGTTAAATACCCTAAATCTGTCGACTTCCAAAATGCCCCTTCATACATTCCGCATGAAAACCCAAGAATCATTACTATAATGCCATGGCTAATATTTATCTTATTAAGTTGGTAGTGACTCAAACTGCCCATTGCTTGTCAAAAGCAGTGTCAAGAACAAGTATTTGGGGATCAAATTGCATTTGAATATATATACTTGTAAATTGCATTTGAATAGCTATACTCGTAAATTGCATTTGAATAGTTGTACTCGTAGTTATTCTAGTGGTGATTATTCATGTAAGGAATGAACTATTGATCGCTTACGGAATAATTTATACCAAAAGAAGGAGTCTATCTCTAGCTCTAGTGATAAAAAGGTGTCTAATGTTACTATGTATCGGCATGAAGTTATCAAGTTGTTGGTTCGGTCGAAACAGAATGGTCAATATTTGAGCCGGGAAGAGTTTTGTACTTACGAAACAAATCGAAGATCTTACTATTAATTTTGATGAGAATAGTTTGTTTAAAACTTATCGAGCTTGATAAAACTATTAATTCATCAAGATCTCGATTCTTTGCTAAGCTTTATCTGAGAATAATAGCGGCCTATCGAGAAATGGATCTCCTATATATTCGGGTATTTTATAAATATACATTGGAAGCTATAATTATTCATGTACTAGGATCTTTTCAAGCTGTATGTACGAGATTTATCCGTCGTTAGGGTATCTACTTTGATCCAATAGATTGATTCTATGCGAGTTCAAACTTTTAATATGGGTATGAAGAAAGCGGTAGTAAGGACGATGTTAAGTTATCTTTCTACCTAGATAAAAATAAAAAAGAAGAAAAATGACTAGGATTCATTATGCTATCGGGATCAAGTTCGTGGAGTTCTTGGTTGAAACAAAATTTATTACCTTGAGCATTGGAGCAAGCTATACGCCAAGTATTACCAGTTTCTAAGATTAAGGGTTATATACAAAATTGTTACACCATATGCAATTTTGACTTAAGTATCCTTCTATTAAACTCAATCTTCCCATGGTTTACGAACCATTGCCTTGGAAATCTAAGGTAGATGTACCGTCCACGTTAGCTGATATAGAAGGGGGTACTTAAGTGGACTAATGGGAGACATCTCTAATAGATTTCATCTATTCACTTCTCATAACTACATCCATTTCTATATCCAGTTGAATTCTCCAAGGGCTATGTGCAAGGTATTGAATACACTTTAGTCTCAAGTCTTCGAGATCAACTCTAATGTATTGTCATTCATTATGGACAATCGTGAGGAATTAGAAGATGTGGGTATTGTCATTAATAGAAGTCTAGTGAAGGTTAATCTACCAATGGCTTCTGACCTATTGAGGCTCTGTTACTTCAATGACGATCTTTGTGAAGGAGGTGTGTGTAGCTGTAACCTTACATTACTTGAGAATTAGTGAAGCGGGTGCAGCGGGATAGGTATGAATATTTCTTATTAACTCTTGCCGGTGCATACGCTGGCTATGAATTATATCTACCAGCGTTCATGGACTTCCATGGTAGAATATACCGAGCTGGTGTATTGCATTTTCACGAGTGGAATTTAGCTAGAAGTTTGATCATATTTGGCTCTAACTCCCAAGCTCAGAACTAACCAAGTGTGATGAGATTTCTCTCGAGAATTCAATTAGCATGTGCTACTGACCTTTAAGTATAAGAAATTCTCATCGTTAAATAAATCTTATAGCTGCTATATACAAAATTGTGAACAAATGATTGAATCAGACGATAGTTTAATTCACTTAGCACTTAAAGCTAGTGATCCATTTCAATTCATAGACAAGGTTCTATCTAACGAAAGAGTTACTTGATATCGATAGAATTCATGGTTTGAATATCATTCCATTGACTCAAGATGCATCTACGAGTGCTTATCAAATCATGAGTTACCTCTTTCTTAACACTTTGAAATGGGTAGGCGAACGAATCTCATTCCATCTCCCGAAAGGGATATCCAAGATTTGTATAAGTGTTTGAAAGATGAGCTTCTGGAGTTCTTGCATTCAAGATTGGATAGTAAGTATGCTATCATAGAATCTCGATTAATGAGAAATCTCGCAAAACATCTCTTTATGCCGTTAATATATGGTAAGACGGTTATAACCATGGCTAGTGATATTCGTGAGGCTTATGGTCCTTTGCTAAGGCCTAAGGATTACTATCACATCGCTAAAATTTTCCATGAATTATGGATCAATAAATATCCAGGACATAGCCAATTTAATGAAGTTGATTAACCTAATAGGTTGGTTTTGTTCAGCCTTGGATCAACTTGTGATCTATAGTATTTCATACTTAACGCATTGTCGAGGATTTATATGTGTAGCGATAAAGCGAGATATATGGCTTTATGATAGGGTGCACTTGAAGAGATGGCGGGCTACTATCCGAGTGCCTACCTTGGTTAGGGATAAGCACAAGACTCAAGTATCTACTGCATCAACTTTATTCATCGAAAGATGCTTTTATAGCTATGAAAGTGGTGGAGCAATTGAATTTAATTAAAGCGCCAGTATACATGGTACACGATAATTTCATAACAACATCTTTTTCCTTTGCTCGGTTCCTACAATCTATACCAAAGTCTTTATTGACATGGGTCCTCCACTTCGTATAATCAATGAATTTATTAGAATGAATCTAATCCACACCACTACTCTTTGGAGAGTTGTTGAATGATCCATATCCTATGAACTCTGACAGGGTGAATGAGCCTATTACAGGCGTGTCTCTTAGATCTATTCTAATATCTCTGGTGCCAAAGGATTTGAGTGTCAATGATAAGTCAAAATGGTCTAAAAAAATTGATGATACTGTGAGTTGTTACGATAAATATGTATATAATATGTGCGGTGAAGCTCTACCTACGCATGCTCGGAGGCTTCATGCTGAGAAGTGGAATGAATTTCATTCACTTCTCAAGAGCTGGGAGTCTCTCGGATTTAACTACAGCGTGCACTTTTAAAGGACCTTGAAATCCATGTACAATTCTTATTCGAACCGTTTAAATCTGTTAATCGAATGGGAAAGATGCCTGGATCCATATGTAGGATTGAGAATAGCTGAAGATAGATTTAAAATACCTTACCTATGATGTGCTGACTATGAAATGATAGCATTGGTAGTACTACTCTGCTATTAATGAAGTACACATACAATACTGAGTTTGAGTATGGTAATTTTACCATAAGTTATGTCATGAAAATACCAACCGGATATGTTGCCTATACAATTGGTACTGCTATTTCTTTGAATGATAAAAGTGGGAATGCAGCTCCTAACGTGGATGTATATGCAAAGATATTGAAACTCTGTATTCATAAAGCTGAGGATTACGATGAAGCACTGCTATCAGGTATATTCGTTTGAGTGTATCTGAGAGGTATGAAGGAAAAAGAGGTACCTCTTAGCTCCGATGAAATAGATGCCATAATTATGCAATTAATGAAAGTTGTCATAGATGGTAGTGGTGAACCCAAAGAAGTGGAAGCTATGGGTAGGAAGATTCATTATCCCAATCATGTACCTGCACTCAAACCTACAACTAATGAAAGGAGGCCTTTCATTGTTGCGATACGAAGACTGTTCTAATCAATAATGTTCATGTACCCTACGCAGTGGGGTTCATAGCGCTTAGGCCGGGTGAAGATATAGGGGTCTACCCAGATTCTACCTTTAAAACATATTTCGGTGAGGATGACCTCTTTCATATACCTGAATTTGAAGACAGGGAGTGATCGAATGTTGTTCGAATTTGTAGAGCATTTAGCAATCCTTGCTGATCGAACTAATATTTGAGCGGTATACTTCCATAACTTCTCATGATTCGATGGGATTCTATTAATGAAATATTATGCTTCTCGTAAGGATAAGGGATACACCATCAAACCTATCATGAGGAATCTTAGACTTTATGAGTTATTAGTGTATAAGGGTAATAAACGGATGTTCCATCTAAGAGATTCATTAACTCTGCTACCAAGTAGTCTAGCTACATTGGCTAAGACTTTATGTCTGCAATTAGGCTCTAAAGGATCCTTCCCACATGAGGAAGTGCAAGTGTCAAATCTGAAGGATCTTAGAGAGCAACTGCTGGAGTATATGATACAGGATATTCATCTGTTAGGGGGTGTTATGCTCAAGGAACAAGATATTTATTGGAGTCAGTACAAAGTTGATATCGAGAATTGCTTGACATTGTCAATGCTAGCTATGACCATTTATCGTATGAGCTATTACGATCCAATTAGTTGGTCTATCCATATCCCAAGCAGGAACGAAGATACATTCATTCGGCATGGGTATTATGGAGGCCATGCTAATACGTATAAGCCATATGGTGAAAATCTATACTACTATGATGTAAACTCATTATACCCATATATCATGAAATCTTGCCCTATGCGAGGGGAGTACGCTGTATGGCTTGCTAATTTGGAAGGCCAGAATTGTCCAACTTGTATGGATTTATTGAGGCTTATGTAGTGTGTCCTAGTACCATTAAAAGACCATTCTTACCATATAGGGATCATAATGACACTTTACTATTCCCAATTGGTAAATTCGTTGGCGTGTATTTCAGCAAAGAATTGATTTATGAAGCGCGACTTAGGTTACAAGATCTTCCCAATAAGGGGCTACTTGTTTGAGAAGAAGCCTAGTTCTTTCGATAGCTTTGTTACATCCCTCTTTGGGAGAAGGCAAGAAGCTAAGCTATCCGGTGATGAAGCTATGGCTTATAGCTACAAGATCCTCATGAACTCGCTCTACGGTAGATTTGGTATCAACCCCAAAAGTACCATAACAGAGGTATGCAATAGGGATAGATATGACTATTTGACATAGAGGGACAATTTGATCTTTGGGGCCAAGATGAGCAAACAGTACTATATCGTAAGCTACGTCAGCAATACCGGAAATGTCGAAGACAAAGACTGGAATCCACCAAAGATCTCAGCTATTCAATTGGCAGCTGCAATTACAGTTCACTCCCGTATTCATATGTACAAATACATCTCCAGACCCGACTTTTACTACACTGATACTGACTCCGCCATTCTAGGAAGTCCTCTCCCAAAAGATGAAATATCTCCCACCGAATTAGGTAAGCTAAAGATAGAGAACTTTGTCAAGAGAGGTATCTTCTTAGCACCCAAAAGCTATACCTTAATCACCGAAGAAGAGGGATATTATAAAGCATAAAGGGCTTGTTAAAGACTTGGTCAATGTTGAATGGTTAGAATCACAATATGCTGATCTCTCCCGAACCAAATATATAACCGTCGAATCAACTTAATCGATTGGCACACCCTTAACATTGCCAAAAAGGCCTACCAAATCAACCTCGGTATCAAACTAGGTAGGAAAAAGAGACCTGTCTACGATAATAACAATGTATGGGTAGACACACAACCCAAAGATGTAACTGACTTCAGAGGCCAAGAAAGCCATATTATGAGATTTGAATTGATGATACTTAGGGAGCTGCTAGATAAGAAAGATCAAGAATATACTCGGAGGCTTGACAAGAAAGATAAAGAATATGCTTATCTGCAGAAAGAATATGCTTAGATTATTGCTATGCTAAAAGAAAATGCTCGAGTATTACTAATCTAGAGTCAAATCTTGCTAGTCTGGAGTCAAAACTGGCTAAACAACATGAATTGATTAAATCACTATCTGCAACGGCTAAGCCACCTACTAAGTCCAAGCACCCTACAACGCAGTCTCCAGCTAAGCCTCGAACGCCTCACTTGACTAATCCCAAAACGGTATTAGAGCAACCTCCTAATCCGAAGGGGAAGGGTAAGAAGCCGAAGGGCAAGAGTGAGAAGCAGAAAGGGAAGGGTAAGGTGCCGTAGGGCAAGAAGCCATAGGTAAATAACACTAGCTAACCTGCCTAGGTAGCTTTTTATGGCAAGGTTTGGTGGTCATTTCGGTTTATTTGAAGGGCTCCCCTTCCCTTAAAGAACTACCATCCCGGGACTAGCTTCACCATCCCATACCTTTCGTCGTGGGGTGGTAATTTATGGTAGGTTGGAAGTTCGGAGGATTAATCGGTGGAAGGGCACCCCGCATGACCGGGTCCCTATCTTCGAGGCGAGCCACCAAGGTTGGATGGGCCGATGGCAAGGGCCAGATACCAATGGCCAGTATTGATTTCCATCCCTACCTTAAGTACCGGATGGAAGGACAACCATCCCTACCTTAACTACCGAAAGTAAGGAGAACCATCTATTCCGGTTCTCCTTCCGGATTATTTGAAGGACACCCATCCCTCCCTTGAAGCAACCCACCAAAGAACAATCCCTACCCACCAAACAACCATCCCTAGCCACCCACCAAACTACCCTCACAACCCTAAACCTTACCACCTTAACTAGCCACCAAAAAACCATCCCTACCCACCAACCCACCGAACTCCCTCACTACCCACCACCCTACCACCGAACAACCATCACTACCCACCACACTCCCATCACTGTGTAAAGGGGAGGGTGCCCACAGGAGTCCCAATAGCACCCTCCCTTTAGGGAGTGATGCTTGTGTAAAGGAGGGTGCCACATGCATCCCTCCCTAAAGTGTGGGACCTACCCTTTAGAAAAGGGTGCTGTGTAAAGGAGGGAAGGCTGCCACAGGAAGGGGTAGGGGCATTTTTTTTAAAAAAAAATTTATTAGGATTATTTTTTTATTCCCCATTGTAACTACCCTAGAATTTGAGGTAAAACTTCCTAAAATATAGAGTCGAATGCCCAAAATATCCTAAAATATAGAGTCATAATGCCCAAAATTAGAGTCAAAATGACCCCTGCCTCGAAAAACCCTAAAGAAAATGTCGCGAAAAATCCCCTAAAGACCCCCGAAAATACCCTAAGAAAACATGAAAATAGCTCAAAATATGTTACAATGGGGAAGAAAATCCCTAGAATATAGTGTCAAAATGCCCTAAAATCTAGAGTCGAGAATGCCCAAAATCCCCGTAATATCTATAAAATCCCTAATATAGAGATATATATCTATAAAATCCCCTAATATATATATTTATATAAAATACCCCTAATATCTAGAAAATACCCTAAAGCAAGTGTCCCCATAAATGCCCCCGCCCTCCCTACCATATTATTTTTTTTTTAAATGTCATCATAGATTTAAAATGTCATAAAAGATTTATAAAATACCCTAATATCTATACCTAATATCTATAAAATACCCTAATATCTATACCTAATATCTATAAAATACCCCTAATATCTAGACCTAATATTTTAGGGAGGGTGAAATAATCCTAATAAAAATTACCCCGCTTGTGGCAGCCCTCCCTCCCCGAAATGACCCCTTCCCTTTGGCACCCTCCCTAAAATACCCTAACATATGCTATGACAAAAAAGACCTAACATATGTTATGATGATATCCTAACAAAATACCTAATAAAAATTCCCCTACCAGAGGAATCCTTCTTTTACATAGGTATCATCCCTAAAGTGGCGGGGGCATTTTTATTACGGTATTTTGTTAGGATATCTGTCATAACATATGTTAGGGTATTTTAGGGAGGGTGCAAAGGGAAGGGGTAATTTTAGGGAGGGAGGGTTGCCACAAGCGGGGTAATTTTTATTAGGATTATTTCACCCTCCCTAAAATATTAGGTCTAGATATTAGGGGTATTTTATGGATATTAGGTATAGATATTAGGGGTATTTTATATATATTAGGGTATTTTATAAATCTATGATGACATATTTTTAAAAATCTATGATGACATTTAAAGAAAAATAATCTATGATAACATATTTTAAATCTATAATTACATAGATATTTTTTTAAATAAGGTAGGAGGGTAGGGGCATTTATGGGGACACTTGCTTTAGGGTATTTTCTAGATATTAGGGGATTTTATATAAATATATATATTAGGTGGATTTTATAGATATATATCTCTATATTAGGGGATTATGGGCATTCGACTCTAGATTTTAGGGCATTTCGACACTATATTCTAGGGGATTTTCTTCCCCATTGTAAAATATTTTGAGGTATTTTAAGTTTTTCTTAGGGTATTTTCGGGGTCTTTAGGGCATGGGTAGGGGTCTTTAGGGGATTTTTCGGCGACATTTTCTTTAGGGTTTTGAGGCGGGGGTCATTTTGACTCTAATTTTGGGCATTATGACTCTATATTTTAGGGGATTTTGGGCATTCGACTCTAGATTTTAAGAAATTTTAGGTAAATTTTCCTAAAATCTAGAGTCGAATGACCAAAATCCCCTAAAATATAGAGACATAATGCCCAAAATTAGAGTCAAAATGACCCCGCCCCAAAACCCTAAAGAAAATGTCGAAAAATCCCCTAAAGACCCCTACCCATGCCCTAAAGACCCATGAAAATACCCTAAGAAAACCTTAAAATACCTCAAAATATGTTACAATGGGGAAGAAAATCCCCTAGAATATAGTGTCAAAATGCCCTAGAATCTAGAGTCGAATGCCCAAAATCCCCTAATATAGAGATATATATCTATAAAATCCCCTAATATATATATTTCTATTAAATCCCCTAATATCTAGAAAATACCCCCCCACTTCTGTGGCACCCTCCTTTAGGGAGGGTGAAATAATCCTAATAAAAATGCCCGCCTGTGGCAGCCTCTCCCTCCCTAAAATGACCCCTTCCCTTTGGCACCCTCCCTAAAATACCTCACATATGTTGACAATGCACCTGCCAGTAGCCCTCCCTCTCGAAAATGACCTCATCCCTTTGGCACCCTCCCTAAAGGGAGGGTGGAAAATGACCCCTTCCCTTTGGCACCCTCCCTTTACACAGGCATCCCTCCCTCCCTAAAATACCCTAACATATGTTATGACAGAAAAGACCCTAACATATGTTATGACAGATATCCTAACATATGTTATGACAAATATCCTAACAAAATACCTAATAAAAATGCCCCCGCCACTTTAGAGAGGATGCCTATGTAAAAGAAAAAGGATGTCTCTGGCAGGGGCATTTTTGTTAGGGTATTTTGTTAGGATATATGTCATAACATATGTTAGGTATTTTCTGTCATAACATATGTTAGCATATTTTAGGGACGGAGGGATGCCTATGTAAAGGAGGGTGCCAAAGGGAATGGGTCATTTTACACCCTCCTTTTCCACCCTCCCTTTAGGAAGGGTGCCAAAGGGATGGGGTCATTTTAGGGAGGAGGGCTGCGGGGAAGGGTGCATTGTCAACATATGTGAGGTATTTTAGGGAGGGTGCCAAAGGGAAGGGGTCATTTTAGGTAGGGAGGGCTGCCACAGTGTGCAGGGGGTATTTTTATTAGGATTATTTCACCCTCCTTAAAGGGAGGGTGCCTGAAGGAAGGGGTATTTTCTATATATTAGGGGATTTTATATAAATATATATATTAGGGGATTTTATAGATATATATCTCTATATTAGGGGATTTTATAGATATTAGGGGTATTTTGGACATTCGACTCTAGATTTTAGGGCATTTTGACACTATATTCTAGGGATTTTCTTCCCCATTGTAACATATTTTGAGTAATTTTCAGGTTTTCTTAGGGTATTTTCAGGGTCTTTAGGGCATGGGTAGGGGTCTTTAGGGTATTTTTTGGGGACATTTTCTTGAGGGTTTTTTGAAAGGGGGTCATTTCGACTCTAATTTTGGGCATTATGACTCTATATTTTAGGAAATTTTACCTAAAATTCTAGGTTATTTTTTTTTGTCTCCAATGTACAGGTTCTACATAATGGGTCAATTTAATTCCTCTGGATCTCGTTGTTGAATTCCATCCTATCAAAGGATTCTCGCATGTTTTCATTGACAATATTTTAATTTTCCACCTTTCATTTTTTCCATACCCTTATTTTTGTTGCCTTAGTGAAAAGTATACACACTCCACGTAGCTCAATGAAAAAGTCACAAGGCTTGGAAAATTTTTACTCCAGATCCCTACAAGTTTGCTCCATGCTTTTTTTGTAGTACCCATGATCCATGTTGTTTGTCGCAAAGGAAAAACCTTCATGTTAAAAAACAATGTAAAATAAAAAATAAAGAAACACATAAATAAAATAGAATAGTAAAATAATAATTAAATTTAGACTAGAGGGAGGCAACTATGTTGGAGGAAGAGTGCTTGTGGTAGGTGGTGATTTCATTTTGAATGGACTAATGACAGTGGTTGGGAGGAGTAGGCATGGAGCATGGTTATGGAATCCAAATGAAATCCGTGTGGTAGGTAGTTTGGCATGTAGGAGACGTCTTGGCGAGGATATGGACACCCTTTCGACCTCTTATTTTCATTACATAATAATACAAGTACTTTATTTTTAGATCCAGATACATTAACCATGCTGAAACCCATGCCAATGTTGCAAGTTTAGCAGAAGTTATATGGTTGCAATGTTTGACCAAATGAAATAATGAGACAACTTCTCATGGAATGTAATATGGAACTATACACAAGACATGGGTTTCCTCACAGACGAGTCAAATTGTTTATCTTATGCAACAAAAATGTCTCCAACCTGATAAGTTTACATTTTCTTGTGTACTCTTGGCCTGTGCCAAAATGTGAGCTCTGGAATAGGGTATGTATGTCCATCAAAGCATAAAAGATAGAGGAATTGATCGGATGTTGTAGTTGCAAATGCTTTGGTAGACATGTATGCATAATGTGGAAGCATAGACACGCACATGAATTTTTTGACAAAATGTCTTAAGAAAAAATGTAGTTTTGGTGGACAACATTGACTACAAGATATACACAAAGTGGGTTTGTTGAAAAGGCTTATAAAATTTCAAGCAAATGCAATTGTAGATGTAAAGACAAATGTCACAATCTTAGAAAACATCCTCTCATCCAAAGTGTGTGAAGCTTGAAAAATGGCAGGTATGTCTAGTAAAATGAATTTACAAATGTAAAATATATCTCCATAACCTCTCTTAAGCACCTCATCTAGTTAGGCGCATTGCAAATCTTGTGAGTTTAAGACTAGGAGTGGAGGGTATTGGCATTGTATAGTAATTATTATTTTTGTCTCACTTTGTTGAATTTGGGAAGCATGTTCTCGGTTTGTGAGTTTTTGACAAAACACATCAAAAATGGGATGTATTTCCATGGGAAGAAATGAGTGTAGGCTGTGTACAAAATGAGTTCGTTAAAAATGCATACATGAAAAAAACTTGTAAATATTCATGGAGGAATAATAGTTTAGATAGATAAAGATTTTATTTGTAAAGATAAACTTGACAGGGATGACCTCCACCTTAGAAGGAAAGAGGAAGACTCTTGCGCAAGGGATGTATTTGTTGATACTTAAAAAAAATTAAAAAAATGGATGACACATGGAGATGGAGGGTAAGACAATATTAGGAATGGAGGAAAGCAAAGTTGTTCGAGGTGTATTACATGATAGATAGGGGGATAAGAGATCTTTTCTTTTAGATAAGAGAAATCTTGGAGAGGATAAATATTATAGAAATGAGAGTAATACCAAGAAGAAAGAAGATTCATGAATATTCATAGGGATAAATTATATGAAAATATGAGGAACGCAAAACATGACAAGGGTAAAGATTGTATTGACAAGGATAATAGATAAAATTTCCATGAAAGGGATGGTATGTGTTTTAGGGAGGATCACTTGATTTACAAAAAAATAAGTCTAAGACAGAATGTTTAGTAGAATCTTTGAAAGAGAGTGGGAGTCTTACGGAATGTAGGTGAACCTAACTGGAGAACTTTGTGCACTGCGGATGCTAATATTTTCTAGGCATTGTCTCCCTTACCTTGATCTTTTAGAATTTTCATATAATTTGGTTATTCATTTACAAATTAAAAAAATATATGAAACCATTAGATACGATACAATTGGATATTATAATCAGGCTAATAGCATGAAACAATATAACTCCACCTTATTATTTACCTCAGTAATTTCAATTTGACCATCATCTGTGTTGCTACTATAACCTTATACGTTGATATCTAAGGTATTAAAATTAGATGCTCATGTCTATTTGTCTTGCTATGTGTTAGATGATTCTTCAATGAAATAATCTTTTTCTACCTTGTAAAGTTACAAAAATTTAAATATTCAAACACTTGAAAAAGAATTTTGGACACGGGAAAAGAGAAGTGAAATTTTTCTTTGTTCCTTGTTATGTGGGGAGTCGAGTTAAGCCTTAGATCAACCCCAATAAAGCTGTTGGAATCTCTTCGCCACTCTTCTAGAGCCCTTTTACCCCATTTTACACTTTTACGAAGTGTTAAAACTGAAAACTTGAGTTTCATATCGGCGCGCCATTTGTACCTTGAGCAACGTTATGCTTATCTCGCCTTCATAAAAATCTAGTATTTTTACTAGAAAATTGCCTAGAACCTTTAGTTTGGGGAAAAATAATTCCTAGCTAGTTTGGAAAGGGGTTTTAGTATGCCTCTAGTTGCGTATTAACTAGCTCAAATCAAACCAATTATGACCGATGGCTCCAAAAAACCCATCACCATTTGTAACCCTTCACTAGTTCTCGTTCCATCAACTCGAAAAAATATCCATATATAGGATACATGTAGGAATCTTCCCATGGGGAGTCCATTCATCAAAAGTCATTTTTTTGGATGCGGTTTCTTAGCCATTTAGATTAAATTGGTTGATGTTGTAACTATCCCTATTATGGTTGATGGCCCTAGAAAACTTGTCATCAATTGTAAACCATTCACCGATTCGAATTTTGTCAATTCCTAGGAATTATGGGTAACACGTAGAAATTTACCTGTTGTGTATTTTCTCATCAAAAGGTAGTTTTCGAACGTGGTTTCTTAACCGCTGATCTAAGATGGGACATTTTTACAACTAGAAGAAAAATGTAAACTAAGGTTACATGACCCTAGCCAAGACATTAAACCGTCTTGAAAATTTATTGAAATGTATAAGTAAGCTGATGCATAATTATAGCACCCTTGATTGCTTTCAACTCAATAGATTGAAATTGTCAGTGTGATTGCATAACATGGAGCTTTTCCCAAAGTATGGGACTTCACGATTAGGAAATATCTCGAATGAAGGTCGACTTCATGTCCTATCCAATTGTCAACTACTCCAAAGTGTAGAGAGTTCAGCAAGTCTAACCCTAATCTAATATTTGCAATGAGACAAAGACAAAGAAAATGCATGAAAATAAAACCTACTCTAAGGGAAGGTGATGCACCAAGAAGTATGTTGAACAACTTGCATAATAAACACAACACTAACAAAACCTTGTAATGAAAACAACAACAATACACAATAACCTTGCATGCAATGAAAGATCAGAAAGTTACAATATAACACGAGATATGATTTTATGGCTCTCAAAGTTGATACAATACATCACATTTAGGGCCAAAGGCCAAAATTTTGAATTCCAATGTTCAATAATGAGGTTTGAAATCTCCACAAATCTCTTACGAGACATGAAAAAAGGGAGGGGCATATACGAGTTTTCCTCCCTTAGAAATAAGCCCCTCCTTACAATATATAGGAAGAACGAGAGAAGGGAGAGAGAAGAATTTGAAAACCTTCTTCAACCACCCAAAAATGCATCAAAATCATAAGCAACAATGATGAGTACCATTGTAAAACCCATACCTCCATGTAATTTTCCTTTTTGGAGAAAAAAGGAAACCCATACCTCATCATTTCGGTAAGTGAGAAATCTTGAAACACCCTCTAAAATGGTGGATTGTATTTTATTCATATTAAAATACTTAGTTTTACTTATAGTTTTATAGAGGACACTAAGAGCTTTCCAAAAATATTGAGGATGAGGATGCCATACCGTAATAAATATGAGTGGATGGCTCTATTTTTTGGGCTTTGAAGTTGCATCGTAATCTCTAAAATCTGAAATTTTGGATTTTTACGATTCATAACTTAGAGAATTTTGATTTCAAAGTTTGGGTTTCTTTGCTCATCTTCTGGATTCATGAAATCTCTAAAACTCGAAACCCCAAAGTTTGAAATTCAAAATTTCAGGTTTTAGAATTTTAGTTTGGATTTTTGCACATTGAGGGTTCAATGTTCCAAAATGGCGAAACCCCAAAGTCTGTAATTTGGACTTCGTGGTTTTGAAATTTATGTTTTTGGGGGTTTGGGACTTTGGGTTTCAGGTTTTGGGACTTCAAATTTCAGGGGTTAGATTATATGCTTGGCACATAAAACCTCTTAAATCTAGAAATCCCAAAGTCCAAATTTGGGACTTCGGGTTTCGAACTTTCGACTCCTATTTTTCACGTTCCTTTCGAGAAGAGTCCCGAATTTCGCTTCACCCTAACTCTAAATGACCCCACCTCTGAAGTCTAAATTTCAAGCTTCGGTTTTCTTCATTTCCCAAACTCCTCTATAATATGCCCAACCCTCTTCAACCTATTTGGTGAATCCCAAAATGTGATCCGCCATGGTTGAATCAATCCTTCATTGTTCTCTAT
The DNA here is from genome assembly GCA_018340775.1 of Taxus wallichiana var. yunnanensis. Lineage (NCBI taxonomy): Eukaryota > Viridiplantae > Streptophyta > Pinopsida > Cupressales > Taxaceae > Taxus > Taxus wallichiana. The sequence goes on along the minus strand of CM031240.1, from coordinate 794,747,687 downwards.
TTGGGGTCTTATTTGTCCAATTTCCCCGATGGGCGAATTGTATAACAAGAACTAAATGAAACTCTCGTGTGGCTTGTGGTGTGAAATATGACTTTTGGAAAAATAGTGTTTCTCTCTCTTCCCTATATATTTCTCTCTCCTTAGTTAAGAAATGAAGTGAAATGAAATGGAATGAATATATGCTTCTAACCCTCTCTCATTGAGTGCAATAATTATTATTATGTAAATGGAAAACTAAAAATGTTAATTATGCTAGATTTAGGTGGATGCCATGCCAACGATTTATCATTTATTTCATGCTCACATGGTTTTGCAGGATGCAAGTAAGATGGCAAAATGACATGATTGTAATTCATTGTGTATTATTTTAATTTATGTATGTTAATGGAAAAAAATATATATGTATTGCTATGTTACAGTAAAGTTTATTATTGAAATTTTGTAATGTGTATGAGTTGCTAGTTTTAGGAGTGCTTTGAGAAATGTGCATTTAATCATAGGTGTCATTTTTATTTAATATTTCATATGATAAAAAGGGGTTGTATATATATATGGACACATTATATGTTAAATGAAATTGTAGAGGATAATTCAACATTTTGTGAAGTATTAAAAGAGTTATTATTGAATTTTTGCAATATTTTTAAGATGCTAGTGTTTAAGGGAAATGTTCTTCTAAGTATGGGTGTCATTTTGACCACCAAATTTTGTATTTTAAATTTTGGATATATATATGGAATTGAATTTTATATTTTATAGTGCATTATCGTAGTGAAATTTATGATGAAATCTTTATAGTGTTGTGTTATTTAACTAGAAAATATAAAAAATAAAGCTAGATATAAATATTAACCTTAGTTTAAAACTCGTGCATATCTACCCTTCTCGCATGAACTTTCTTAGCACGAGAAAAAACTAAATATTGAGAATGAACTTAAATATATACACTTGATAACACCTTATAGCTTAAGTAAACAGGATCCAAAGTTTGAGTTTATCGTCATTACTTGTTTTCTTAATGACATCATCATGAACGCAATGGTTAGGAATGACATGGTTAAACTTTTTCTTGGGTATGTGAATTTCCTCCTAAGATTGATAGTTGTGTGTGCAATAAGGAGAATGTGATTTCCTTAAGGTTCTACTCTATGGGTAACCAAACTCCTACATAATGTAAACCCTTTGGTCATGAACACATGTAGAGCAAAGAGTGTTGGGTGGAAATGATTTCCAACTACCCTTGAAAATAACCTTTAATATTTTGGATCATAAATGAACTTGATACCTTATTTCAATTGTCATTTGGGTTCTATGTTGCAATATTAGGAGTTAATTGTGAAACTTTAAAAAAATAGTGTATGATTGGTTGAGAAAAAGTAACCATAATATTATGTGGATGGAGAAAGGTGAATTTTGGACCATTCCTATAACATATTGAAACCATCTTGTGGTGAGAAAAGGGATCCACGTCAAGTAAGCTCTAAAGTGATCCTTAACCCTTAAATAATAGTATACTCCATCTTTCTCTCCCACGTTTCCTAGTATGTAATGGATGTATGACGTGGAATTATGTGATTATGTTTTTAGAGATAAATCCCCTAAGATATGGACTAGTAGTCTCATGAGGATAAAAATTCCCTATTAGAAAATAGGTTACTCTATTAATTATGAGAGGAATATGAACCTAGTTAGGGAAAAACCTCTCATGTTGGACATAAAATGGTACTCGGTTGTAATGCCCTGTTCTACGTTGCACCTATTCATCCTATGGTGATCGAGTGCTAAGCATGGAGTGTCGTTGTGCATTAAATCGACCTCGATTGTTGACCATTATGACTATAATTGATAATTATTTCAGAAGCTGTAAAATGATAATAATGATAATAATAATAATAATGACATTAAGATTGTATTATTGATCAACGATTGTATTTTATTATTACCTTCTTTATATCGATTGTTATCGATATCATCCTCTGTTATCGTTAAACTATCCTTCTAATTTGTTTGTTGCTCCCGCCTTGAATATCTGATCCCACATGCATGCCTCATTACAATTCTTAATTCCGGGGTGCACTTATTGTTGCGTCCATTGCCTTTCCTCCCACGTTGGATTATGGATGCGACAGGCTAGACATGAGGAGACGTGGGCTACATTGTTGTCCTTGGACTCTTTATTTCCTTGTTTTCTAGCAAGAGGGGTGCGTGGTAGAGTGTATGGCCTCCTGCCATATTCCTTTTTTATTTTATTTGGTGCCTTGTTTGGCATATGTTGGTGGGGATTAATGAAACTAATTGTTTTCTAACCACCCACCGTATGCCTTCCTCCTTGCTGGCCGCGTAGCTTTCAAAAAGGATCAGATTTTTATCTTCCGTGTGTTTGTCTCCTACCTGCCCATTTATGAAAATGTTGACTTGCCATCTGCTGTCACGTGGTCTACCTGCTGTTTTTGCCCAAAACCACGAATGCTTGTTGCGCTCCATCAAATGCTGAAACAGATGAATTGCTTCAGCGTGTTCTGGACAGTGGATTCATTGATGGTGAAATGAAGGTCTATCGCCCTGATGTTGCGTGAGTGGGTTTGGATCCTCAAAATCGTGTTGTGCAGGCAGTTTCAGTGGAGCGTAGAACCGAAATCCTCCTAGAAAGTGCCGTGAGGAAGTGCTTGGCTTTATGCAGCAGCTACAGGGTAAAGAAGTAAATGTATCCTAGAAAATCAAAGTGGCCCGAGAGAGAGAACTAAGTGCGATAGCCTCTTGCAGGCGAGCCCAAGGAACCGTTGGTGTTGATCCCGGTGTTCGGTTACACGCGACCAATATGATCATGATCAGTTGTTGCAAAATCTTGCAGCTGTAGTAGAAGAACGAGGTATTTTGTTTGGGCCTCACTAGCTATACATTCCTCTGCAACATGCGCTTGGTGTGGTTTCCAGTCACCGAGGAGAAAAAGAAGCGAGTAAGCAAGACACCTCCACATGATGTTAGGCATGGCAATGAACATGTGGAGGGAAGAAAGAGGAGGGGCACTTTCCAGAATGCATTTATTTTAAGAGAGATGGTAGGTGTTTCAGAGGAGCATCGTGTAGGTTTATCCATCGTGAGGTCCCTTCTGAAAATATTAGCAAGTTGACTGGTGGTGAAAAGAATAGAGAATACAGAGAGTCTGGGCAGGACTTTCAAGGCTCCCATACTGCCATAGAAATATCTACTAACATAGAGGAAGGTAATGTGAAGAGCATATCTCAAGATGGACTTTCTAGTCACCAAGGTGGATTCTTTTTAGAAGAAAATCCAACCGAAAAGGAAAAACTTGATTAAATGAGGCTTCACTGAGTGAAAGAGTAATGTCAGGATGGAGTGAAAATCATGATTTACAGCCACCAGTACTAAAGGTGAGTACTGATTCCCAGATACCTGAAGAGAATGCAAATCCTGATTCTGATTCACATCCAATACCTTCAGAAAATGAAGCATTTCTGAGCGCTTCCAACAAGCAGGTTGTCCAACTATGTTGTTATCTATTCAGTATTGAATGCATCCTCAAATTCGGGATTCTCCTTCAAGGTATTTTTTTATCAAATCGATTAAGTGACAGTGAGAGTGTTACCAGGAGACCCGATGAAATTTATTACAGAGATTCTCTACTGAGACCTTGCTTGTTTTACGATGTAACCCATGGAAGAGAACCTCATAGAGGCCGATCTGTTTCATATCAGAATATTCATGAAGCACATTTTACCTTGCAATTTTATGAGCTGCTTCAACGAGTCACTGATTTGGCAGGCATAAAGGTCTCTGTTGGAATTATCATACCTTACAAGCTACAGCTGAAATGTTGCACCGAGAGTTTGATGTTGTCCTCAAATCTGATGAAGGAAAAGGTTTAATTACCATTGCGGTAGATGCCTTTCAGAGCCAGGAGCGATGTTGAATCAGGAGGAACAGGCATGAGCTACTTTTTCCCTTTTTCCAACTATTTCCTTTTTAATTAAATGCATGATTATTGCTTGTTCTCCTGGTAATTGTGTGCTGTGTTGGTTTGAGATAAGCTCTGCGTGAGATTTTATCATTTGAAATGTTGTGTGGCTTTTGCATGCCTTCCCCGCCAAGAGTGTATTTTCTTGCTTTTGCTAGATGTGTGAGGGGTCTTATTAGATACGTCTGTGTTATGCCTGTAGGAGCAGTTTTATTTCCTTCTGCGACCTGGTTTTGGACCTTCCTCAGCATGGCAATGAGGAGTTGTTGTTTAAGTTCTGCCCTCTTTAGAAAAAAAAAAAAAAATGTGATTTTCTTTTTACCTCCGTTATGTATCCCTATGGTTATAGAGGAGAGCAGGTGATAAATGAATAAAACTATTTACCTCTGGAGAAGAAGTGTATTTATTGCCCTTTTGATGTTATCATGGTCTAATATTAAATCGTATTAGAAATGATACTAGAGAGAGACCCTTGCTCATCCTTTTCTTTTTAGCAATCTAATTTGGTATAATCTCATCCCAATTTCATCCCTGGGAGGTCGACTACAAGGTTGGAACATTGTAAATTTCTTTTTCCTTTTTGAAGCTTTAACGAACTGTGTATTATGCTTGTCGGATGTGACTGGCTATGACTTGATAGTGGGTTTTCGACGCCGTCTTAGGAAAACATGTTTTGGCCAAATCTAACTTGCTTACCTAGCTTATGATGACCTTAAAAATTTTAGTACCCTGACCAAGGGATATCCTCGTCAGTCCTACATTTGTATTATCTCCCTAACTGGTCTTACGAAAGGTCCACCGACTTCTTTTTGGTGGAAAATTTGAGGGTTTGTTATAAGGAAAACCTTACTCGAACCTTTGGAGAAAATACTTAAAGTATTCAAGGGGCTCTCGTTTTGTACATGGGATATCCTATGCGCCCGACGAATCGTGTGCCATCGGTTTGCTTAATTATTTTTAGTATTATAAGAAAAGCCCTTCCTTGTCGGACGCCCCCATGGTAGTGAGTGCATGAACAGTGTTTTACCCCTTCCGAGCAACAAACAATGAAGTATATGTCGGATGTGGTGAACATGGAACTAAGTCTGAGGCTTGAGATGCTTTTGGGGACCTGTGAGAGGTAAATTACATTTACCCCCAAGCAACAATGTTTTTTTTGAGACCTTTCTTCGTTATATCAGTAAGTAAGTTAATAGTGTATAACATTGAAATATTTTATTATGTTGGGAATGAAGGGTTTTTCGTTGAGGGATGTGCGGAGTTGACACTTGAGGCTTAAGAGTGCTTTCAAAGTTTCAACTTATCATACGTGGATGTTGTTTAACCTTGAATATATAAATAAATATTGGGTATAACAATCAAAAACGTCAGCTACATTCTTTAAGGTGTACGCATGTGCAATGCATTCCTTTTTACATGATCTTTGGATTGGGTCCTTGAGTGGCCATAACCCCCCTCATAGGCTGTATGAGTTTTAGTGGACTTGTGTGGCATTCTTGCTCTGAGTAGGGATGTTCGGAATAATAAATCTTGTTACCTTTTTTTGACATTATCAGGAGAAATTACTATTTCTATATCGGGTGGTTGTAGTACGATTCCTTTATTCTGTTTTGTGAATGTGAAGTCGCTATCGCTATCTTACTTAAGGAAAATAAAAAGGTGTATTATGTGGGAAATTTGTTATAATTTAGAATGTATGGTGTAAGGGTAACCTTGGATAGAAAATGCACAATTTTGGCTTTCATATGTTCTGCAGTGTGCCTTTTGTTAACTAGATATCTATTTTGTTTACATTCATACAAATTACTTTTGCTTATGCCTTGGAATGGAAATCATGCACTAGTCATTCAATTAATTTTGATGAAATATCTAGGAAAAGGGAATGCATGCTCATGCCAGTTCTTTTGAACTGACAAAAGCTAACATGTTTTTGCAGGTTGATTTTCCGAGCTCAAGTATGAAAGAAGTGGTTGTTGTAGTTGCATAGATGATATCCACTTTGGTGCTTGTACGTTGTCTTTTATGGTTAAACTATTGATAACATCTAGTGGAAAAAAATTTAGAAGAAGGGTCAGTGCCTTAGTAAATGTATTGTAGAGTATTGTTGTTGTAACTGTCAAACTTTGCTCTTGAGTTAAAATGTTGAGTTGTAAATCCTTCTAAGACATAGTAGTAATGAGTTTGTAAGCACTATAAAGTGAACTGGATAGTCCTTATAAAAGTTAAACTAAAATTTATATATATGAATATATTAATGTAGATGTGAGCTACTTGATAACATTTGAGACTGGAACAATCAAGAGGAATCTATCTTTTGTAACAAAATATGATTACTTGTTTTTTCCCCGAGCTAAACTAATAAACATTATCCTTTTATGGTGAAACCTTAAATGATCTCATGGTGAAAGCAATGGTTAGATTTTAGAAGATGATAGGATTTAATAAGTAGGAGGGAAATTGATTAATTAAACCTTAAATCTCTCTCTATCATTTGGAATGTTTTCCTTTGTCAGACTTAATTAAGTAAAGTCTAGATGGAACATTTAACCAATCTTGATAAACTCTTAACCTCAATAAAAGACGGATAGTGAACAATGTGACCTTGAAGCTGAATTCTGTTGTCCTGTTCCGTTAACCCTTACCATGATTCATGGTGATATTTCCTAAGCAAGGTCAAAATTTGATCCTTAAACAAGAAGGTTATTGTTACGAACCCTAAGCGGTACTTTCCCTCAATCGGAGCTTATGCCTTCACCTGTGCAATAGAGGTGTGGAACATGTGTTAGTGACTTGAGTAAGTTTAATTAACCTTGTAAGAAATGGAAAATGTTCTAAAATCAAATGAATAAAAAGTCCTTGGACATAAAATTGATGATCCTAGTTTAGAAAGCTTGGCCTTAAGCTATTTAGTCAATAGTTGAAAAGACAGAAGTTCTCCCTTGTGAAAAGAATTGTGTGAATCATTACATGAAATTTTATAAGAACGTAAGTTAAGAATTAAGAGACATTTTAGTAAACAAGAAAATTTAATAAGAATTTCCTCATGGGATGCCCTAAATGTAAGTGTGTCATGTGGTTGGACTTCCATGTTGTCTTGTCAAAAAGAAGAAAAAAAAAAATGTATGTATTGTCCTTGATAGGTGTGAACGTCTCCGTGCTGCCTTTATGGCCATCCTTGTATCAAGTTGTTCACAGTGTTAGTTGTATCCTTGGTGATGACATGTTGCGTCATGTTATGTGTCAAGCAAGTCAAAAAAAAAAAAATTATCCTGTATTTCACTGTGTTGTATGTGTTGGTATTTTTGGGTTGTTACATCAAGTAAACCTAATATAGAAACAAAAATAAGAAATAATGTTTACATGTTAAGTGCTTTCAAATCCTTAACTAATTGTTAGAACATAACTACGATAAAAATTAATGTATGTTAGTCCTTGGGAAGTGTGATCGTGAGGTGTTATTCCATGGGTAAAGTGAAATATGATATTCATTGTAATGTGATTAAACCCTCTCTCTATGGATAAAGAACCTATTTCCTATAATACGTATTGTGTACTAACTCAATTATCAATTTATAAATGAATGAAAGAAACACGACCCTAAATCCTTAAACAAAAATAAATGAACTTCACATCCTTTAGACTTACACTTGTTTCCATTGTGTAATGGAGGTATGATATAACATCAAGATTCATGCCCTTAGATGTGAATCCTAGGGTAAGACCTAATATTATTTTGTGTAAATAAATACCCTATTAAAAATGAGAAAATTAAATCAAGTATTTGAAATAATGTAGAGGATCCTTATTTAAGGAGTTACATCATAAGTTAAATGTTAAACAAAGTGTATATGTACTCCGGTGAAAAGAAAAAGGAATGTATGATTATCACATTATGAGCCTTTCTACAACTTAAGTTAAATATTGAAACATTATTTTAATAGATGTGTAATCCTAAAGATATCGTACCATGGGAAGACCATATCTATAAGTTTATAATGTGGTTAAATCGTTATGTTGTGTCTTGTTATATGGGAACAAAAAGTGGCTTTGATGTGCATCACGTGTTTTCATGTTATCTATGTGGGTTAACGTTCTACAAATATATCATGTATTCTATGTAGTCCTAAGTGGTCTCTTGTAGTGTCATGTGTACTACGTTGTAAGTCAAAAAAATATTCGACATTCTTTAGTGTTGTAATTGTGTGTGTAAAATGTGGGTGTTACATCTTTGACTTGTCTTCCTCCTCCCATGGTAGTTTTTACTTTTGTTAATGGAAAACATGCTCAAAAATGCAAAACACAACAAAATTCTAAACTCCTTTTTGAATTTATTGATAATAATAAAATGCCAAATCACATGATTTAATAAATTTCTAAAGCAATTATCATAAACCCTTCGATATTGGACACACATTTCATTGAAATAAGTGATGAATATTTCAATGCACGTTGTGTAACAAATGGTTGGAAGTTAATGTACAACCTTTATCTTCTCCCCACACATGATCCATTATTGCCCACTCCAATACGACTATTAGAGACAAGAGACTGCAAAAATGTTAAATGTCATTATTAATAGAAAAGATGATTATAAATACAAGAACGGAACTAGTAATGACTGAGTAAGCGCACATGTCTGCATAAACACCTACAATGTAATATATTTATAAGTTAATGCTAACACTTTTGGGGACTCAACCATATTTCCTGTAATTTACAACAAATTTTGGCACATATTCAGAATAAATATTCTATTTCATATTTAGAAAAATAGAAATAATCGCAATTTTCTATTTCTTATAAAATTTTCTTTATTACTAATAAAGTGGCTACTCTCTCCACTATGATGGTCTAGAATAATAACTAGGCTAGTGTCAAAGCATATAAGTGTTTCTTACTTGGTGGCTAAAAATATTTTTAAATATGAAAACTAAATAAATATATAAAACTAATTTAATTTTTTTAAAAATCATTTAATTCGCATGCCCCGCACCTGGTATCTATAAGATCTTAAAAATTCTTTTATGGTCATTTAAACTCTTTTTGGTAATATTTTTTTGTTGTACATAATTTGTTGAAAGTATAAAAACTAGGAAAACTCTGGGACAGAGTTATATGCTTCGATCAACCAATAAAGTTTGGTTGGAGTTCAAATACATTCAGTTCCTTCTTGACGATTGGGATGTCTCTCGTCACGCGGTCATTTGGGTTCCTTTCTTATGCTCCATCTTGATGCCACTCACCACCTCAATCGTGTTATTCCCCCAATCCACCTTGCTATCAAGGGTCTCACAAACAATGCTTTTAGAACTATTGCATCTCCTCTTATTTCCATCGGTGGTCTCCTTTCTCTTGGCCCCTTCCCCTACCCATTGCAAGGGTTTTCGTTTCCTTCATGATTTTGGTGGAATAGGTTGGAATGCCTCTCAAAGAAGGAAAATTTTCATAGTTTTCCCTTTTCATTCCTCCCTCCGGGTCATTGTCTAATAATCTAGAGAAGAAACAATAGTAGAATCAATAAAAGATGAAAGTGGATGGGATCCCATCCCTAACTCAGCTCACCCTGGTTTTGACGTGGTGATAAGTCGATAGCCGTTTTCCTCCTTCCCCAACCACCATGTTTTTGTTTGGCCTAAATTTTTAGATCTTAGTTTTGTTTTCTCTTTTCGATTGATCAACGTAGTTTTATTGTTTTCATTTGTAATTGGCCTCCATCTCAAGGCCTACTTTGGTTCGATGTGACTAACATTATAGGGTGTGATATTTTCCACCCATCTTTTGTATGATTGTCATTGTATATCTATTTTTTTATTAATAAAAGCACACTTTTCAATTAAAAAAATGGTTAAATTATGCACCTTTCGAGTAGTGGACATTACAAAATTTATATATCGGACATTATAATTTTAAATTAAAAAATTTGATTGGCATAGAAAACAAGCACTCGACATGATAAAGAAATGTGAATAACATGAAATACTTCTATGGTAGGTACTAATAAATACGTATAAATTTTTTTAGTGAATTTAGCTTTACAATAGTTAGAAAAATATTGATATTAAATGTTCTCATTCAATTTGTAGATCAAAATATATGGACATGTGTAAGTATATATAGAATACGTAAAGGTGCATTTCAAAAATATTTCTCTCTGTAAATTTATATAACTATTAAGCTTAATTTGAAAGGTAATACGTGAAAATTGTTATTGAAACTTTATTCAACATGTATATGAGTGAATGTCCAATTTAAAGCTTAATTTAGTTTATTAGTTTTAATGGAAAATTTACATAAAATAATATTATGATAGAATATTTTGTAATAATTATTAAAACATACATTTTATGAGAATCTTATTTTTAAAAAACAAAATTGTAAATGTTTCCTCCATAATCTTGCTCTATTTTGATTATCTACTTTTAATTATTTATATACCAACAATTATTATAGAATAGACATGTACATTAATAATATTCATAGACCATATACTTATTATAGATAAATAATCTATGAAAATATAAACTTTATTATTATTTATGGGAAGGATTATATTAATGATATGGAATTTGTATATAAACACTATATTTTATAGCCATATAAAAAAGATACTTAAAAAAAAATTGAAGTAAAAATATCAAAAGATTGAAATTCCAAATATTATTTAAAATTAGAAGATAAGACATGTACTTTAGAAGTATCTCTTTATATTGTTAGTTGATGTTCATGTCTTACAATTATATACTCTTAACAAATTTTGTTTTTTTTTCTAAATTATATATTATTTCTATAAATACAAGTGCACACCAACAATTATAATTTTAATTTTCTTCAAAATCCTTGTATCTCTATTTAATTAAAATTAATTTCTCTCTATAAAAGATTACCTTTAAAACTAGGCATATCAATTTATAAGTAAGAAATGATTTTTAATTCATAAGGTAATTTAGGAATCCCAATTTCGAATATCTATTTAAACTAATGTTAATATTCATATAAAATAAAAACTCAAAAACAAATCAAATCTTTACGGAAACACTATAATTTATGAACATCATGTAGGTCTAAAGGACTAATAGAACATGTTAAAGGCGTGCATTGTTTTTCATAGGAATAAAACAAAAATAAATTTTAATGTGATTTTACCATCCATTAAAACTTTCGTAAGAACACGTTTTAAGCATCACTTGGTTCGTTGTACGGATTACAACTTTTCAAATAAAAAGCATGACTTTTAAGAACCCAGAGGTCCCACACATAATGCCATAGCTTGCTGTCATAAAAATGATGTGGGATGTAAACAAAAAGGCGAATATACTCATTTATTATATTGAAGAAAATTGAAAGGCGAGCATAATGACCTTATTATCTTTAAAGATAAAGATAAGGTTAGTTTTTCGTTTTCATATTCAGCCATTCTCCTCAATCAAATGTTAATGGTTAATGAGTTTTGTTTATTAGGTTTTGGTGGTATTGAAAATCTCTTTAGTAATCTCTTATATTTTATTTACTCTTTCCCAGAAATCGTTCGCTCAGTAAGATTATGTTAACAAATAGATTGTTCTATTTTATTTTTACGTTTCTTTTTACTATTTACGTCTTTTCAGCTTGTTATTATTGATTTTTATATTTCAATTGTGATTATTGACTTTCATAGTTCATAGAGACTAGGAAGAAAGTAATAAAAATTCAAAAAATAATATGAGATATGAAGGAAAGAAATTGTACATTAGTTTGTTACATTGAATTAGGGCATGCATGGTAAGGGCCATGTTTTCCTTGGACATAATTAGTATCAAGGCTAGCTTCTTTTGAGTCTTTGGGAGGGAGGATGCACTGTAGTGATACACCACCTTTGGATGGTTGCGATACACGAAAAATACAAGGTTAATGACTTATGTCGCCAACTCCAACTAGTTATTTAAATACATTATAAATATATGTTACTAATATAGGTTGAGAGACTGTCATTACAAGTATATGACTCGCCACAATAAATATCTCTAAAATATTGGGTTTGAATGATATTTGAGAATTAGTGAGTTTTGGATTAACATAATTGAATTTAAATGGTAAATATTATCCATGTAAGATATGGTTGATGCCTGTTGTTATTGTAACCTTTTAGAGTTTGAAATCAAGCATCATCTTATAGTTTATGATGAGTAATGTGGGTAATGTCACTATCTTTCGAGAGAACTTATTTGGATGAGTAATGTAGGTTGAGTGGCATATCCTTACCCACTTTATTATTCTCACGGAAGTTTCTATAACACATTTAGGGTTTGAATGATATTTGAGGATTAATGTCTTTTGAATTTTAGCATTGTCAAATTTAGATAATAAATATTATTTATGTAGGATATGGTTGATGCGTGCTAGTGTAATTTTTGGGGTTCAAAATCAAGCGTGTATATGGGACCATAAGCCATCCCTATCATGAAATATACGTAGGTGAATATCGTTCAAATTTGATGGCTATTTTTTATTTATCAATATTTTTTTAATGATGATAATTTTTAATTTTTTCCATATTATATATAAAAATAGGATTATTATATATATAAATAATAAACATATAAATTTATGTAACGAATTTATTTTTAAAAAATTAATAAATTGGAAAAAATAATATTATTAACAAAGACAGACGAAAAAAAAAAACTACTACGAAAAACTTGAAAACAATCCTCAAAATGAAACTCTATCTAAATGATCATGTACCATAAGATCTTGAAAACGTATTATCTCTTGATTACGTTGATAGAAATTCCTTTATATAGAATATCACTAGCAATCATATGTGAAATGTATGATGAAAACACCGAAGGGAATATTTTAGAGGAATCATATTGGAGGGAGACAAAAATGGGAAAGGAAGAGCAATGAAGAAGAAGGGGTTAGAGGGTGGAGAAGTACAAGGGTGGTGAAAGAAAACAAGAGAATCAATGTGAAACTGAAACATCCAAAAATGACATGACATTTATGTCAATCTTTTGAGGAAGACTGGGTTGTTGGCTTAGACGATACAAAACAACGTAAAGAGATATTTGTCAACGTAAGGAGCGACATATATATTTTGGAAGTGAAATAGTGTTTGTAGTTTTAGCCCTTGCATTAATATATACAACAAGATGTGAAGTGGAAGTAGAATACATGAAGGTGGTGACCTCATGCATAGTTGTACTCATAAAAAATAGGAAAGCATCCTCATTCAACAAACACCGAAAAAATGGAAAGGTGTGGTTTGTTGAGGATTTTATTTGTATAGGGTAAAGAAACCATCAACATGGGACATGCAACACTACCCTTTCAATCGGGGCCCGTGGAAGATAAAATAATGCGAAGAATCCATCGGTAAGGGGAAAGAAACAATGATAGTGGAGAGGAGAAGCGAGCAGATTATGATTATTTAAGTATGATCATAGTTTGAAGGATTTAATCATTTTCAAGTATTTGAACATTGTTATTATGAAGATAGAGGTTGAAATAAATAGAGAGGAGACATTGTCATTACTTATTTTGTAAAAATGAAGGTTTAAATACCTATGTAGATCAAGTATTTTATGTTGTACTTATTCAAAAATTCTCGAAACCTTGTGTTTATTTTTTGTTATATTTATTCATGGAAAACCCTTATGCACGGGTTTTGAAAGCTCGACGCCATGGATTAGGAATATGACATTTAATTCTCACAAAAAGTGGAAATATGAATAGATGTCATCTCTATCTTTTACGTAAGCATGTCCACACTTTGAATTAGATTGTCTTTCGCATACACTTTGTATATCAAAAATCATATAAACTTCAGACGTCCCACTATGGAATAAAAAAGAATGAGGAAGAGGAGAAGATAAATAATATCAACGACATGAAATAAAAATAAAATAGTAATATAATACACAACCATATGCGATTTTATTCTATAAAAAAATTATAGAAAAATATATACTAGATTAGTTATGTTAAACTTCACCTAGGAACGGTAAGGATTTTATGAGATTCATGTTATGTTTTTGTGAATTAGGTTTTATAAAAGAAAATTTGGGAGGAAAAAGTAAACAAGGAATAACTTATCATGTTAAATTTCATCGAGGAGGACAAACCGCATAGCTTGTTATGTTCAATTTTATTATAAATTTAAGTGAGATTACGAGTAATAACCTATAATTACGGTTCATTATAAGAAGAACCCTTTGAAATATTACTTTTGAATCATTGGCGAATCTCAAAAATTGACTTTTGAATCGTTGGCGAATATCTGAAAAAATGTTTCGTGGAAAAGGTGATTTCGTAGAGAGCATTTTACCCTCATTTTGTAAATTTTGTCGGAGTAGGTTGGTCGGGGTGGGCGGTTGAGGGGTTGGAGGGTGAGGGTTAGAAGAATAAGGGTTGGGTAGATGGGTTGGATGGCTAGGGGTTGGGTGAGTGCGCTGGACGGGTGAGGGGTGGAAAGCTAAGGCCTATACTGGGCGTGTTGGATAGGGTGGGGTTGGACGGCTAAGGGTTGGGTGGGTGAGATGGATGAGTGAGGGTTGGCCGGCTAGGGGTTGGGTGAGAGCATTGGATGGGTAAGGGTTTTATGGAAGCATTGGATGGGGCGGGGGTTGGATAGCTAAGGGTTGGGCGAGTGGGATGGATGACAAAGCGTTGGCCAAATAATGGTTAGACGGTATTATATAAGATGGCTAAGGGTTGGGTGGGTGTGTTAGACGGTTAACCATTTATTAGGTTTGTTGGTTGCCTAATATGCACATGATATGATTCGAAATGGTGTCGAATTACATTCATAAGTTCTAATATATGTGTAAAATCTAGGTGAAATGAATAGTATAAGGGACATGTTGGTCAAATGTTTTGGAAAATAAGTCGGTTATGAACCAAAAATATTCACCAATTCGAATTTCCATAATCCTTGATTTTTGCGAGTTTACAAAAATTAGCCACTAAAAATTTCTCTCGCCTATAATTCCTTAGATTAAGGTTTTGTGATAAGTTTGAAATATACGACGTTATGAAGGACAAAGAAGCTACAGGATAGCCTTTGAGATCAAATGTCATTGTGAATCCTAGAGGATGGGGTGCAATATAAATTATGGAGCCTATATTTTGAGGTAGGGGCTGTGATTGGGGATTTAGGGGCCACGACAATAGGATGCAACAATATGTCCAACATGAATGGTGTCACAACTAGACGGTTTCCATTCCCTTTATATTATTTTAAGTACGTCTTTAGAATAATTTTAATGCTTTTACATTTAATAAAAAACATCAAAATAAATAAATTTATGATTTTCTCACACTTAAAACTTGTTAGGTATGCAAAGGTGTGCGCCAAATTTAACCTAGTGATGAGGCATAGGAAACCACATGGTCGTCAAGTTATTTTAAAACGTTAATATGGCTATTTTTCTTTTTATCACCGACCTCGTATCATTATCCTAATTTGAGAATTTTATCCTTTCTTTGACCTCTTTATCGGTATTACCAACAATATTTATGGTAATACTTATGAATGATCAAAAATTGATTTTCAAAAGTGAATATAGAGAAAAGAGTTAATAGTTTTTTTAATTCCACAATACCCTTATGCAAACCATAATGGGATGCATGTTCCCGTGCTTCATGGGAAAGATGTGGGTTACACAGAGTGTAGTTTTTCTTGGAGGGTTTTGCGTAGAAGATGTTTATTTATTTTTGTTTCTTTATGCTCTGTAACTTATTCCCCCTTTCCTCTCGACTTCATTTTAGTTTTCTCTCATCCTTAGCTTTTGAGAATGGAAGCTCTTCATGCAATCGCTTCTTCATCTAACTTGTTTTCGTATCCCAATCTCATCATCAGATGCCACATGCATAACCTTTTCATGATATATTAATATCACGGCTTCCCTCTTACAATGATGGCGGACATGCAACTTTCACATGTGGGTTTTATTATTTGGGTTATCCATTTCGAAAGAAGAATAACACTTACTTGTTTGTCACCCACATATTAATCAATCCTTCCTGTGGGAAATGTGTGTGTTTATATGTAGTTCCATCAATGGGAAAACATATTAAAACATGACACCCATTGTGACTTGTGTCAATAAGTTTTTGGCATACTTGGTGTTTTCCGCCATTGGTGCTTCTATAGTGGTACACCTACTCATGCCCATTTTTGCGCAAACATGACCCACATAATTGTAAAAATGGGTATTCTGTACTCAACCGAACCCGGCTATGGTCTCTACACTTGTGGCGGTTTTAACATTGGTTATGATGGGTTCCACTTTTGGGATAAATGCTCTTTAGGGGTGAGCAATTTTATTATTTTAGATGAATTGCATATGAAATTTTGATATAAAATTCAATCCGCTAATTTTATTATTCATTTTTATTTAAAATTATTAAAATATGGGTTAGCTCATTTTAAAATTATAAATTTTTATAATACGGGGATGAGATTGGATGGTCAATTGACCCCACCTTTCAAACCAAAAATCTATGACGTTAATATGTTTTGAATATCCCGTCGTATCTCGTTAAATAATTTATTTTATTTAGTAATTTGAATAATACATTTGTTTTATCTATATTTACAAGTATTGGGTAAGTTTTAGGAATTATTTAATATGTAGAAATCAAGCTCATCAAATTATATAAATTATTCATTTCATTGCACTTAATGGAGAGTAAAATATTCTTTGCATCTATCTTAGGAGAGTGAAGCATCATGTGTTTTGAAGATAAACTTCATTTTCATTACTTAGAGTACGACCATGGAGAGAGAGCATAATGTTTTATGTTCTTCTATATGCCTATTTTGATTTTTAGGCGGTATGAGCTTACCTACAAGTCACATGGTAAAATCTATGATGGAGGGCTTCACATCCCTAAATAGGTTTAATAAAGGATGATCAAATGTAAGAAAATCCAATGCATCTACACATGTATCATGGGGAGGGAAAAATTTATCATAAGAGAAGAGGATAACATTACATGAAATTCAAACATTATCATGCAGTTGTGGATGTTCATAATTGTTCTTTTTTTGTACACCCATGATTTCAGCCAATTTTTGTAGTGTATTTATGGGTATTCTTTCTCTTCTAATTCTTCCATTCATCATGCTAAATTGGTATTGTCCAAAGGCCAAAGACACAAGTCCCATTGAAAATTTCATAGGTATAGAAAAAAAGTTCCAAGATATTAAGGTTCAACCTAAGAAATGGCATTTGTCCATGGTAGATGTATGCCACGTAATATGTATTTTTTTGCATTTATACATGATTTCTAAATTAACCGCATATATAATTTTTGGAGTGCTATAGTAATATTGATTGTTCTAGATATATAAAAAGGTCCTCCATCATATGAATCCTAATATCCCTTGAATCTTATCCTATGAATTATACTTAATGGATGATGAATATTATAATTCAAATAAAGAATATCTTGCTAAATAATTTTATAGATTGTAATGGACAATTTGTTGGCATTTTTAAAACATGAAATTGAATAAGCATATCACGGAAGAGAATTTTGATAAGAGAATATGGAATTTTTGTAAGGATCGCAAAAATTTATGCTTTATGAAACCTCCTTGTTTTAGTCTCTTAGTGCCTAATGCATGATTTTAGGCTTGCAACTAAATTTAAAGAATCAATGTAACCAACAACTTGATAAGAATTATGTTTTTCAATTTGATAATTATGCAACTAAACATGTGTCGCTTCTCGGGAAGGTTGCAAAATATAGACCACATAATATGGCCACGGAGATAAACTATTGGTTTGTGCATCAAAAATCCATTCTCAAATTTATTGTGCATGTACTCAGTCAAAGCCCTCAATAAGTTTGGTGTATCACCACAGCTTTTTTAATTGATTTACAATCATCTCTTTGCCCTAAAAACCCCTAAAAATTATTTTATGATACATAAAAAATGAAGCTTTGATACCGAAGACTCACCTCAAAAATAGGTATACCCACAGACCTAAGGTGTTTCCATTGTATCTACAAAAGAGAGAGATCTAGAGAAATCTTAGAACACCTACAATCATCTCTCTACAAGGTGAACTTTTGTGAGATAAAAATGGGGAAAAATATAGCATTTCTGATTTGATCTCAGAAAAATCTCTCCATGGCTTCACTTCTTACTTCCATGTTCCCCTCTCCTCCAACCTACAAAACAAATAAAAATAAAGAGGCCAAATGAGGAACAAGGACAAGAAACGAGGTTAAATGAAATCCATAAGGATGATTAGGGTTATAATGTAAACCTAAGATCCAATGGCCAAAATTGAATCAATCCAAGGGTAGAGATCAACCCTACAATTGTTAGATAAAGATATTTTGTGGGATTTTGAATAAATTAAATGTATGTGTAATTTTTGAATGGGGCCACTTCGTGCCTTAGAGTATTGAGTTAAAATGTGGCCCTCTTAGAATGTTTTAGTAAATGATTAAATGGAATTAAACTATAGAATTTAATTAATGGAATTGTGAAAGGAGATTAAGGTTAATGAATTAAGGGGATTAATTTAATTAATGGCCTTTGTTTAATAAAAGTGGATTTTTGTTATCGATTGAATAAGGAAAATAAATTTAACCAAACAAATTAATTAATGGATACACCACTAGATGATTATAACTGGAAATATCTTTGGAAGAAGATTAATAATATTTAATTATTAGTCTAAGTTACATCAAGCTAATATAATACGTAAAATTACAGATAGAAGTTAAATAAATGCACTCTAGGGTTAACACCCTAAAAAAACATTATTCCTTAAATTTCCAAATTAATTATTGGGTTTTTATCTTGGTTTTTGTGTAGAAAAAATGTGGGCATTACGATATCAATTTGATTATTTATTTGGGTAATACGACGGTATAGGCATCACGTGCACTGTGAAAGGAAGAGAAAGCAGATCACATAGTCATTGGTCCTCGATGACGTGGAAAAAGTGATAATTATTTTCTACATCATCCACCCATCAATAAAAATATTAATGATTTTTCGGCTTTATTCAAAAGCTGGTGGTGTGGACCAGGAAATAAAACTATAATGGTTAAAAACATTAATGATGGGGATAACCCAGCTATTTTCAAATTCGAATGAACAAGGAAAAATAAATATGGATGTGGTTGTCCCTTTAAAAATGGACCTACGAGGTGGTGGTCGGTGATAAGGATGGAGCGGTTGAAAAGAATGTCAACAACACCAATGAAATGATATTTCATCGTAAACAAGGAAACACAGGCCCTCCAACCTCGGGACGCACGGGGAAGGGAATTTCAAATGAAAATGTTATTGATAACTTTAAAGCAAAATTGATGGATTCCCTGCTCAGCGATTTGGAGTGGAAACATAGTAAAATCAATAGAGATATAGTCAAGTGGGGCTGCAAGCTAACACAAATAGTACTATCAAGGAAGCAAGTCCCTTACTAAGAATGCCAATGCAATATCAGTTATTTCTGATTATCTTCGTAACGTCGACATCACTTCTTCATTCGATGGGGAAGATGGATGAAAAAGGTTAAAAATAAAATAACACACACCATTCATCCCGCCCGACCCGGAGTTGTGGTAGGAAATTTTAGTTGTCCCCTATTGATCATGTTCGAGTTTTCTTCTTCCCTTGGTTCTTGATCATACATGAACCGGTCCTTCGGTTTTTGTTTTCCTTTTCGGGGTTTCTATTGTTTGCACCTATGGTATTGCTGCAATCTAGATGCATTTTAGATTCTTGTCCATAATTCACCCACTACCTCTCGTGCTTCCTCACTCTTTCTAGCTTCTAGGCCTTTTCTTTATGTTAAGGTCTTCATCTTACTTCTAGCTTTTGAGCCTCTCTATAATCCAGGTATGGTCCCCTCCAAAATACAATTTTCCCTTAATAAAAGAATATTAATGTGGAATTTCCACCTTATTTATAGTTCACAAAAAAAGATAGTAATATAAAATTTTGAATCAGTTATAAATTTACATTAGTTTAATGTAAATATGTTATAAATACAAATATAATAGATAATATTTAGAATGAAGTTTACACAGTTTTTTCTAAACTCTTGATGATGTGACATTTTTTTCATTTTTTATGTGGTATTTCCACAATACGATATTGTTATTAGAATTTTAAATAAATATAATAATAAGTATATCAATTGAAGAATATGACATTTCCACAAAGTATTTGGATTTTATATTTTATTTTATTTAAATATATAAAAATAAAGTTGAAAATAATACTACCTTTTCACATTAAAATAGTATAATATTAGTATTCTTATAATAAATGCATGTATGTTGTGAAATATTTATTAAATTTTTTTGTAATGTATAATTTCCACAACATTTAGTGTGGATTCGTTACATTATTTTAGTTTTCTTAAAGTTTATTATAATACATGTATGTTTGGTGTGATGTAGTATTTGCACATCATATATTAGTCTTCTTAAATATGTAAAACTTCAAAAAAATCCAAATTATATAATGTGGCATTTCAACAATATTATAATTTCATATCAATCTTCATAAAACATGTCACAATTATATGTGTTAGGCAATATTTATAATAAATTCTAATATTATTGAAAAAAATGTGGAATTTCCATAATGAAGGTTTGGAGATGTGGGTTTTCTACAAATTATTAAAAATATAAATTTACTATGGAAAATCTACAATAATTAAAAATTAATAAGAAAATTATCATAGAGATGCCACAATTTTTCTACAATTATACTAAATTGTGGAAAATTTGTGGAATAATTGTGGTAAAAAATTCTTGTTTGTTATAGTGTTAGTGTGACATGTCACTTATTTGTGTAAGTGGATTTGTTTCTTCTTCACATATATGAAATTAATCCGACAAGTTAATAACACTTTTGCTACCACAAACCTCAAAAGCCATTTATAAATATGAAATACAAATATTCCTGTGGTTAAAAGAGACTTTTTCTCATAACAGTAAATGTTATACATTGTATAGCCCACAGAAATCAAACTCAAATGTACCATCAAAATCCTCTTTATCAAGGACTACTTGTAATGGAATACAAGTGGGATCCTCTTTAATGAAGGTTGATGAAAATAGCAGTTTCACACATTCTGTCTGCAGTAACAGTACAAGACATTTGCGACATGGATAGTTCAACACTAGTCTGCACCCAGTTCGTTCCTTGGTAGCCTGGTTGAAGCTGCAGACTGAGATGACTATTCGCCACGGGTTGTAATGTCACATGAGCCTCATCACGTTGTTTCAGTGTTGATCTCCTTCCCTAACATCAGAGTCCAGTTTTAGATTAATGCAATACAATGGGTCATAGAGATCTGCAGTAGAGAAGGAAGGCAGAGGAAATCAGTATAGCAACTTGAATGGGGACTCCACGTGGACTCTGAATAATTTGTTTCATATCAATACATTTTTCCATGTATTAGTTCAATACTCAGATTTACATATATAGGAGGAAAGTTAAACTACCACCTAGATTAGTGGTGAATTATTCTCACTAACTAATATTGGCAGTAGTGATGACTCAAGTAAGCTAACTCTACACAATTGATAAGATAACTAAAAACATTAGGTACACTTAGGAAAACTAACACAACAAGTGTAGATCTAACACAAGTGCAAGAATTATCCTAAAAAATAAATAAAATGATATTTATTATAATGTAGATTAACATATTGGGGAAATGAATATGAGTACCCATGTTTTTCCTTATGAATATTTGAGCAACGTCTAGGATTCAATTTTTAAAATATTGTTTTTGGATCTTTTCTTGTGTAATATCGACAATTTTTTTGAATGGTTTTGTGTCAAGAGTTAATGGCCCGTATGTTATAATGTATATAGGCCATGTTTTATTAATAATATTTAAAGTTATTGAATTTATTGTGACCCTTACAAGATATGTTTCTTAATTTGTCATGTTTCTCTCTAATGAACTATTATCTATTTTCATTGTGTTTACACTTTTCTCTATGTTGTGATGATGACGAGAAAACAACAATAAAAACTTATATTAAGAAAAACAAAAGTCTTCAATAAACTCCAATAATCCTCATTATTTTTTATCTTTCAATTACCTTATATTTCCTTTTATTCGAATTCCAAAAGACTCCTAATTAAACTTGAATTCTCAAAAGAACTTGACTAAAAGTTATATCTTTCGTAAAACTTACTATTTTTAGTAAGTTCAGATCTTTATTTCTAGATTCTACAAATGTTTACACATTAACCATGCACCTAAACTAACGTGTTTCTTTAGTTTCAAGTCAATTTGACTTAGCGTTTAAAAGATACAATCTTTTACAATTTAAAGACAAAATTGAAAAATATTTCAAACCTAATATTCGAGACCGAATAAAATATTTCATCCTCGTAAACTTGTTGATATAGGTTGTAAGCAATTACCATAGCTTAAAAGGCATTGAACTTATCGAAATATTTTTTGTTGAAAAATATTGAATCGTTTTAACAAGCGAGAATCAAAAGTTACGACTTGTTCAATATAGGCCATGGAATCTACATCATGTTAATTTAATCTATATTATCAAGCCATAAAAAAATTAATAGCAATCATCAATTACTGATATCAATTTTTATAAGATAAAAATTAAGATTATTTTTTATCTACATACATATTAGAGTGTACACTGTGCCATGACTATGACCCCTAAGACAAATACTAGAATTGAATTATTAAAAGGAAAATAAATAATTGAGATTGTAGAGTCCATCATAGAATTAGAAAATTTAGGATTGGATCAAGATATCATGAGGAGATACATGTCTTGTATTTGAGGGTATGGAGCTTATGAAAAATATTCGGTGATGATTTACGACTTTTCCACTTTTATTTTATAGGTTGTTGGGTTTTCCTAAGACGGGGATAACTTTACTTCAATGAAACTTACTCTCCATTTTTCTCATCAAATTCATTTATGTTTATTGTGGTTGGTGTCTATATGATGTCTCTTATTTAAACTCAATAATAATTATCCTATAGATTTTTTTTTAGTATCACCCCTATGGTTTGCAATGAGCTCATGTGAATGTTTTTATGCTTTTACTACACTATGATCTTAAACTACAATATTTTCTTAGCTTCTTTTTTTTGGGAATATTATTCCATGAATTTATAAGGATAATATCAATTTCTATGGGAGGGAGAAGAAGAAATTTTTCCTATGATGTGATGATTCCAATCGATAATATTATATATTTTTATTCTTAAAAATAATGTATATGATTAATTATTATAAATTAATTTATTATAAGATGATAATGATGATACAATGATGGTGAAATTTCAAATTTCCCATTCTGTGTATAGAATGATTTTAATAGTTAAAAATAAATATTCTCTTTTATTCAAAAGTTTTATTGCTTTAAAATAGAGAGTTCATTCTCACATGTGAATAAGGAAATTTACTTGGAAGAGGAAAATATTTAACACAATTAGGAATAAATGTGAGAAATAGAAGAATTGAAAGGAGTTTGGCTACTTATGTAGTAATATTTTGGTCTAACTTTAAAAAATTAATAATTGGACTCGACGAATCACTTACTTTTAAGCAATAGTCTCAATTCAAAGTGTTATGCCTTGTTTCAATCTACAAAGCTTCTATTACTCTTATTCGCCCATAGATTTAATTTTTTTGTATTTAGTTGGAGTGCTCTGTGAGGTTTGACATGGATATGTGGTTATGATTAATGTCTACAAAGCATAATCTTTCAAGAAAATATGTATCGAAGAATATGTTTCATTCATGTAAATTTTTGACACAAACATGAAATTTCATATACCCGTTATATTGTTTAGGTTCCAGAGAGGCTCGATGAAATAAATTGTGATGCTCTTTTTTCTTAAGATCATCGCTACATACGATTTGTTATCCCCTTAACACATGAAAGAGTATTTTTGGGACACAAAAAGTATTTCTCATCTTTTCCTCTCTATAATTTCTAGATACAACATCATTTACTTTTTCTTCCTTGAATCCATCACCCTTGGTAACACATTTAAGGTAATTCGATTCTTGCATAGGTAATCAAGGACCGATATGCTTAATTTTCTAGATTCAAGAGTAGAGGTACCATCAATTTTTTGAGATGAATGCTAGTGATATTTTGTAAATATATACCTATTATTATGTGTAATTTTTATGGAATTGAAACTCGAGTGAACCATCTAGTTTTCTTAGAGGGAAGAACATTAAGAAACTTTAATTTCTCATCATCTTCCTTCTCAAGGGTGCATTTAATAAGCTGATAAATGTTGTTTAGATGTATTGAGAAATCATTGAGTATTTTTTCTCCATAACACCATTTAGTAGAAGATGTCACCAAAATATTTCGGTAAAGCATCAAAAATCTTCTAGTTTTTGGAGTACATACAAATAAATCACTACAATCCAAAAAAATATTGGAAGATTATTTTTGGTGATCTTATCGTAAAGGTCGAATCGTAAAGATTTCATTAGAAAATGAATCGCTATGGGTATTTGACACCTCATCCTTATTTTAAGCACTTATATCTAATTCTTTTGGGGAGACAACTTTAACTCTATATTGTTTTACAATATTTTATGAATGAGTCATTTCTTACAGGTTACTAACATTTCAATGATAACAGAGGAAGGAATCAATAAAATCATTGGAATGTTTTGGAGGATATTATTAACTACCTTTAAATATACTATTATGACATATTCTTGCTTTGTATAATTTAAATTGTCAAGAACACTACTATTATTATAAAAATATTTTCATAAATTTATTCATGATCTATCTCATTAAGTGTATTACTTTAATGTGCATTATCTATTTTACATCAATAAATAAATAATAAAATATTTTCATAAATTATTCATGATCTATATCATTAAGTGTATTACTTTTTGTGTTATATTTATTTTACATTAATAAATATTTTTGTATTCACCTACCACAAGCACTCATAGATGATGTTGGTTTGAATAAATAACTATTTTTCTACATGTAAATTCATTGTCACAAATGAATAAGTCAATGAATTGTAGCTACTATTATTCATTTACAATAAAATTGAATTCTAATTTTGATTTAATAAAATACAATTATTAGCAATATAATACTTATAATAAATCCTTCTTTATGCCTATCAGTCTCTCACAAGCAACCATGGATGCTTTTGCTAGTATAAATGTATATAAGAGGGAGATGAAGACAAATCTCCTATGGCGTGATGATTCCAATAGATGTTTTTTATTCTTTAAAATAATGTATACGATTAATTATTTTAAATTAATTTATTATAAGACAATTCTCGATGATACAATGATGGTGACCAGTAGGTCTTTTCTTTAATCAAAGTTGTCATTTAATTTATATTTTTATTTGGTTATTTGGACACATGTTAATTTATCATCAATATATCCATTTGATTTGATTTTTTTTGTCTTTATCTTTTGTATTATAAAAAATATATATCCATAAAAATTGAAATATTTTAAACTGAAATTATATTTTGATGATTTTTTTTAAGTGTACATATGTCTATACAAGCTCAAAAATATTCTTTATATGTTTAATGCTAATGTATTCTATTGAGCATTATATATTCTATATGTTTAAAATAAACTTATATTTTGAAGATGATTTTTCAGTGTTAAGTGTGTGAATGTGTATACATCCTCAAACATATTATTTATATATTTACATATGAATGAATTCTCTTGAGGGTTACATTTTTTGTGTGGTATTTTATAGATTTTGGAGATGCTACATCCCATTTTAAGATCCCAAAACTTGATATATGTAAGGTCATCATTAGGTCTTGCTAAATTGTTATAGAATATTTTTATATGTATTCAACACAAAATAAAGGTATAAGTTAGTGCATGGCATTGAATTTCCCATCATGAGTCTGAAATCACACTAACATCATTAAATTGAAATAACATATCCTTATAAATATTTTCATGACATTAAGCTTATTGTTTTCAATTGATGTGATTTTCTATGTTTTGTATACATTGTGATCTAATATTAATAAATTATTTATTATTAATAGTTGATGTACCTTATGTGAATCATAATCATATTTGATAATGTAGAATTTATTTTTCAAGTGAATTATGAGTACCGCCTATAACATTCACCAAATTATTTTTAGTTTTAGACCCCTACATAGTGTAGAATTGACATTATATTGGGGAAAATTGTACACATACCAAATTTTATTATTGAGAATCGAGTAAGTATTTTATCTTGGCTTGTTACTAGTAAAGAATTTTAGTAGAATTATAGTACTCACCTAGCCAATTATTTTATGGATAATTAAATTCCAATGTAAATCACCAACCATTTTTTTAAACACGAGGCATTATTATTTTTACATTGGAAAGGGCTTGGGATTTTAATAATAATGGTGTGACCGTAAATAATATTTATGGGAAGGTATGCTTCCTAGATATTTCCTTGAATACATAATGTCAAACGTATCTTTCATCGATGAATCATAGTTCCATTTATTCCATGAGCAATACGAGATCATGCTTAACTAAATGTTGTATATATCTTCCCCCCGGGTAAATATAGACAAACAAAAGAATATGGAAATCAAAGAAACTCAAAACCTAACATTTATTTGTGCCACCAGTCACTTTGGAGGCGCACATCAGAAGATGTCGACATGAGAAAAGTTGCACCCGGCAGTGCAGGTTAGAGGCGCACATCAGAGGATGTCAACATGAGAAAATTTGCGCCCTGGCACAGGTTGGAGGCACACATCAAAAGATGTCGACATGAGAAAAGTTACACCCTGGCATAGGTTAGAGGCGCACATCAGAGGATGTCAACATGAGAAAGTTGCGCCGGCGCAGTTGGAGGCTCACATCAAAGGATGTCGACATGAGAAAGTTTTTCCCCGGCGCAGTTGGAGGCACATATCAGAGGATGTCGACATGAGAAAAGTTGTGCCCTAGCGCAGGTTGGAGGAACACATCAGAAGATGTCGACACCACATTTTCAGTGCCTATTGCGCACTTAAGATTATGTTGACATGAGTATGGATGCGCCAAGGCACATCTTCAGGAGGCACAACATTTTGAGCGTTGACACCTTGAACTTGACAGAAAGCAAACCCGAAACAGATATTCAAATGGCCATAAATTTTCACAGCAGCTTCGGATTCATGCAAGGTTAGAATTTTTGGAAAGCTTACAATGTCCTCTATTCAACTACGCTTTGGACTTTCTCGGATATCTTTAATTGGGTGAGAAAAAGTTCTTCAAAAATGCAAAATACAGTTCACCTTTTTTTGGGTCTCATAGGTTCTCACCTACCGCCATAATGAGATCAATTAAATGCACCCCCGGAGGTGGTTCAAGAGATTTGGAATTCCTCTCTCTTTTCTCTCTCATTCTTCCTATAAATTGTAAGGAGGGGCTTCTTTGTAAACGTTGGACATTCTTTTTTTCCCTCCCTTCTTCTCTTTGGGCAGAGAATTTGTGGAGTTCGAACCTCACATCTAAAACTCGTAATGCAACTTTTCCTCTCGGCATTTTGTAGTTTATCAGATCAATATTTGAAGCAAATAATGCACATCTATGGATGATTCTCAACCCTCTCTCGTGTTCATTTGCATCCTCCCGATATTTCACCGCAAATTTGGTTATCTCAGTGCATGATCTTGCATTGCATTTTAATGGTTTCTATTTATTGGAAAGACAAGTGTTTCTTCATTCCTCTGCATCACCTCCGATAGTTTAGGTTTATTTTTATGCATCTTCTTACCCTATCTCCTTGGTAAGTTAGATTAGGTTTTTGAGTAAACCCTCTACATTTTTATAGGTGCATCTCGAACAAAGGAATAGGAACCGGCCTTCATTCGGAGAGCTTTCCGATTCGCAAGGTCCCATACTGGGAAAAGCTCCACGTTATGTAATCGCACTGAGAGTCTCAACCCATCGAGTTGTAGACATTCAGGGGTGTTGTGATTCACCATCAACAGTTTTGGCACACCCAATGGGACCAAGAGGTCATTCCACAAGATTTGAAGGAATTTTAAGAAATTTTGACTTAGAAATTACAAGTTTTACAATTTCAGATTTTTTTCACCTCCTAAAGCTGAACTCGAAATCAATTTTGAGGCTTAACTTGCTGAACAAGTCAAAATTTCACCAATCGATAGATCGAGGATAATATTCAAAAGGGTATTCTTAGATTTTTTAGATTTTGACTTTAAAAATTTCATAGTTTTTAGTATTTTGGGTTTTCCCATGTATCAGGCATGTCCCAAGTTCCGACACGGTGTATTTCAGGTTTTGTAAGTTACCTTGCATGATTTGAGTTTTACCTGTACCTTTTAGGGATTAGTAGCTAGACAACAACACCCAATAACTGAATTGAAGAACTGTATCTTTTGGGTCTTTCAAAGTTTTAAATTCTTTTTTAATATTGTTAGGTTTGGTATGTAACTTGGCAGAATCTATCCTTTTGAGGCTCATTCTCTAACACATCCGTGACTCAAGGGATAGAATTCAGCAGTGTATAAAGTAAAATTTTCCAGGCATATGAGAAGAATTCAAACCAGGTCTAATACTCGAGAAGAAGGGCTATTTGTCTACTAGAAACTATCACTAGGCAGAGGAAGGAGAGGAAGAAGACCAAAAAGATCACCATCTCCACCTGACCGGAATTTGTCTACACCTCCACCCTGGTAGACCTTTTCTCGCATCAACCAAATTTATTAGGCCAATCATAATGGCACATCTACCACCAAATCCCTTTGTCAATTTCACGGGTAGTAGTCCATTAGCCTTAAATGCTCGTAATCGATTCTCAGTTGCAGCATAAAGAATATCCCCTATTTCACAAAAGAAAATCATACTACTCCTATTGACCACATCCAGGATATTTCCAATGCATGTGCAATCCATGAAACAAATGAAATGGATGTTGCAGTCAAGTTGTTGGCTTCATCTTTTAAAGATAAATCCTTACAATGGTTTAGCAAAGTAGTAATAAATAGGTCTATTACTTAATGGAACCAACTTTTTTCGAGATCTTTGCAACCAATTCAGGGAGAGGGAAGATAATTTGTCTTTATTGGAACAAATGACGACAATCAAAAGAGCTCCTAATGAACAAATGATAGATTTTAACTTCAGATTCCAACGGACATGGGACAGGATTCCAATAGTTGTTAGATCAACCACCGAAGGCACATTCCTTTAGTTCTTAAAGGCTATAAATTCAAAAATAGCCATGATGATCCAATCAATGGGAGGGACAATGCTTTGTCAGGGCCTATGACACATCTATCAAAGCAAAGAACTGTTTGATCCAAGATGGCAAGCTTGCACCAATGCCACCAATGTCTCTCTATCCGGATATGGGAAATCCTACAACTGACACCAAGCACCGAGTTGAATCCCATTCCAACTCCTAGAAATCAAAGCAATAATGACGCATCGACTTCTTGAATACTTCAAAGGAATTGTAGGATGTTATGAAACAACTGCAGAACCTTGAAATGAGTGGTGACTATCAAAAGATAGCAAGCTCAAAGTGTTAGACCAGATCGCCTCAAGCACTAGATGCACTGAATAGGCCCCCATACCAACAAAATAGACCACCAACTCAAGCTACAAATCAAAACCAAAACCAGGGACAACCTCAAGCTTCTAGGCCATTTTGACCATATGATCCAAATGCAACGACATCCTCAAGAGCCTTGGTTCCAACACAAAACAACATGGCACAGGAGTACGACTGGTGTTACCCTTGCAATCTACCTCACAATCAGTCAACATGTTTCAATGGTGCACTAAATCAAGCCTTGATGGTGCAAACCATTGGTGTGTCTCAAGAACCAAGCCAAGCAGGAATCGAAGCAAGAAACACAACAAGAAGCACCTCCAACAGAAACCACATTGGCTAATTGGCAAATGGAAGACTTATGTGGAGTTAACCAACAACCTTTTCAAGGCGTGGTTGTCAACACATGGTCAAAGAAGAGAAGCATAGAAGAGGGGAAACCATCTAATCCAGTTGTTTCTCTACCCACTCCTACACAACAAGGGGTCAGTAGACCAAATGTAGTTCCAAATGTGCAAAATCAGCCTAAGGTATCTGTTGTAGCAACACATGCACCTGTTCAAGCTCCAGAAAAGGGTGTGCCAAGTAAGGGACAACAAAAAGACAGATCATCCCCTTTCAACATCATCGATCAAATGAAGAAGACACATGTGAACATTTCCATGTGGGAATCACTGGTGATCTCAGGGCAACGAGATTTATTGCAATCTGCAATGGCTAATTGGTCCACCTCGAATGTATCAAACCGGGGACAGGAGAAAGTTCTCACTAATATAGTGCAACCGGGTGGGGGTCAACCAAGCAAGAATTTGAATCCTCCACCATTCTATGTGTCATTGGTTGTTGGAAACCACTTGGTACACAACTGCATGATAGATTCAGGGGCAAGTAGTTCAGTGATGCCAAAGAAAATAGCGGATCAACTAGGTCTGAAGTATGAGCCAGTGTTGAAAGGAGTAGTACAGCTAGATGGAACAGTAGTTCAAACAGTTGGGGTCATAAAAGGGTTAAGCCTAACACTACATGCCTGTCCTAATGTTACAGTTCTACAAGATGTGTCTGTGATTGACCTTCCGCCACTCTTTGCGTTGTGTCTATCAAGAGACTTCACTGCAAAAATCGGTGGATATTTATCTGCAAATTGGTCACACATGATTTTCAGGACGAGGTATGGGGCCAAAGCAACAATCAGGTCAGAACCAATTGCCAATTTCCATATTGAACCTCATGTGCCAAGTCCTATCAATGCAAATTGCTCAGCCTTTGATCAGGAGGAGTGTTCAAATGATCTAGAAACAGGTACTAAGGTCGAGGGAATTCTTGATTTGACTTTGGATGAATGGGAAAACAAGAGTCATGAATTTGACCCATACAAGGAAATTGAAGAATCTGAATTGGGCGTGTATTGTGTACACGAAGAAAATTCACCCATTCCCGACATCATTTAGCCTAAAAAAAAGGATGACAACAAATTTTCGCAACTATTTTTTGATGGTTCGAGAAGAAGACGAGGTGCCGGAGGTGGTTCAATGTTGATTTCACCATGAGACATCAAATATTTTTCAGCTTTTCATTTCCAATTTTCTGCTCAAACAACACAAATGAATACGAGGAATTCATTCATGGACTTCATTGGGCCAGAAAAAGAGCATAAAGTACTTACAGTGTTCGTGGATAGCGAGCTAATCATCACCAAGTATGGGGATGACATTCTAAAAAGAATGACTCGCTAAAGAACTACAAGAATAGGGTATGGGACCTCATGGAGGATTTTAAAGCTTTCAACATCGTGTCCATACCCAGAAGAAAAATGAAGCCGTGGATAGGCTCGCAATAAATTGGAGCAACATTTGATGTGGTTGACAACATCGTAAGGAAAAAACACAACCACATATCCATGTGATTGTGAGGCTAAGAGCCAGAGATAATAACACAAGTCTGGCAGTGTTTGAGAACAATCAATAGATAGTCAATTTTTTTGCAAGAAGAGGCTAAATTCTTAGCTAGGAATCGTGAGACTAGAGCAACAAGACAGGGATCAAGTAGTGCAATGCACAGAAAAACAAGATTCCCAAGGGTTTAGTAACATTGGAGTCTATCTTCAACCCTAACAACCAGTTCTGTAAGGAAAAGGCTAACATACAGGTCAAGAGAGAATATTTAGAGCCAATTCTGGTTGGGGAAGGAAAAACACTTCAAATTGGTAAAGTGGCCACTAAGAAAGAGAAATCAGATTTCATACAGTTTTGCCAAGAATTTCCGGATGTCTTCGCTTGGAGCTATGAAGACTTGAGAAGATTCGATCCAAAGTTGGCACAACATACCATAGAATTGGATCGAGATGCTAAGCCCATCAGTGCGAAGCGAGAGACCATCAACCCTCACATTGAGCATCTAATGAAGAAAGAGCTAAACAAGCTAGTAGGGGCAAGAATTATATTCCCTATCAAATACTCAAGCTAGGTTACAAACTTGAATCCGGTTAGGAAGAAGAGCAGAGAAATCAGGTTGTGTGTGGACTTCCGAGACCTCATAGGGCATCTTTGAAAGACCATTACCCACTTCCTTCAATGGAACAAATATTTCAAGTGGTATCGGTTCGAGATATTCTCTCTCCTAGATGGCTACTCAGTGGTATAATCGATAATGGTGAAAGAAGATGACCCATTCAAGATTGCTTTCACCACCAAATGGGGCACCTATGCCTACAAGAAGATTCCATTTGGGCTATCAAATGCTGGAGCAACTTTCCAAAGGGAAATGGATATGGCATTCAAGGGATTGATCAATAAAATAGTTCGATATATCTTGATGACATCACTGTATTCTCCGAAAATGCAGCAGATCACCTCTTTCATCTGAGGCAGGTATTTCAGAGGTGTTGAGGATTTGGGGTATCATTGAATCCAAAAAAATGCATATTCTTGGCTCATGAAGGAAAACTTCTAGGCCATATTGTTTCAAAGGAGGGATTGACAACTGACCCAGAAAGAGTTGAAGCAATTCAAGCATTGCCATTACCAAGTCACAAGAAGGCTCTTCACAGCTTCTTAAAAAGGATCAATTTTTTCCGTAGGTTTGTTCCAAACTTTTCAGCTCTCGTAAAGCCAATAATGCTGATGTTAAAGAAGAGCATGGCATTTAAGTGGACATCTAAAGGAAAGTCAAGTTTTGCGGCAATAAAAGAGGATATATCTCAAGCTTGGACTCTCGTCAATCCATACTTCTCCAAGGACTTCATGTTATATGCCTTCGGTGGTGGAGACACAATTTCGTAATCTTGGTATAGAAAAACAAAGAGAGATTACAACAACTAGTTGCTTTCTTCGATTGTGGCTTGGAGGAATACGAAACTAGGTACTCTTTCATTGAAAAGCATGTCCTTGCAAAGTGATCAGGAGCTTAAAGAAATTCAAGCACCTAGTCTCAAACAACAAGATCCAATTATTGGTCTCTCATGCGGGAGTCAAGGACTTCCTTCTAAACAAGGATATGAATGAGAAACATGCAGGATGGATCACTCATGTCATGGAATATGACATCAAAATTAAGGTCACTAAGTTGGTCTGTGGAAAGGGATTATGTGAACAACTAGCCTCAAGTCAGCAAGTTGAAGCAGGTGATGAAAAAGAGACTATCTTGGTATTACAGGATGGTCAAGACCAGGAAAATGATGATCTAATCGCTCCTTGTTGGACTCGAATTTGATACACTTCCTACGGAAGGCCTATGCCCTTCGTAAATGAGCAAAGCAAAGAGGAGATACTTTAGACTACAAGCCATTCCATATGTTCTTGTTGATGGTGTTTTCATCAATAAAGACATCAATGGAGTTCTATTGAGGTGCATTGGGACAAGTCAAATTAAGGGGGTGTTACGAGATTTTCATGATGGAGATTCCGGAGGAAATTTTTCCCCACGGATAACACTCTCAATAAAATGAAGGCAAAGCTATTATTGGCCCACAAAGTGTTCAACTATTGCTATACATGGATAAGAAAGTGTAAGAAATGTGCACTCTTCACGGAAAAGAAAGACTAGCAAAACACTTCCATTGCACCTGATTTTGGTTGACTAACCATTTATGCAATGGGGATTGGACTTCATCGGGGTCATCAATCCAAACTCAAGCCAAGGCCACAAGTGGATTCTCACGCCAATGGACTATTTCACCATGTGGACTCAAGCAAAGAGCGATCAAAGAAGTAAATGAGTCTAACATACTAGACTTTTATGAAGGAATCGTGACCTGTGTTCGATGTGCTAGCCACTATCATATCAGAAAATGCATTGGCATTCATAGGTTCCAAGATTACAGAATGGGCTGTCAAGAATGGAATCTATTTCATCACCTCTTCAAATTATTACCTGCAAGGTAATGTACAAGCAGAGTCCACAAACAAGAATTTGGTAAGAATCATTAGAAGGACTCGGATGAAAACCAAAGGACATGGCATAATAAGTTAAAATAAGCGTTATGGGATGACAGGATAACGTCAAAGAGGTCTGTCTATAGGTAATTCTCCCTACAATTTGGTCTATGGGAAAGACGTAGTATTGCCTATATCGTTATAATTGCCAACATTGGAGCTCATGAATCAGTTGGAGTTGTTTGAGTTTGAACCAATAGAGGCTAGGTATGTAGAGTTGATGGAATTGGAAGAAATCAGAGAACATGTAGTTTAGATGATTGAAAAGGATCAGGCCTTAGTAAAAAGATGGTTTGATAAGAAGGCAAGAGCAAGGACCTTCTAGGAAGGGGACCTAGTTCTGAAATGGGATGCAGATCGGGAAAACTAGGAAGGCATTCCAAGTTTGATGCCATTTGGAGTGGCCCCTACATGGTCATGGGATGTAAAAGTAGTAATGCCTTCCAATTGTCTACATTGGATGGAGAAGAACTCCCGATTCCGGTTAACAGAATCTATCTTAAACATTACTACTAAAAGGAAAAGGTTTACCCTTGTAAATATTAGTCTAGATTTCAATTCCTCTAAGTGCGGATGCACATTGTCTTGTTGTAGTTAGGTTTCAATTTCCCTAAGTGCTTCGGCATAGGTTTTGTTTCTCTCAGGTTGAATTTCTACAGTTCAACATGCTCTCGGAGAAGGAGTTGTGGTATCAGGCTGGGATCAGATATCAGGTTGGTTTTAGGTTATTGCTTATGACTCCATGCCCAATGGATTGCTAAAAGGCCACTGATCTTCTACCTAGCAGGCAGGTGATCCCGTTGAGTCACTAAATTGTTGTATATATCTTCCCCGAGTAAATATAGACAAACAGAAGAATATGGAAATTAAAGAAACTCAAAACCCGACATTTATTTGTACCACCAATCACTTTGGCGGCTCACATCAGAAGATGTTAACATGAGAAAAGTTGCGCCCTGGTGCAAGTTGGAGGCGCACATCAGAAGATGTCAACATGAGAAAAGTTGTGCCCTAGCGCAGGTTGGAGGCGCACATCAGAAGATTTCGACATGAGAAAATTTGTGCCCTGGCATAGGTTGGAGGCACACATCAGAGGATGTCGACATGAGAAAGTTGTGCCCTGGCAAAGTTGGACGCACACATCAGAGGACGTCGACATGAGAAATTTGTGCCCTATCACAAGTTGGAGGCACACATCAGAGGATGTCGACATGAGAAAAGTTGCACCCTGGCGTAGGTTGGAGGCGCACATCAAAAGATGTCGACACCACCTTTTCAGCGCCAATTGTGCAATTAAGAGTATGTTGACATGAGTATGGATGTACCAAGGTGAATCTTCACAAGGCGCATCTTCACAAGGTGCATCTTTAGGAGGCGCAACATTTTCAGCGTTGACACTCGAACTCCGACGTAAAGCAATCTCGAGGCAGATATTCAAATGGCCATAAATTTTCACAGGGAGCTCATATTCACACAAGGTTGGACTTTTCGGAAATCTTACAAGTTCTTCAAAAAGGTAAAATACAGTTCGCCATTTTTGGGTTTGCTAGGGTTCTCACCTACTACCATAATGAGATGAATTGAATACAACCCGGAGGTGGTTGGGATAGATTTTGGAATTCCTCTCTCTTCGCTCTCTCATTCTTCCTATAAATTGTAAGGAGGGGATTCTTTCTAAAGGTTGGAAATTCTTGTTTTGCCACTCCCTTCTTCTCTTTGGCAGGAAAATTTATGGAGTTCGAACCTCCCATCTAAAACCGTAATACAACTTTTCCTCTTGGCATTTTGTAGTGTATTGTATCTATATTTGAATAAAATAATGCACATCGTGGATGATTCTCAACCCTCTCTATGTTCATTTGCATCCTCCTTATCTTTCACTCGGAAATTTTTTTATCTCGCGCATGATCTTGCATTCCATTTTAATGGTTTGTGTTTATTGGCAAGACATGTGTTTCTTCATTCCTCGATGCATCACCTCTCGATAGTTTAGGTTTATTTTTATGAATCTTCTTACCCTATCTCCTTGGCAAGTTAGATTATATTTTTGAGTAAACCTCTACATTTTTATGTGTGCATCTCGAGCAGAGGAATAGGAACTGGATTTCATCCGGAGAGCTTCCCGATTCGCAAGGTCCCACACTTGGGAAAAGCTCCATGTTATGCAATCGCATTTGAGATTCTCAACCCATCGATTTGTAGACATTCAAGGGTTATGTAATTCGCCATCAACACTGAATTCTCATTATATATTACGAAGGCCATGAAAGATTTGGGAATTGAACTTCCACATTGATGGTTCAGTTTTCCGCTCACGCTAAAGCATCACATATAAGAAGGGAAAGGAGGGTAAAGATATTTGCAATATGGTTTCCTTATAAGAAGGGAAAGGAGGGTAAATATATTTGATAGATTAGGGGTGGAAGTGGTTGTAAAATTGAAGAAAGAGTGATCTATTAGAGGAAGGAGTTGAATTCGGGGAGATATTTGAAGAAATATACCCCCTCGAGCACCTAGTGACTTTTTGCGGATATGGTCCTAAAAATCGCAATTTTGATCATCGGGAACATTGGTGCACTCAATGTCTAGATTTTGGGGAAAGGGGGTCTATTGTAAATGTTATATATGGCACAATTTTTTTGTGTAAATGGTTGTTAGAGGTTTGAGTGTTAGAGGTCAAAGAAAATTCCAAAGAGCAAAATTTGACAAAGGCTGTCTTTTGAGAAGTCGTCGAGAAGCCCGTATATCTCTTTTGTATTAATTTTAATCATGTCAAGGTGGTTGTCATTGTAAAACCATTGAAAAACTTTGAGATTGTTCTAGAAACTTTCCCCTAATGATAAATTTAATCAAACTTGAGTTATTCTGTGTTGATCTTGACAAAAATGTGTTTGTTTCATCTTCGAATGCATGTGAGTAGTTTTTCTTAGTTCTGTCATTGCAATATTGTATTAAAAATATAAGTCAATCACACAAGTCTCAATCCTTGTGATAGTTTAGTGGCATCTGCAATTTCATTTCTCAGGAGATATTTCATCTGGGAGTGAAATAAATGATTTAAAATCACTTTTCTTTCATCTATTGGACAAAGATTATCCGTAAGCCTTTGGGTGTACCTTAGGTGTGATTTGGCTTACACCATGATGCTTTGTTGGGTTTTCTAGATTGAGCCTTCATGATATAATCTCAAAGATTGTGTGAAAGAGTGCTAATTTGGGCCTCCATTAAAGCACATATTCTAGTTAAAGAAACATTTTAATTATTTTGTGGCATTCTATTGGTTTAACTTTCCATTTTGTAAAGATTCCTCAAGGATCTGGTGAATCAAGTTCACCCTACCCCACCTCCCACAAAAAAATCATTCAAGAATAACCAATCCTACATGTGGTACCCTTGTTTGTTCTATATGCATAAAAATACATGATCTCTGTTACCAAAACACGCAAAGAGCAATCGTGGTCTTGAATGTCTTTAGTAATCTTTGCCTTGTTGTGAAAATATCTCTATGATCCGGAAGTGACAACTTGTAAGATTCAAATCTGGTGTGTTGATCATATTTTTCCAAGGTCTTCTATATAAAATTTATGTAAAAGAAGGATTTATCATTGTTCTTAAATAAACAGAGGGTTACAAAATAGGTTCTCTAACCTTGGGTGAAAGGCACAACCTAAAATAGTGAGGATTGATCAAATACTTTTGAGGGTGCTATCCATTTCTCCACATTCGAGTGATAAAGGGCCAATTAGATCTCATCCCGACTACAAAATGACTCACCATGATCTAATTTGTCTCTAAATTTCTGTCAAACCAAAGTGATGTTGCTCGAAGCTTTGAGGAGAATCAATTTGGATACCAACACCTAAGTGGTGCCATTGCGAGGATTTCAATTCAAAATCAAGATCCTAGTAAAACACTTCTTGCATGCTCCAAGATTTGTGTGCATTCGTTTAGTCTTCACACCTAGTGCATTAGCTTTCATTTGATAAATTTGGGTAAAGAAAAGCTAGAATCTTTCAATTTCCAGTTTCGACATTGACATATCTTTGATAGATCATATTTAGTGCATTTTCAAAACTAAGGTGAAAGTCCTTAATGGTGACTCCCTCTTGATCTGATTTTTAATGAGTACCAAAGTGTCTTAAAACTCTATCAAAGTCAGATTTGTTAGTAATATTGGCAAAGCTAGAAGGAAGAAGATCTTTCTTTGCTCAGGGATCCTGCTAGGACATTGTTTCCAAAGCTAGGAAAAGAAAAATCAGAAGGAAGAAAATCCTAGAGATTTTTGGAGATCAGAAAAGGAGAGGGATCTCCATTGATAAAAGCCGATTAGCCTATCATTGAAGACTTCCATTCAAGTGACTCGAATTAGGTAGCCTTTTTGTGGAATTTAACTCTCCGGCCTGGAGATGGGCCTTCATTTTATGTAGAAAGGTTTGCTTCACACTCTGCTCCTGTCTTTTCTCGAGGTTGATAGAGATTTCAAGGAACAAGTCCTTTGGGGGATCTCCATTTTGAAAATTATACTCTTGTATTCAAACGAACCTCTTCCCCTCATCAATTTGTCACCCCTCCCGAGTCACCTACTGAAAGAAACATGGCCTTACCCCTCCAAGACCCCTTTTTTTGTAAACACTTTTAGACCTATAATTTTTTTGGGAATGGCGGGATAGCCAAATGAAGTGCTTCAAGATGTAAGAAGCAACGCCAAAGTTCCAGGGAAATAATACTATTACTAGTGATTAACATCTAAATATTTTCATCAATATGATGGAAGATTTTTAAATTGAACATGAAGATGTATATATCAAGTTGTTTATCCATACCTTTGAAGAAGATGCTAAGGATTGGTATAAATCATTTCCAGATAACTCTAATGATTCTTGGACTAAGATGAGCAATCCATTTAGATTACAACATGGTGATAGAAATGACCTTAGGTTTCTTTTGATAGAATTTGAAAAGATAAAAAAGAACCCTAATGAGTTAGTACAGGATTTCAACATGAGGTTTAATAAGACCTTGAGGATATTGCACTGTTAGGATAAAGCCATGTGATGGGTCATGTTTGATCAAATATACTGATGCATTTGATAAAAAGGTTGCATATTATTTAAGAAAAAAACCCCATAAATTTGAGGCAAGCCTTCACTATGGATTTTCAAATAGAGAATAATATCAAGGCAATTGGAAATCCTCCAAAGAAGCAGGGTGTAAAGTTGATTAACCTAGAAAAACCGCAAACAAGCAAGGCTACCGATTTTGAAGAAGTTGTGAAGACTTTGGCAGGGGCTGTCAAAGAAATTTCCTACAAGCTAGCCCGGGCTGAGAAGGGAATTGGGCAAAGCTCACAAGGTCAACACAAGCAACAAGGTGAAGATAGGTTCATAAATCACCAAATATCTGATGACAGAGGTAAGAGACCTGTTGGATTTGGAAATAAACAGTCTCAAGCTAGGGATAACATAATGGTACCTGATCCTTTGGCTACTAGAGTTGTTGTGGGAGGAGACAGATGTCATTGATTGGTGTGAAAAATATTTCATGCCTCATGCTCCTTGTGAAGAAGATCATAAAGGAGAATAAGAAGTGATGATGATGATGATGGTGTTTGCATGATGGGTTTCTTCAAGAGCTTACAATAAGGGGAAAATTTAACCGAGGTGATAAGTGCACATGTGAGAATGCTGCTAGATTTTGGGACTGCATTCATAGGGTACCTATTATTTCTCTCTCTCATACTTTAGAGGTAGATACCGTACAAGATTTCAAATTTCCCAATAATGATTTTGAATATTTAACGGATTTAATGATAAATAAGTATGATGGAGGAATCCCATCTGAGGAAGATAGACAATTACTAATGAATGTTGTTATGGCTCAAGAGAAGGAATATAATACAAGAAGTAAGGCTAACAAAGGATTAGGGCCTCAAGCCAAGCTAAAAGCTCCTTACTTTGAAAAATTCCTAAAGAGGCTCCTAAAAAGGATGTACCTTCTAAAAGCCCTGCAGTTCCAAACAAAAATCATACCCCTCCTCATGCCCAAGTTGTCAAAAATCCTAACCACTTAATGAGTGTGTTGGCTTTCCTTCCAATACTACCTTGCCAAGGAATGTCCCATATGATATTGCCCAAGTGTTGAGTCAAATCAAAGTCTTTTTTCCAATTGTTGAGTTTCCTAGGATTCCTAAGCACAAAAGGAGAGCTTTTGAATACTTGGGGTTGAAAGAAGAGAAGACTTCCCTAGGCAGAAACATAAACATTGTGGAGACTCTTGTAATCATTGAAGAACCAAAAGCACCACCAACATCAAAAGAGATAGATGAACCCCTTGAGGTCTATTTGGGGACATCCTTGGTAGACTATCAGATGAACGTGGATCCATTCTTCACCACATTTATCATAAAGGATAGACTGCTACACAATTGCATGTTTGACTCAGGGACATCATGTAATGTCATTCCTTTGGAAGTCATGAATGAGCTAAACATCAAAGTGACAACATCATATGGGAAGTGCCAGTAGTGGGATGTGTGAAGGGTTTGATGGTGTAGCTTGCATCTTACACAAGTGAAAACTTAAAACTTGATGTTGTCATTGTTGATTACCCAGCCAAGTGGGGTATGCTATCTTGTCCAAAAAATGGGCTACAATTATTGGTGGAAGTGTCCAAATGGATATGTCCTATGCTTTCATTCCAATTGAGGGTAGCCTTTTCATGTTGTATGGGGAAAAGAAAATGTTGCATCTTATTGAGGATCCCAACAATGCATCCTATGAGGTATTGTACACAAGTGTTGATGCAGATAAATTTGTGGGATTTGATGATGGAAAGGAACACAAGATTGAGGAATGCATGTGTCTTGAACAAGCGGGATCTCTTTGGACTCTATTATTTAATGGAGCTTTCTCTAAGTTTGGGAATGGTGTTGGTGTTGTTCTACTTTTCCTGGTGAGGAAAAAATTGTTTTTTCCTTCAAACTCAACTCGAGTGCACCAACAACATTGCTTGAGTATGAGGCACCTGTTGTTAGGTTTAAGAATTTCCTAGAAATATGGTGTCAAGGACATCATTGTTAAAGGAGACTCAAAATTGATAGTAAAACAATTCATAAAACTGTATGCCATAAGGAACCAACGAATGAAACAATACAAGCATACAATTTAGGAATTCATTGAGATGTTTGATTCAATCAACACAGTGCATCACGATAGAAAATTAAATGATTTTCTAGATAGACTTGGAGTGTTGGGGTCTCGGCTTGAAAATTCTACAATGTCCCCATAGTGTGAATATGAGGTTGAGGTATTGACAAGACCTTCTATTGCTCAAAACATTAAGCATTGTCAGGTTTTTGATGATGATTCTTAGATCATAAGATTTCTAGAAAACAAAGGAGAATTTTCTGATCATAATATTAATTGGGAAACAATGGTATGTGTAGTATAGGGTGAAGAGACCTTGTTTGGAAAATGCATCATTCAACTAAAGATCAATACCATCCCGTGAGGGTTGGTTGCTCTCGAGTCCAATTTTGATAATGATGATCACATTATTAACAGATGCATGACAACCTCAAGGGATATTGAGGAGAATGACCTTGGCACGAGAGGAGAAGTCAAGGAAAATTTGGTTAGGCAGTAATCTCAAGAAGGAGGAGAAGCGAACCATACATCCAATTGCTAAAAAAATATAAATATTGCATGGCTTGGTCTTATTCTCGAGTGAAGGCATACCAAGAGGATCTATTTCAACAAGATATT
This sequence comes from Taxus wallichiana var. yunnanensis, assembly GCA_018340775.1. Lineage (NCBI taxonomy): Eukaryota > Viridiplantae > Streptophyta > Pinopsida > Cupressales > Taxaceae > Taxus > Taxus wallichiana. Next base: position 794,705,939 of record CM031240.1, on the reverse strand, counting down.
CCTTGGAATCCAATGCAAAACCTTTCAAGAATAAACAAAGGCCAATCAATCCACTCCTATCTCTTAAGATGTAAGAAGAACTCGAAGAAGCTAAGAGATGGAGGGATTATCCAGCCCACAAGGTATTCTTCTAGCTCCATATCCTTTGTGTAAGCTCCAAATCCTTCACGAGCCATCTATCTCCACAATTTCATCAATTCTTCAACCTCGTGTTGCTTCTCCAAATCCCTCTCGCATTCCTCATTAAACATAAGTTTCATTTCTTCTCTTTGTCTTTATGTCGCTATGTTCGCAATCTTTTACTACACCGCTCTTGCCCCATGCGTGGTGAAGTTTAGCTAGCCATTGGCTTCTCTTCCAAATTTAGGGTTACCATCAAGATCTTGATCGTTGGTGGAATTATCTGTAGATATGGTCCCTAGGATAATGTAAAAATTGAAACTCGAGTTACCTCCACACAAGAGTAAGTGAAAATTGAGTACTCCAAAGTATATCTACTCGAAACACCATGGAACCAAGTATCCACATCATGCGTCTAAATCAGATCATCATCATAGAGTGCCTAAAATTCTTCTTACGTCCCGAAAAGTGTATGAAACCGCTAATTCATTTTAGACACATAAGCAACCAGCCACTCGTATAGTTCTATGAGAAAGATAACAAAGAAGCTATCATATAAGCAAATCATACATTCTCATTCAACCCACGTGCGTGCGTCAAACTCAAATCTTGAACTAAATCTCGAGCATATTTTTATTCTAGATTTATTATCCATTCCTCAATACTTGCTAAGGTCAATCTGGTACATCTTGATCGTGTAACATCCGAAAACAATCGAGAAAGAGGTTCGGCAATGAAACCAATGATATAGCCTATAATTCACTATAAATAACCTAGGCATGTTGTCACATCACTCAGCCTTAGTTGTGCGCTCACCCGAAGCACGCAAAGGCATCAGATCCTCTTTAGAGTTGTTTCATTAGAATGTTAGCATGATGATGCATAATCTAGATCTAGATCGTAGAATATAAAGATGAACTAAACAATGATTATAATCGATTCGGTGAAATTTAGTACCATTATCCAACCAATATATTCCATTGCATCAAATACTGTAAAACACAGTAGCTTCTTACATTACATAAGTATCTCCATGAGTCATGTGTGCATCAAAACCAACAACACAATCTCTACAATAATTTTCTACACACCAAAATATACAAATCAATACATATTTATAGGGGTGGGGACTTTCCATTCATCTCCCATGCACTTCTCAAAATAGGTCACAAGTTAATAATAGCCACGCGCCTTTACAAAGGGATGCAAAACCATGCAAGCACTCTAGCAATAGACTTCCTATAGTTAACTCCGAGTAAAAACCCTATTATTAGCCTAACATATGCATGGCATTCAACTGATGCTTGTTCCCAAAAATAACATTATAATCATAATAATCATGTATGGCGTTCAACTAATGCTTGAAATTTCATAATAATCATTATGCGGTGCCAAAGTTTTCTTCTTATGATCAACGAACCAAGTAATAGAGCCCAATATTTTTTCTTATAGGGAGGGCGAGAGAAGGAAGTAAAATTGAGGATAAATTGAATTTTAGGGGAGGAAGATAGTGAGGACAGGAAGTAATAAAATTTAAAAGATCCTCCGAACATTTGATAAATGTTTTCATCCAAAGTCTAGTCTAAATGATGTACCGTCCTCAATGCACTAGAGTTAGACCAATTGGGTGAAAAGATTTTGATATTTTAATGCATCTTTCAACTAAATGGGACCTTGCGCAAACCCCGATGCCTCCTTTGATTTCATTTTCCTAACTTTCCATGAATCTTTGTTGTCATTATTTGAAGTTAAACTACAAAAAAAATATAGAAACATCCATGATTATTACCAAAAAGTAAAAGTATCATTTTTAACACCCACTAAAACACCCGCAAGAGACTCAAGAACAACCTGTTTATGGTGAATCACAAAGACCCTGAGAATGTCTACAACTCAATGGGTTGAGACTCTCAATGTGATTGCATAACATGGAGCTGTTCCCAAGTGTGGGACCTAGCGAATCGGGAAAGCTCTCCGGATAAAGGTTGGTTCCTATTCCTCTATTCAGATGCACACATAAAAATGTAGAGGGTCTACTCTAAAACCTATTCTAACTTGCCAAGGAGACAGGGTTAAGAAGATGCAATAAAACAAACCTAATCTAACCAAGGTGATGCACCAAAGGAATGAAGAACACTTGTCTTGCCAATGAACACAAACCATTAAAATGCAATGCAATATCATGCACAAATAACCAAATTTGCAATGAAAGATCAGGAAGATGAAAATGAACATAGAGAGGGTTGAGAATCATCCACAAACATGCATTATTTTCTCCAAATATTGATACAATACACTACAAATTCCAAGAGGCAAGGTTGCATTACAGTTTTGAATGAGAGGTTTTAATTCCACAAATTCACCTGCCAAAGAGAAGAAGGGAGGGGCAAAACAAGAATGTCCAGCCTTTAGAAAAAATCCCCACCTTCTAATTTATAGGAATAAAAGAGAGCGAGAAGAGAATAATTCGAAATCTACCCTACCACCTCCATAATGCATTTAATTCATCTCATTATGGTGGTAGGTGAGAACCCTAGCAAACCCCAAAAACGGCGAGCTGTATTTTGAATTTTGGAGAACTTGATCTAACCCAAATAATTATATCCAGTTGTATTTGGGTAGAGAACACCGAGATATTTCCAAAAGTCCAACCTTGCATGAATCCGAGCTCCTGTGAAGAGTTCTGGCCATTTGAATATTCCCAAGTCGTGGTCTATTTCAAATGTCGGGTTCAGGGTTCTCCTTTGCATTTGCATCGGGTTTGGAGGGTGCCTCAACGTGTTTTCACACCATGCTTTCGACTCCAAAACCCGATTTTCCTTGGTAGTGTTTTGGGTTTTCGGAACTCCTAAGCATCGGGACATGCCTTGCGACATATTTCCTTTGTGTCGGGTTTTGGGCCTCTCCGACATATTTCCTTCAGTGTCAGGTTTTCGACCTCTCCGACATATTTCCTTGTGTTGGGTTTTGGAAATCTCCAACATATTTCCTTTGTGTCGGGTTTTTGGACCTCTTCGACATATTTCCTTTGTGTTCAGTTTTGGACCTCTCGACGTATTTCCTTTGTGTCGGGTTTTGGACCTCTCCGACATATTTCCTTTGTGTCGGGTTTTGGACCTCTCGACATATTTCCTTTTGTTGTATTTTTGGACCTCTCCGACATATTTTCTTTGTGTTAGGTTTTTATATTTAGGGGTTAGATATATATAACACAACCTAGGTTTATTTAGAAAAAAATTATGGAATAATTTTTTTTTGAAGGGTGTGCCCACGTACAGGCTCGAAACTACAATTTTTATGATAATGTTTCAAGGTCAATGATATTTAAATTTATCTCATTCAACATTTCACTTAAGTTATGAAGGGTCATCTTTCGAGTTAATTAGTCTAATGTCCAATAATATCATAATAACAATATTTCTAGATGTTAACCTTAGAGTATGATATAATTTATTATGAAATGAATACACTAACCACTCAAATATTTTTTATTATCCATTTATATTACATTATATCATGATTTAATACATTATAATATATACACCTTTTTTAAATAAAAAAATTATACGTTAAGATATATACTTTGACACTAATTTATTTTATTACATTGTATGACATTATATATTTAGATATACATAATACCACGTTTATATCTAATATAATATTATATTTAAATTATGTTATATGTCATACCACTATTATATTATATAGTATTTAATACTTAAAGTAACCTAAATAGTTATCCGTATTTTCTTTTGGATTATGTGGTTATAGATAGGTTGGGAGTTATAGATATTTTTACCCCTATGAGCCATTAACCACATCTTCTTAATAACATAAGTTTTAATGTAGGAATTTTAGGTGTGTGAAGTTAATTTAATATAAATATTCTTTGAAGCGATAAGATTCTAGTTGAAAATAAATTACAAGGTCCGTATAGTTTTGAAATTACCATATCTTCCGATTGTTTTCCATGTATTGGACAACAAAATGAATAAAATGTAGAGGGAGAAATAGGCCCGTATCAAGCCCACCAACCGAATTAAACACTCTCCCATCACATACGACCTTTGCTGTCCTGAAACTTTTCGTGTGTAATAATACAAACACTTTAATGGAGATCAAAGGCGTTAACCACACGGAACCCAAGTTAATGTGAACTTTTTAGTAGTAGTAGGATAGTTGCATCGAACTCTTATATAAAAAAACCAGATTTTACAGTGCCTACCAAAGAGATCTCTCACTAAAAGTTGTCCTAAAATCAAAGCCACTATGGGTTAAGTCTACCTTGCACAGAGATAAATTTGCATACAAACCATTTGATTTGGATTTATATCTGAATCTGAAGCAGGTTCATTTGACTCCGAGAGGAGATTGCTACCAACCATTGTTTTCTTTCTTTCTTTCTTTCTTTAATAAATTTTTTTTTTGGGTTGAATGGAGAAGAAGTAGAGGAAGATTGATAACTGGGGGGACGCATTTAGCAGGAGGAGGTATAGCAGTATTGATTTTGCTTCTTCTGCCTCAACCCACTTGTGTTATATGCACTCTAACCTTTGCAGCACCATTCTGGCAGTGGAAGAGGCTACCACTTCATTATTTTTTATTGAATAGTATGTATTGATAAAACATTAAAGTTCCCTTGCCTGGTATTCCACTTATGTCTCTGCCAAAACTTTATTTTATTTATTTGTTTAAGCTCAGCCCAAACCTAGGCCGCATTCTAACCCTTAACACCATTTTCTTTTTTGAATTTATTAATAAAACATTTTCCATCTCCACTTTTCCATCCCGAATGGATTATAATGTATTATAATTTTTATTTTAATTGTTTAAGATGTATTAGTGTCTATAGAATTATAATACATATTTATACTTATGTATATATAATGATATTGTTAATTTTGGGTGAGTATTAACATTTATTAATTATATGACTACACTGATCTTATAAATATTTGATATAATCATTATTAATGAATATGTCTATTTATATATATTGCACATCGTAACTATTTTGATAACGATTTTAAAACTAATTCCCTTTCTTTTATATTTATATATAAAAGTTGTCAAATTGGGTTTAAATAACTATATGTATAAAGCACATTTAGACAATACTCAAATTGCAGAGAAGGGTTGAATATTCATTTGAGACCATTAAATCAAAAGATCTAAATGTAACCAAGATGATGTGTAACCTTGTTACTATTTGATTAAATTTTACATTTTGAACAAAATTAACTAATCTTCTTGTTCCTTCTACAATAACTAATAAGATGTTTACATCTAGAATATAATGCACTAAAGGATTATTTCCTTACTAAATAATTTATTTACTCTCAAGATGCTTTCATTTAGTAAACAACAATGAATTAATTTCATCATAAAGCATTTAACATCTATTTCAAAGAGTAAATCTAGGTGGCACTTACAACTTTTACACAATATAGCCATTTTGATCATTTCTCTTTCCTTTTACATTCTAACGAGAAGGAAATCCCTTTCTTTACAATTTTACAATGAACTACTACAAATATTACTACAACTTGCATTTCAACATTTCTTTTAAAACATAAACAATATTACAATCTTCCACTTTGAGTGGGAAACAAAAAGGCTTTTCTCAAGAAGGAAACTCTTCAAGGACTCCAATAAAAAATATTCTAAGCTCCTCAACACCAACAAGAAGGCTCCATCATGATTTGTTTGATTCACAACAAAATGGGGGGGAGAGGCAACACTCACCCACCGAGATACCCAATGGAGAGGAGAAGCCATCCCCTCCATTGGCCCCCGAGCCCCAACCACATTAAAATGGGAGAAGATTTTACCTCATTGCAACTAATAGCTTCCAAAATACTTAACATATAATTTCACACTCATTCCATTTACATACAGACTCAACAACAACTCAATAAGAAAAAATCAACAAAGCAACAAAATCACAAGGCTTATCAAGAAAGCCAAAAGAGTAAGACCTATGGGGAGGCCACTTATGCCTCCTAATGGGAATGGGTGCCACCTAAAAAGCCTCCAATGTAAAACACAATACCCCTAACAACTCTTATGCCTCCCTCAATTACCCCTTATCCCTCCATCCACTCTTATGCCTCCCTCAACTCTTATGGCTCCCTCAAAGTAAGAACAAGAAGAAAATGCAAGCATTTCTCATACTAGGTGGGCACCCAACCCAAACTCCCTCCTCAAGAAAATGATCTCTTATGCCTCCCTCAAATAAAATCCCCATAGTCTCCTCCCACTCCCAACTTAGGCATTCTACCCATACCCAACAAGCATTTCAAAGAAACAACAACATTCAACACAACATATACACACATACATATAATAATAACATAATATAAACAAAGGTGAAGCTCCTACCTTTCCATGGTAGAGATTTTTCCAAGTATGAAGTTCCAAACTCCTCCAAAGATCAAGCAAGGATCCATAAGCTCCAAAAAAAAACCCCAACAAGTATCAACAAGCTCCAAAATCCACAAACTCCTTCAAAATCTTCTACTCTCCGAAAATACAAGAGACTAAAAATGAACATGTAACCCCAAAACAAGGAAAAAGGATTCAATAAATAGAGAAAAGAGAGGGAAGGATGATGTGGCTCCAAGTAGGATGCCACCGCATTTTCCCTCCACTCCACATCACTTGGTCAACATCATAATCCAATGCACCATTAATGCGTGGTTGGAGGAATGACAAACACCTTACACACTCCATCTAAGCCCACTCCCCTAAAGGAAAAAATTAAATATTTGAAAGAAAGTGAAATTAAAATTTCACCTTTTTAACTTCTCAAAACACCTAAAAGAGCCTAAATTTGACCCCTAACCGATAGGCGGGGTTGACATGGGTATTTAAGAGGTGTGGGACAAGTTTTACTTGTCCCATAAGCTTCCAAATTTGGCCTCTAAGGCCAAATTCGATTTTCCCATGAAGGGTAGAGTGTGCTACACTTAAAATTCAAACACACTTCACTCAACACAAGATCCAAGACTAAATCAATTTTAATAAATGAAATCCTTTGAGTCACATCTTTAATTAGTTTAGGAAAATTCAAATTATCTTAATTAAGACACTACAACCCATGACTAATAAATGGGTAAACACTAATCCAAAATATAAATAATAAAACAAGTAAAATTTCACTTACTAAGAGAAAACACATACTAACATAATAGAAAGGGAAAATTAAAACAAAACAACACATGACCCCTAGGTCACAATTTTCCCTTAACCAAATAATTCTAACACACACACAATTACATGTTTCCATGGTGACCCTAGTTGGATTCTTCTTGAATTCCAATGTGGTTGGTCTCCACTCCCCGATGTTGTTGTGAATATAATATACCTACAAAACAGATGATACCTCCTTCGGCCTCGTGGCCACATTAAAACATTCATGCCAAAATATGCGATATAAATCTAAAATCAACTATATATTAATTAATATCATCTATGCAAATATGATATCACTTACAATTTCTAGCACATTTCTATTCCACATTTCATTCATGTCAAAACGATCATCACATTAATCCAATTATCAAGATCTACTCAATATGACTAAATATATCACATGTCAAAAATACAGATAAATAACCATGTCAAAAGTATATCAATATCAACATCAAATGTCTCCAGTAGTCCATATGCATTATATAAGAATCAAATCAATAACAGTTCAGTATCTCTGATATCTACTAACATGCTATATCAAAACTATAATATATCCATAAGTGCAAGTCGATAGTATCAAAACAATAATAAAAAAAAGGTGTCAAAGCGAAGTGGGCACTACATTATTCTCCTCTCTTATTCAAAATAATAGGTTTTATTTGGAATTGGAGAATGTCAATCTTGACCTTAGTGTACAGTTTTGGACCAACATGTGTTGAGATAATTATTTTGATTCCATCACACTATCATGAGAAAATAAATGTCCTTGGTCATCATTTCATGAAATAAAAATATTTGGAAGCATATATAAGTGAATAAATCTTATCTCATTTGGTAACTTGACACTTTAAGAAATCACATTAAATTAAGCACTAAAGGCATCCAAAGATCCCTAAAATGCAAAATAGGTTATGCATATTCATTAGGGAAGAACCATCTACAATTTTGAAGTGTACTTCTACTTCTAAGATTATCTATATTCATTTTAAAAGAAATATAATTGACCCATCACAAATATCGACAAAGTGTGAAATTTAAGCGAAGCATTATAAAATCATGATTGCAAGTATAAATGCACTAGGTAAAATATCACATGTTAGGATAATGACGTGTGGTTTGATCAATCTATAAATTAGTGGTGATGCTTAGTGGTGCATAGGGGTTCCCAAAATCCACTCATAATTTTTTTGTATGAAAATATTCTTGCACAAAAAGGGCTCAAGGGATTAAGAAGAGTGTATGAAGTGATTCTTAAGTGAAGTGAAAAAGAGTGAGACATAAGAAATTTAAGTAATTAGGAATAAATAACCCATATTCTAAGTAGATCCAAGACCGTATAGAAGGGTCAAGTCCATATGGAATCTTTTCTCCGAGTTATATGATTATGACCGAGAATCAGTTTTAGGTCACAATTTAATCAACGAAGAACTTTCAATTCTCGCATATATCTATTTCTTTACTTAGACCATCTTGAATCTCCAAAATCCAATAAAAATGAGCTAAATGTAATATTTCTCTCTTTTTTGGAACTTGTTATATCGATGGTAAATTTTAAATAGTGTTATTTTGATATGTGTAAGAAGCTAATTAAATCAAAATAAAAACATGTAACAATATTTAATATTTTTGATGTATGTTTAATTCAAAACATCTAAAACCTATAAAATTAATGAAATATTCACTTCTTAAAAATTTAATTCATTTGGTGAACCTGACATTTTATAATCAAGCATCAACCCAAAAACGTAGTATCCCTAGGGTTTCTTATTAGAAACATAGGGTTGATTTTTCTTTTATTGTTATAATCACTTTTCAGTTTCTATATTATTTCCTTGTATGCCATATCAGTGTAGTGCTCATCTTTATAACAATTTTATTGAACATTTTTATATTTCACCTCCTACTCGCAAGTTTTATAGTGTTATGGATTCTTCTATTCCTACTTCTAGTTTTCTTCTTGATCTGCATACACATGAGGTTCCCTTACATGACATTGAGACCCATAGTGAACACTCATATGCTTATGACAATAATGAGTATAACAATGTTAATAAAAAAATTAGTCCTATTATCTCATTTTCGTTCACAACTCTATGTTAATGATCATCATATTGATCCTATTACCAAGATTCTAATTTTGGCCAAGATTTCTCATGATCGACAATTTAATGACATAGATTTTATAGTTAGATCACAGCCCTCATCAATTTTACCTAGATCTATAGTATTTACCTCCTTGTGATCACCTAACCCTTGGAACATTCCTATACAAAATAAATCTATGCCCATTCCTTAATCCACTATTGGTACTACATCTCTTATCTATTAATATAATGGCATGCATAATTATTCATCTATCACACATGATATTGAGTCCATTTTTCATTCTTTTTAGGTATAAATATTAGAATTACAAAAATGTGTTTCTCATAATTCTAATCTTGTAGACTCTTCTAAATTATTAAGTAATCCACTTTCACCTGGTGTCGTCTCATATTCTTTTCCTATCAATTTGTTACACATAATATTCCTATTTAAGATCACATGATGATCCCCAAGATCATCTTAGATCATTCCATACATTTATTTCTTTGAATATGAATTCAAGATATATTTCTTACTAAGATATTCGATATGATTCTTATTGAATTTGATTTGCAATGGTTTTATGATCTCCTCACACATTTTATGCACTCTTCTAATACATTGGAAATTATTTTTGGAAAAACTTCAATCAAGATTGGTGATAAGATATCTTATGCACAAAGTTGCAATCTCAAATAATGATTTGATGAGCATATCAATGATTGTGTCTTACACTGTCGAACAATGCTTACAAATATGAAAAAATTATTAGCTTAAAATGAGTCTCAAGACCTTTTTTCAAAGTTATATTCCACCATTAAAAGAATCGATGGTGTTTTATAAGTATCAATCTTTCAGCAATCCATGACATATATTGAAATATCACATGAAGCTAATATAGTGCACATGAACAAGATAATGTATGTTTCTATCACGTTTGATCCATCCAATTCTAAGTTCGAAAGAAAATATAATTTCAAAGGAAAATATATGACCCTAAGGATACTTATACGAGACATTATCAATGTTGTTTATCATTCTACAATGCTACAATTACAACGTACTTAATGATAATGTACATGATTAAATTTTCCTAGGTATATAGTCAATATGAAATTAATCAAGTAAAATATCATGTCTCTCCCTCCACTATTTGAGGTTAATATGAGAATTCCTCAAAATATCTTTAATGCTAACACTTCTTGTAATTATTATAGATCTATTGATCAATCTACAAATATATTTCATAAGATACAATACATTATTCATGATATTATTAACTATAATGAAATTAAATGGGATGAGCCCATTGAATCTTATAATCCTTCTAATAACAATGCTAAGTTGAAAATAATCAATTATCAACAAGTCCTAAACATAATAATGACACATCTTCTTGAATTTCATAATAATCATTGTGTGGTGCCACCATTTCCCTATTATGATAATCCACTTGATGCTATGATTGGCACTATTACTCACACATCATCTTCTACAATGGTCATGTATTTTGATGATTATGATATAGATGAATCGAGTTACCTTTCAAACACTATCTATTCTAGTATCCTTTCATCAAATTATTAATCAAGGTGTCTTAGTTATTCCACATAGAAAGTATAATGTTTGTGCATTTCCATTGCTTCAGATTTCTATTAATTCCTTTTGAGAGTATTGCACTTGATACTAATCCACACTTTCGACACATTACACTAGCAATCACGGTAGTATTTATCACTATTCAAACTTCATTATTGGTTTCTAGATCTGTGGATATTGGATTATTACAACTAGGTCTTCATTTGCTACATGCTCTTAGGGTTGTTCTATATATCGTTCACCAGTTTATTAAATTTATTCATCAGCAATAGGTATTCACTATTTTTGGTATTCATTTTAGGTATTTCTCTCCTAGCTTGCCTAGTTCTTCTCTGATTTATATCCCTTCTCCGAGTGCATATAAAAATATGTCCTATGTCTCACACACTAATTAGAGTAGCACTAACCCTAATCGATCTCATGATAGGAATTTTATTGAGCATGTGGATTCACATAGTTCAAGGTACCTTAATAGGCTATATTGACACATGTTACGTCACACATTCTTATGCCATCTAGGTCTCCTACTAAGCCTTCTTTCGTACACATTGTCTCTATTCGTTCACACTCTCAAAAAAATTTACACATATATTCTATCTTTAAGGACCAATTATAAGTTTATCATAGGTATTTTATGAGTTCTCATTCTTCTAGTCCACTTTGCGCATGTTAAACATATCACATTCTACTATACATTACTCTCCTCATAGGCATTTTTCAGCACATATCAACACAATGGTTTCTCTTACACTTAAGTAAATTTATATGACACATTTAATTATTAAAAATCCATCATCTAAAATGGTTCCAAAAGGAGTTAGAAGTCAAAAATGCCCTCACAAGGTTTCTCAAGGTACACTTATAATTGAGTTTAAAGCGGCCAAAATGGTGAAGGTGCTTACAAAATCGACCCGAAAACAATCGCTTTAAGTTTTAAAAAGGTTGATTATTCCTACTTACTCCCCCATATACATATAATTCATCACATTTTATGGAGTATATTATGATGAAAAAGCATTGATTTACCGTGGTAAATCCACGAGATGTTTATCCAAATCGCACGATTTTTTTATCATATAGCGATTAGTGGGCCAAAAATCCCACTTAGAAAGCTACCATCTGAATACATTTTCATTGAACTAAGGTTTGGTCACAATTATCCTATTTGAAATCTAGAGGTAGATGAAAGTGTTTTTCAGTTTTGATCAAACTAAGCACCAGCATAAGATATAACCAATCACATTTAATTAAAACAAGAACGTCATCATAAGTAAGTGATATGCTAAATGGATTTGTAACTCAACTCAAAATGGCATCATATGAGTTCAAACAACTTGGTTAAGGTTCTCCATGGTGTCCTACATTAGTAGGGGCCATGTTAGAAGTTTCTATTTTGCAGTACATTTGGGTGTGGCAGTCATGCATGTGACTTTCGAGGTTAAATTTATAGTGTTTTCAAAATTACGCTTGAGGAAAGGTTTTATCATATGTTGGGGTTACATTTCCTATTATCAAACCTTTAATTTCAAAATGAAGGAAATGATGAAATTGAAAATTTAGTGTAGAAGGAATGGGAAAACCATACCTATTTTGCATAAAAATCATTATCACGACATTCGATGATACCCCGTCACCTCCGGGCATTCTATAAAACAATTCATGGCTTGGCTAGGCAATAAGCCAAATGCATTTCTTCAGATATTTTCAAGTATATTCATCAAAACAAAATTGAATAAATCCCGCAATCATTGATGTCCTAGAGGTCACTTCACTCTCAAGCATTTTTTTAAACAGTTCATACACCACCTGTGCATGCTAACATTTTTTTATTATTATAATATCATTTTCCTTTCAACACTCCAAAAATACGGGAGGTTGTTGGAAAATTTTGCAATAACATAACACGACAAATTACATTTCGATAGTTTCTATTCCTTTTAAAAGAATCCCTCTAATCCATATCAAAAATCAATTCATTCCATGAGCCTACATTTGATTGAGGCATTCTGATAAATAGTTGGTGTGCCATGTGGGCCACATTTTGTCAATACATTTAGCCAAACATTCCACGCTACTTATTTCACTTGCAACTTCTAAATATGACAAAAATCCTCTATCCTTGATGCGCTGATGGATGCTCATAACCTATTTCAAAGCCAACCATTTCGGCCTGGCTTGGGAGGATGCTGAAAAAGGTTGTGGAGTCGGGATTACACCTATCAATTGCTTTTAATCAAAAGATTCTAAAGTTGTTTCAACAAAAACTTTTTGTGCATACCCTATAATCATGATGTCCCATGAAACCATAGCTTTGTGCAACATTATGTTAATCTCTTTTTGTTCCTTTATGGGAGTCCACATTTGTATTTAGAGCCACAACGTCTGACAAAAATATTTTCTATCAAATATTGCTTGATGAATATCCATGCCCTATTCTAAGGCCGATTCAACACTTATTCTATGTGTTTCCTGCAACCATGATGTTCCATGGGCTCACATTACTTTGTGACATCTAGGAAAGGTTGGAGACATATTGGGAAAAAGTAAACTCAATAACCATACATTGTTTCAACGCTTTGAATAAAATATAATAGCTAAACAATAAAAATGTTACCTACAACGAAAAAATCTGATTTTAACAATGCAAGTGTTGAGTAAAATAGTAGTGGAGGTGCTATCAAAGTAGAGTGTAGTATTACGAAGGGTTGAGTGATAGTAATCTTGCTTCCTACTTTTTCTTACTCCAAGTGTTGGCATGTGTGCCATTTTTAGTACGTTTCGAATGAAAAAGGAGGTGAAATGCACATATTTGCAAGCGAGGGAACTACGAAGAAAGTTGGGAATTTGGACCCTTATTTTCATTGGTTCCAATGTCAACAATTGCTCTATGCATAATAAGTCCTTGGGACTTTTGGATAGTTATTCCATAGGCCATTTTAAGTGGTAGTTGTCTTCTATTCCCTTTCGAAATAGGGGGTATCAGAATATTTAACGGGTTGGAGGGATCCCAACATGGGCATTGTATCTATCAAATTTGAAAACAAAAAATAAAGGTAATGTTGGTGGTTGCAGTGATGTGTTGTATACAATGTGGTGATTATTCATCTAGCACCATTTACGAGGCCTACGTCAACCCATAAATTTGCAGTAAACATGATTTTTGTTGTTTTCACAACATAACTTTGTGCTCCAACTAGTCATCATCGGTATTTCTTGGTCCATCACGCCTATTACTTTCTCGTAATGGATGGGGCGATCGAGAATGTATAATGCCTTCAGCACATGAAGGTTGTGGGAGTCCACGAGGTCATTTTTTGCAAACAAATGAGGTGTGTCCTTAAAATTTTGAGATCTTCTTGAGTTAGGTGTGTGTCTGAGGTGAAACATTAGGAGTTCCCAGTCCTAAATAAGAGGGGTTGAATCTTGCATGTTGAGCAGTAAATTTTGGGATGAAACTTGTGCATCGGTTGTTCCTTGTTGCTGAAATATTTTTTGCAATGTAATCGAATAATGAAATCCCTTCCAAAGGGTGGCTCCATAGGATTTACTTGCATAAAGAGGACTTTCCATAACCGGTGGTAATTTCTGAGGTCGCGAGGAGGATGACTAATATTTTTCAAAATTCGGATGTTTTTGAGTTTGGGAAAGCCTCGCGTATCCTACTATCAATTTTTCCTATCAAGTTTGGGCCGATGAAACTCTTTTCGTCAATAATAACATATTCTTTATGTTTCAACGACTCTTGAAATGACGATAATGCTTAGCCTTCAAGAGGTTTTAATTATTTGATTGGAATAAGAAGGGTGCGCATGGATTGTGGGTGTGGAGATGTTGAATGTTGAAACACTTTGGTAGAGGTGAGAAAAAGGAGAGGAGAAGGAGATGTGGTTGATGATGTTGTAAATGAATTCCCAATTTTATTTATCGAAATGATTTTCATGTCTTTGGTTGTTACTTGAATTATTAATTTTAGTGGAGGTAGAAGGTTTTTGTTTCTTATTTGGTGCAATATGGTATCAAGAGCTATTTGTTTTTAGAAGACAAAGGTAGTGTGGTAGATGGTGGTGTTGCTGCGCATGTTGGTGTTATTTGTGTTTTCCTTTTCTCTCTCAATGAATGATGAACTATTTATATACCAATCATGCGTAAGACCATGTATGTTCAAATTATTTTGTATGTCAAAATATCATTTCCCCAACATTTCAAGACTGTCAAGACCCATGTTTTTTCCCGGATGAAGATTCGTGAAGACCTTCCATTCTTGCAATGGTTTGTGTTGAATACTACATTTGACCTTAGAGTTAGAACTAACATATGTATCATGCCATGTGTCTGTGGTAGTGCGTAAAACATGTCATGGTCTATAATTGTGTTTGAACATGTCCCAAGTTTTTTTGATGTCATGTGGTATTGAACCAAATTCGAAGGTAATATTTTTGAAAGGATTGTATAAAAGAAAGAGTTGGGACATCCAAAATCTCTGGTGGACTGAACAAATGCTATAGTCGATCACAATTTCCATTTATCACCTTCACGGTTCTTGTTATAGCTCCAATTTGAGCAACCTAAATAAGTGACAGGTATTCCATTGTTGCAAGAGAGAACTCTATATGCATCCAAGAAATTGGTTGTTTCTTGTACATCAACGTCACTTTCAAATACAAGTATCAAGATGTTTTCCCCAACATTTAATGATACAAACGAATGACTGCACATAACAAGTGGCATTTTTACAGCATGCGACATGTTTCTTGTGCGCTTATATCATGTTCAACAACAATTTATGTGATAATTTTGCAAATCGCAATGTGTGCTTTGGAGAATATGTGTTTGTATCTCTTGAAAATTTGGATAACATTTTGTGATAGGTTTCTAAACATTAGTCTATTTTTGAATCATATTTTGCAATATACTTAAGAACTACATGGTAGGAAAGTACCGAGTTGGAAATAAAAATTTCTCTCCATATGGATATCATAGTTTGATTGTGGATGTTCAGTCTATCATTGTTTCTTGAAGGGAGGTACTTAATTTTCCCATCACTTTCAATGAGCATGGATGAAGTATGTTGTGTGGCCCGGGATGTGTTATACATGCACTACAACCTTTGTGATTGCTTTCTACGTAGGCATATATACTCTGAAAATTTTGTGTGGAGATGAACACAATTAAGGAGTTCTTCAAGGTCCACATGTGGGGAGAAGGATATAATTTATCTTGTATCTATCAAAAAAGTGTCATTCAAGAGTGACTGTGAACAAAATCCAAGTGGTTGTAAGTGGAGCGGGGTTCCGGTGTAGGGACGAGCTTGTCAAAGTATTGTTTTGTTGCCTCAATAATTGTTGCATCCTCCAAGTCCATTGCATCAACTTTAGTTGTTCTATTGAGCCACAATAAACATTGGACATGTGCTAAGACTCTATGTTTCCATTCATACCTGTGAAATGAGGGAACACAAATATTAGCTATGTAGTCTGGAACAAACATATTTAAAAGTAGATTTTATTACATGTACCAAAACTCTACTAGTCCAAGTTCCTTCAAATATTTCGTCTGAAATATCCTGCGAGTTCAATGGGAACTATGCATAAGAGGTAACATTTTGAGGATAAAAATAACATTTGTTGCTCAAGGAAAAGAATATTAGTTATATGGAAAGATATATTACATTCCAATAGTATACAAGGATGCAAATACGTATATAAAAAAAGTGCACATAATTTTCCTTTCTTTTTTTAAAAGTACTTTCAATCCACATAGGCAATAGTATGTCAGAATAAATAAACTATATACAATTGAAATCCATGTGGAGTTCCAATGGGAACTACTGGTAAGAGGTAACAGGTTGAGGATTTAAAATAATTCAAACACACTATCCCATACACTGATATAGACAATAGTTTTATACGAATAATTATCACATGCAATGATGAGAAATTGGAGGTTGTCTCATTTTATAAATTCTTGGGCTTTGTATTTGACTCTAGTTATAACTAGAATTCTTGTGTGGAGAAGCAGAAAATAGGATGTCTAAATTTTGTTATTACCATATGAATTCCATATTCAAAATTGTGGACCAATGCAATGATCAACATCCATCTCAAAATTGACAATTGTTTGCATTTGTTTGGGTTCAATAATACTATTGTGCATAATTATAGCTCGGTATCGTTCAAATCATCCAAAGGTATTCACAAAAAGCTCGCACATAAAATGAAGCAAGGTCATAAACTTACATGGTTAGACATTCTCAATCCATATATCTAGGCATGCAAATTTATATATATTATTTTTCATACTCAATAGTGAAGTTCATATGGTGGTGATAGGGTTAAGCAACAAGCTTATGGTCAAGTACATATGTTAAGTATATTTGTAATGGTGTAGCTCTTCCCTATTTCTATAAGGTTTATAAGGACCATTCTCTTTATAATTTTATGAGGATATGCATCATTTAATATACAAATATTTCTACTTATTAAAATATAGCTCGGGGGAGACATAACTTCCGTTATAATGAATAAATCACAAAAATTCATAAGATATGACTCTAATTTTCTTGCAAGAATCCAATTCAAGAGAAAGCGGTGATTATCCATAACAACTTAATTTCTAACTAAATTTAACTTGGACTATGACCAAATTTGAAAGGAAAAAGAAAACAAAGTTAATAATGCTAACTACTCGTTTAACGAGACATATTTAGCGTCTTGGAATCTAGAGATTCTCAAAGCAGTGTCTTGTTAAAATGGAATAAATGTCATTTTATTTATAGACCATGACTTTGAAAATAAAATCAAGTATTAATTTCCAAAAAGTGAGAACAACGTACAAGGTAAGTGTAGGAAAGAGGTTAAATGGAAACCCCGAGATAGTCTCATTTTTATATAATGAGATAAATCAAATCTAGGTGTGTAGCAGTGCATGGGTTATTTTGTATGATTATAAGGGATAATTTATAGGAGAAGATGACCACCAAACAAGTGGAAGGTAGAGCCATTTTAAGATGTATGAAAATAGCTCAATAACAAGGATGGAAATATCTTTTCATTGTGAGACCCTTAGGACCAAGCTGTGTAAACCGATAGACCTAATATTTTGTCCCTGTAAGCCAAAAATGGGAAGAAACTTTAAGGATTCGGTCTATGAAAATTTGTAGTCCTACTAAACTATGACAACAAAACAAAGCCATAGTAGATGTAAGGAATATCTTGTGAATTGGACTCCACCTTCTTTTCTGATCAAGAGATCATGATAACAAGGTTGAAATAGGTAATTAGAACAAGATAGACATCTGTAAATCTCAAGTACTCCGAATTTGGTATTTCTTTATTATTATACATTGGAAAACCAAATTATTTCCTAAAATCTAACATGCGATTTGTGAAGATAATTGAGTAGATAATTTTCTTGGAATTTCTGGAAAAAATATAAATTTATGCTTTATAATGAATGCAAAAACTAATCAATTAAAATAAAATCCAACGAGATAATCGAGCGGATAAGCGTGTTGGAATTTCTGAAATTAATCATCATGAAATCAGAATCATAATATCAACAATTGTGGTATACATACATTTACGAATATATGTAGCAGGGTATGCGCATGTAAGCGCTGACTCTTCTAAATGTGAAAGCAATAAAAAGAACGATATCGATTGGATTCATAAGGAAATAATAGTCCCAAGCCTTGAGTAACTAAAAGCGAAACAAGAAGATCAATAAAGTAGTTTTGAGGGTTAATGGTGCAGACCTAAAAAGAAAAACAACCAAAAAATTATAGTAATGATAAATAGAAACCTAAAAGTTGATTTTCAGGGAAATGGAATCAAGAAGAAGGAACTTAAAAAATAATGTCATTGTTATTGCTACAAGTTAGACATTGGAGTTTCAAGACCTTTTCGTTGGGCTCAATAATAATTGATGATGTCAGTGAAGAAGTAGTTGAAACACGTAGTTTATGGATTTTTATTACCATATAAATTCCATATTCAAAATTGTGGACAATGGAATGAACAACATCCATCTCAAAACCAACAATTTTTTGCATCTATTTGGGTTCAATAATACTATTGTGCAACATTATAAAATGAAAAAACTTTAGTTCACCATGTCCTAAAAACTATGGAAAGAAGAACAAAACATGCAGAATTAATCACCGATGATAAACCAAATCTAGCACACGAGATATGCTCAACAAATGTTTATAAGCAAATTCATACAAAGAAAAATTATATCATCCGAAATCATAAAGAAAACATGTACATAGGCCTCAAAATATATCGAAACCCTAGCTGGCATATATACAAAAGAACAAATCTGTTGAACAAAGATTTGTAGTCAAACTTTCTTATATAAACAAAGGCTAAAACAATAGTATTAACATGTTCGTTAGCCTCGAGAATAAAAAGCAGTGCTATAGAAACAACCTTTTTCAACAACAACAACCTTGAGTAGAACGGACATAAATAATTGCAAAACTTAACACCAAAAGAAAAAAACGTTACTTACCTTGGGATATTGGATCATTGGTTGCAACTATAATCTTCATGTTAAAAAATGAAATTATAGTGTTACTGAGGACGAATATTTAAAGGAAAATATTACATGCAAAAACCAAAAATTAAATCTTAAAAACAAAAACCCTGCCACACATGTAAAATTAGAAAAGTAAAATTGTTTAAATAGCAAATCTACAAAATAGCACAGAAAAGCTAAACCACCAACACACACTGTCAAAATTAACATAGTTCCATGAATGTCTGCAAAACTCTTTCCCATAGGAGGAACACCTTCAATGTAAATATTCAAAACTCAAAACTCAAAACAAATTAATACCGTATCATATAATTTATTAACACCTTGTAAAAGGCTTGGACACGTGGAAGATATTATTTTTTAATTGAAAAGAAAATAATTAGCCTACATTAGTATCTCTACATGCATAAAAACTTTTGAAAGAACGCGTTTTAAACATCATTTTATCCGTTGTACATGGATTACAACTTATTTAATTAAAAACACGACTTTTAAAATCCATAATACAAAATGTGTGAGCTGGCGGTCATAGAAAGGGTGTGAGATGTAAACAAAAAGGTGAATATAGTCATTTATATTGAAGAGAATTGAAAAACAAACTTTGAGCATTAATGACTGTTTAAGGATAAAAGATAAGTTTAATATTTGGTTTCCATATTCTTCAATTTTCATTAGTTATTTATGCTCCGAATGATGTACAAAATGAGTTTCGTGTATCAGGTTTAGGAGGTACTCAAAAAACTTAATAAATTTTTTTGATTGATGGTAAAAGGATTGAGGGGACCTACCTAATAACAAGAAGCTTTACTAGAGAAAAATATTTAGCTATGAGGATCATATAGGGCTCATTTTTAAAAAGTGACAACTAAAACAAAACTAAATCAATACCAAAACAAAAACAAAAGTAAATAAATGACAACTTATCTCTGGAACTCCTTCCAAAAATAGAAAAATAACCTAACTAAAAATTCTTATATTTTATTTTTTATTTATTCAACAAAAAAATATAATTAATATTAGAATTAATTCAACATGATAGAATTTCTGTAATATACATTGTTTTATTTTTTGTGCATAAACAAAGATTTTTTTAATAGTGTTTGGTGTTGAAATTAATTTATGTATAACTTAATTGTTTGCGAGAATCTTAACACTTCAATAATAACATAATAAATAACTTTACAACAAATTAATTATAATATTTTGTGTAATTAAAATAATATATCATCACATTATGTTAATGAGGTTTTTTTCATTTTACAATGTAAAAAAATTAATTTAAAATTAATTTGAACATGCAATAAAATAAAATTAAAAATTACATAGTTAAATACATAAAAAAAATACAAAATAAAACAAATTTAAAATAACTACAAAATCTAGATTTATATGAATCTATCCAGTTCTCCCAAATATTTTACAAACACTTTTGAAGCTAGAATAGTCTTTGTATTCCTACAATACCCAAAACATACACTTCCCTCATAGTAGCCAAAATATTCACATGAATTCTTTGCTTAATATGTTTTTTTGAGCACCTCTAAGGGTGTCAAATTGGGAAGCTGGATAACATTTTTAATGACATTTCTACATAAGTTCCACGGGGAACATATGAATTAACCAATACAAAGTATGCAAAGAAAGTAAACCAATATCTCCTTCATTAAGCAGGTATGAGTAAGGGACATCCATGTCACCAAAATCATCGAGGACACGATCCTAGCATCAACCATTTGATTCTCGGTGTCGGGTATCTCCGTGGCTTGCACTCAACAAGATTTGATCCCAACCGAACTCGTTGAAAGCTATACATCAACAACAATAAACAAAGGGCCCTTCTACTATTTCAAATAAGACTAAACTACAACAACTAAACTTTATGAACACATTTTTAATTAATTTTTAAAACATTTCCCATACGCTACACCACTCTATATTCTTTTCTTGTTAATGTAATGTATAACACAATATGGTTGAAATATATATATATATATATATATATATATATATATATATATATACTTATATATATATACTTTTTGTAGACCTAATACATCTATAGCTCCTAATAATTAAATAATATTACTGACCGCAATTTGTGATTAGGATCAATCAAATCTACATATTTCACCAAACCATGTTCACGGATTGAGATGGTCAAGGTTGACATCATTCTTCAATGAAGTTCCAAATAGCTAAATGCTAATTGATTAGGAAATCTCTCCTGTTGTTTTAGTTTTCGTAGCCTCTCCAATACGAGAGAGAGTACTAGATGTACTAGATGTATAGGAAGAAGAATTCTAAGGAGTTAAAAGATCAAAGCCATACTAGAGCTACACATCATCCTCATTCTTTCTTCCTGTTTTTCGTTACCCTCTTTTAATTACAACCCAAAAGCATTCTTTCTTTTAATTGAGTAAATATGAAATTAAGCAATTTTGTCTATTCTAATAGAAGTTCTCGATATTTTTGACTAAAATTTTGCTACCTCAATTTATATTCATTATTATTAGTTTGACATTTAGATTTTATGTACTATTTTCTCTGTTGAGAGTATGAAAAAAATAAATAATAAAAATCGATTTAATCGCTGCAATATGTTATAGAGGTTAATGAATATAATAAGTGATGACGTCGAACCAAAAAAATATTATAATAGGTAAACACTAGAATCTTCCTTATTATCCAGTTTGAATTATAGAAGAGGCCCTCTTATTAGAAGTGCAATAAACTTTAAGTAAACTTGACTTTTAATCTAAACATGAATAAAATTAAAATTTCCAATAACACTTACTATTTATAGAAATAGTTATTTTTATTAAGTTTGTAATTCTAGATTTCTAGATCCTACAAACTTGCATACATTATATACGCAGCTAAAATAATTCATTTATTGAGTTTCAACTTATTTTGACTCACATTTCAAAATATATAATATTATGAAATTAAATAAAAAACTAAATAAAACTTTAAACCTTATTTTTGTCCCTACATGGATGATTTCATCTTCCGAAAATCGTCTAAACATGTTGTAAGTGACTATCGGTTCTTATCAAAATGTATATATCATTCAAAGGTTGATCATAAATTTTTAAAAAGATCCATTTCGATTGTAGGATAATAAGTCATGGCCTTGGCAAGGTAGGCCACCAAATCTACATCAATCTCCTTTTGTTGAAAAGAACCTCTCTCCTACGAGTTCCTATGATTGAATTTCTATAGATTGTGTATATCAAGTTTCTTCAACTCCCATTCTAAAATCGATGTATTGTCTTGCTACTGCAAATCATCCCATTTTATAGTAAAATATTTGTGGAAACTACCTTTTCTTGTGCTGATTGTTTTTTCAAGAATGTACACAACCTTTTGTCTTTTCTTACTTGAAATCTATTCCTTACAATCCAATCCTTCATTATATTCCATTACAATCTCCTCCCCAAAATTGCATACAAATTTGAAACATTTAATACTAGAGAAATATACAAATTATGTAGTAGACTTACCTCATATGCATTATCATTTATTTTCTTCATAATCATATAAGGGCCAACATTCTTGTACTTAAACTTATTTTATGTACCTTTGGGAAATGCCTCCTTCCTCAAATAAAACATCACCAAATTTACTTTTTGAATAGCTTCCGTCTTCTAGTGAAATTTTCTTCCATTTCATATATTTTTACTCTCTTGTAATTAATTCCTTATCATTTCTTGTAATTGTTGACTATAATTTGCAAAATATTTTTCACCATCACTCATTCTTTCTAAAATAGGTAGATGTATCAATTTAAGAAAAAAACATTATTTGAATTAGTCAATAACTAATTTTAAATTGTAACATACTTTTTTATTCACTAAAATATTGTACATAAATTCTACTTTTGGTAAGGCCAATCCTAGTATTTGGGCTTCTCACCATCAATATACCTCAACAAATTTCCAAATTTCATATTGAAATATTCAATTTTCCCATCCATTTGAGGAATATATGCACTAGTAAAATCAAATTTAGTGCCTAAATGTTCTCGAGAAGTGGCTTAACAATTTGGTGTCTCTATTTTAAGTGATATACTTTAGAATACAATGCAACCTAACAAATTCCTTAAAAAAAATCGCTCTCCATGTAGCATCATTTATCTTTTTCATGCAATAATCTGCACCATCTTAGAAAATATATCCTCAAAAAAATATTGATTCATTACCTCTTTTGTGTTGGGTAGCCCAAATACAAAATCCATGATCTTTTTTTCCATGGTCATGTTGGAACCATTAATGACATGTATACTTTAGTGTTTTTCATATGTCCCATAGAAAATTCAGATGTCCTACATCTTAGAACATTATTTAGCAAACCACTTTCTCTAGTAGGAAAGTTTTAGATTTATTCGTCTTGTGGGCTCCTTCTTATGGTGCCTATGCCAAGCTAGAGAAACATCAAAGGTATTTTCTATGGGATAATTATGAGGGTCAAAAGGGGTTTAACGGGGTTACCTAGTAATTTATTTGCAGACATAGAGATTATTATGGCCTTGGGATAATTGAAATTAAACTTCAATGGAAATATCTTCGTGTCAAATGGTTGATCCAAAGTTTGAAGGTAATGAATCTCAGAATATTCTACTCTAAAATTCCATTTGTCAAGGTTTTCCTTTGGGTAGACAAGCTTTGAAAGGTCTCAACTTCCAATCCGTTCTTCTCTACCTTGTTTCTATTAAAATTAGGGGCACTTTAATTTCTCAAAGTATTTGAAAATATTGGGATTCACTTAAATCACACCTAATTCAGAAAGGGGTGGATTTAAATCTGGTTTGTCTATTAACTCTTACTCTCTCTTTAGGTCATCTATTATTACTTTCCATGATGCCCCTCTTTCTCTAAATCCATGGGTTAAATC
Organism: Taxus wallichiana var. yunnanensis; assembly: GCA_018340775.1. NCBI lineage: Eukaryota > Viridiplantae > Streptophyta > Pinopsida > Cupressales > Taxaceae > Taxus > Taxus wallichiana. The sequence goes on along the minus strand of CM031240.1, from coordinate 794,681,507 downwards.
CATTTGGATTTTGAAATAAGGTATCAAAGTGGTGGGTGATTTATTTTGCAAAAACTCCATATCTTGTCTTTGAGGGTGCCTTTGTTATTAAATTTAATGTTTAACATCAACATGTTGAAATAATTATGAAGATAATTACTTCCATACTTTTTGAATTTATTCACAAAATTGGCGTCACTTATGGCATTCTGTGGTGGAATGATTGAAATTATCCTTCTCTTACTTTACTCTTCCATTAAAAACCCTGATTGGGTTATGTTTTCTCACCCCATAGTCGAGTTCCTGTCGACTCACTTAATCACCGTTGGAAAATTTCCTCCTAGGATTATTTTTGGAAACACCGTTTCTAAAGAGTTTGGATGTTTCTTATGAATCCCATAAAATTCCACTTTTGATTTACGTGTTATACCAACGGATCCCCACAAGGCATTAACTTATGCATATGGGTCTTAACGCCACCTTCTCTCTCGCCAATAAGACCATATTTTTTGTTTTTTCCTCATATTCAATCTATATATAGATGGATTTATTTCCCTTTTGACCCTTCTCTCCACTTTTTATACTTGAAGTGTTTGGAAACATGAGACTATAGAAATGTTGAATGACATTATTCATAAAAAAATATGACTATAAATATAAGGAGGGACAAAATAGTGGTTGAGTAACCGCATAGGTCTATATAACCACTTAGAAAGGTCCACATAACCACCTATAATGTAATATGTAGTATTTAATGCTAAAATTCCCTTTATTACTTATTTTCTACAAATGTAACACTGAATAGTGATCATAATATTTGGATTCATCATCTTTATGACTTGTGACGTGTCCTTTAAACTCCTATGGTGAGAACATTATCTGGATTTCTTTGAACCTCTTCAAAATATGTGCTTTCATTTGTAAAAAATGCAGATGAAGAGGTGAGCTTACAATTATTGTGTAGTCTAATAAAAATGTTCATGTGGGTGTTTGATCTCATGTTTGTAATTTACGTCATAATCTTCTACAAGATTGGCATGAATATTTTTCGTATGGATGTGAAATAAGAATCTTTCAATATCTCCTCAAATTAGAAGTTTTGGAGACTTTTAAGAAATAAAAAGAGATATTGGTGCTCTGTGGGATTGAATTTGGTTCTCTAAAATGATATGCACGTCTCTATAGTTGCGTCTGATGTTGGTAACATCTTGGGTAGAATTGTCATCCTCTTAGACTATTGCATGGTATCATAAGCTTGTTATTCATGTTATTATTTTATAGATTTAGAGTATACTTGATGAAAACTGTTGGGGTTTGAACTCGTGTTGTTTCGATTGATCCAAATAATTATACATGTCCCTTGATCTTTATACACTCTCTAGTGGAAAAATTATTAGAAAGGTAGGTTTCACACACACCATGGAAAGTCTTGTGTCCTTATATAATTGGTTGCACCTTTTGTCATGTCTTTTCTCACATAGGAAGGCCACATCAACAAAGAGAAAACATGCATGGATAATAGAGGTAGCTAGTTATTTTACATAGGGCAAGGTCTTTGTGATTGCTAGATTCAAGTATGTTGGTCGCTGGTTTTTAGGTGGTCTCATTTCCTCCACTTTATATTCTCATGTAAAACAATATTGGTCCATGTTTGTCTCCAACGTATAGGTTCTAAATATGGGTCAATTTAATTCCTATGGATATCTTGTTGAAGTCCATCCTATCAAAGGATTCTCACATGTTTGTTGAAAATATTTTAGTTTTCCACCTTTCCTTTTTACATACCCTTATTGTTGTTTCCTTAGTGAAAAGTATACACACTCCACGTAGGTTAATGAAAATAGTCACAAGGCTTGGAAAATTTTTACTCCAAATCCCTACAAGGTTGATCCATGCTTTTTTTTTTTAATACCCATGATCCTGTGTTGTTTGGCGAGGGAAAAACCTTCATGTTAAAAAACAATGTAAAATAAAAACAAACACATAAATAAATTAGAATAATTAAATAATAACTAAATTTACACAAGAGGGAGGAAACTGCGTTAGAGGAAGAGTGCCTTAGGTAGGTGGTGATTTCATTTTGAATGGATTAATGACAGTGGTTGGGAGGAGTAGGCATGGACCATGGTTAAGGAATCCAAAGGAAATGCATGTGGTAGGTAGTTTTGCATGTAGGAATGTGATATGGCAAATACAAAAGACATGGGTTTTCTCACGGGATAGTCACATTGTTTATCTTATGCAACAAACAGGTCTCCAACATGATAAGTTTAAATTTTATTGTGTACTCCTAGCCTATGCCAAAAGGTGAGCTCTTGAGCAGGGTGTGGATGTCCATCAAAGCATAAAATATAGAGGAATTTTGTTACATGTTGTAGTTGCAAATGCTCTGGTAGAAATGCATGCATAATGTGGAAGCATATACATGCACATGATTTTTTTGACAAAATGTATTAAGTAAAAATGTAGTTTTTGTGGACAACATTGACTGTAGGATATACAAAAAATGGGTTTGTTGAAAAGGCTTAGACACTTTCAAGCAAATGCAATTGTAGGTGTAAAGCCAAATTTCACAACCTTAGCAAGCATCCTCTCATCTAATGTGTGAAGCTTGAAACATGGCGGGATGTCTAATAAAATGAATTTACAACTATAAAATATTTCTCCATAACCTCTCTCGGCACCTCCCTGTAGTTAGGCATATTGCAAATGTTGTGAGTTTGAGACTAGGAGTGGATGGTGTTGGAATTTTTTAGTAATTATTTTTTTGTCTCACTTTGTTGAATTTGGGAAACATGTTCTCGGTTTGTGAGTTTTTGACAAAACATACAAAATGGGATGTATTCGCATCGGAAGTAATGAGTGTAGGCTATGTACAAAATGAGTTCATTAAAAAGACATAAATGAAATAAACCTTGTAAATATTCATGGAGGAATAATAGATCGAGAAAGATAAAGATGTTATTTCCAAAGATAAACATGAAAGGGATGACATCCACCTTAGAAGAAAAGAGGAAGAATCTTGCGCAAGGGATGTATTTTTGATACTAAAAAAATTGAAACAAATGAACGACACATGGAGATGGAGGGAAAGAGAAGATGAGGAATGGAGGAAAGCAGTGTATGAGGTGTATTACATGCCAGATAGGGGGATAAGAGATCTTTTATTTCAGATAAGATAAATCCTAGAGATGATAAATATTATAGAAATGAGAGTAAAACCAAGAAGAAAGAAGATTCATGAATATTCATAGGGATAAATTATATGAAAAGATGAGGAACACAAAAAATGAAAAGGTTAAAGATTGTATTGAAAAGGATAATGAGATAACATTTCCATGAAAGGGATGGCATGTGTTCTAGGGAGGATCACTTGATTTACAAACAAATAATTATAAGACATGAATGTACGGTAGAATCTTTGAAAGAGAGTGGGAGTCTTGTGGAATGTGGGTGAACACCTGCTGGAGAACCTCGTACACTTGTGGACGCTAATATTTTGTAGGAATGGTCCCCTTACCTTGATCTTTTATAATTTTCATATAATTTAGTTATTCATTTACAAACTAAAAAAAATATGAAACCATTAGATACTATACAATTAGATATTATAATCAAGCTAATAACATGAAACAATAGAACTCCACCTTATTATTTACCTTACCGACTTACAATTTGTTTGTCATCATCGTGTTGCTACTACAACCTTATACGTTGATATATAAGGTATCAAAATTATATGCTCATGTCTATTGGTCTTGCTGAGTGTTAGATGAGTCGTCAATAAAATAACTTTTTTCTACCTTGTAAAGTTACAAAAATTGAAATATTAAAACACTTGAAAAGAATTTTTACACCGAGAAAAGAGAAGTGAAGTTTCGTATTTTTACTTGGTTATGTGGGGAGTCGGTTGAAGCGTTAGATCAACCCCAATAAACCGTTGGACTCTCTTCACCACTCTTCTAGGATCCTTGTTACCCCATTTTGCACTTTTATGAAGTCCGTTAAAAGCTGAAAAGTTGAGTTTCGTATTGGCATGTTGTTTAGAACACGAGCAATGTTATACTTGTCCACCTTCACAAAAATCTAGTATTTTTACTAGAAAATTACCTAGAACCTTTAGTTTGGGAAGAAGAATTCCTATCTATTTTGGCAATGGGGTTTAGTAGGCCTCTAGTTGCAGATTGACTAGCTCGTACTAGACCAATTAGGACCAATGGCTCTGGAAAACCCATCGCCATTTGTAACCCTTCACCAGTTCTCAGTTCTGTCAACTCCAAAAAATTATCCATATATAGGATGCATGTAGGAATATTTCCATGGGGAGTCCATTCATCAAGAGTCTGTGTTTTTGGATGCAATTTCTCAACCATCGAGCTGAAATTGGTTGATGTTGCAACTAGCCCTATTATGGTCAATGGTCCTAGAAAACTTGTCGCCAATTGTAAACTATTTGCCAATTCTGAATTTCTTCGTTCTGGGAATTCTGGGTAACACGTAGAAATTTACCTGTTGTGTATTTTTTCATCAAAAGGTAGTTTTCGAACGTGGTTTCTTAGCCTCGGAGTGAAAATGAGACATTTTTTAAACTAGAAGAAAAATGTAAAATAAGGTCACATGACCCTAGAAAAGACATTAAACCGTCGTGAAAATTTATTGAAATGTATAAGTAACTCTTGATGCATAATTATAGCACCCGTGATTGCTTTCAACTCAATAGATTGAAAGCGTCGGTGTAATTGCATAACATGGAGCTTTTCCTAAAGTGTGGGACTTCACGATTATGAAATCTCTCTAGATGAAGGTCGACTTCCTATCTTATCCTAGTGTCAACTACTCCAAAGTGTAGAGAGTTGCAGATCTAACCCTAATCTAATATTTCCAAGAGAGAGGAAAGAAAATGCATGAAAATAAAACCTACTCTAAGGAAGGTGATGCACCAAGAAATATGTTTAATAACATGCATAATAAATACAAAACTAACGAAACTTGTAATGAAAACAACAACCATACACAATATCCTTGCATGCAATGAAAGATCAGAAAGTTGCAATATAACACAAAAGAGGGTTTGAAGCATCCACAAATATGATTTTATTGCTCTCAAAGTTGATACAATACATCACATTTAGGTATAAAGGCACAAATTTTTCATTGCGATGTTCAATAATGAGGTTGGAAATCTCCACAAATCTCTTACAAACAAGAAAATGGGAGGGGCATATACAAGCTTTCCTCCCTTAGAAATGAGCCCCTCCTTACAATATATAGGAAGAACGAGAGAAGGGACAGAGAAGAATTTGAAAACCTACTTCAACCACCCAAAAATGCATTAAAATCATATGCAACAATGATGGGTGCCATTGCAAAACCCATACTCCATGTAATTTTCCTTGTTGGAGAAGAAATGAAACCCATACCTCATCATTTTGGTAGCCGAGAAATATTGAAACACCCTTTAAAATGGTGGATAATAGTTTATTCATATTAAAATACTTAGCTTTACTTGTAGTTTTTAGAGGACAATAAGAGCTTTCCAAAATCTTGAGGATGAGGATGCCATATGTAATAAATATGAGTGGATGGATCAGTTTTTCAGATCTGAAGTTGCATCTTAATCTCTGAAATCTGAAATTTTAGATTTTTTACGATTTGGAGTTTCGAGGCATTTTGATTTTGGATTTTGGAGTTCTTGCTCATCCGCCAAAATTCAAGAAACCTATAAAACTATGAAACCCCAAAGTTTGAAATTTAGAATTTTGGGTTTAAGAATTTTAGTCTGGATTTTTACACATTGAGGATTCAATGTTCCAAAATGCCAAAACCCCAAAGTCTGAAATTTAGACTTTGGTTTTGGACATTTGTGTTTTCAGGGGTTCGGGACTTCGGGTTTTGCAGTTTTGGGACTTCAAGTTTCAGGATTTGATTATTTGCTTGGCACATAAAACCTCGAAATCCAGAAAGCCAAAATTTTGAATTTGGGACTTCGGGTTTTGGACTTTTCACTCTTATTTTTCGGGTTCCTTTCGGAAGAGTCCACAAATTTTGCTTCTCCCTAACTCTGAATGACCCCACCTCCAAAGTCTAAATTTCAGACTTTGGGTTTCTTCATTTCCTGAACTCCTTTGCAATATGCTCGACCCTCTTCAACTGTTCGGCCAATCCCAAAATGTGATCCCCATGGTTGAATCGATCCTTCATTTTTCTCTGTTTGGGGGCTTGTTTGTCCAATTTCTCTGAGGGCCAAATTGTATAACAATAACTAAATGAAACTCTCCCATGTGGATTCTGGTGTGAAATATGACTTTTAGAAAAATAGTGTTTCTCTCTCTTCCTTATATCTTTCTCTCTCCTTAGTTATGAAATGAAGTGAAATGAAATGGAATGAATAGATGCTTCTAATCCTCTATCTTCAAGTGCATTAATTATTATTATGTAAATGGAAAACTAAAAATGTTAATTATGCTAGATTTAGGTGGATGCAATGCGATCAATTTATCATTGATTTCATGCTAACATGGTTTTGGAGGATGCAAGTAAGACGGAGAAAGGACATGATTGTATCTCATCGTGTCTTATTTTAGTTTATGTATGTTAATGGAAAAACATATATATGTATTGCTATGTCATAGTAAAATTTATTAAAATTTTGTAGTGTGTATGAGTTGTTAGTTTTACGAGTGCATTGGGAAATGTTCATTTAACCATAGGTGTCATTCTGATTTAAGATTTCATATGATAAAAAAGGGGGTGGGATATGTGTGTGTGTGTGTGTGTGTGTGTGTGTGTGTGTGTGTGTGTGTGTGTGTGTGTGTGTGTGTGTGTGTGTAGATACATTATATGTTAAATGACATTGTAGAGGATAATTCAACATATTGTGAAGTATTAAAATACTTATTATTGAAATTTTGTAATATTTTTAAGATGCTAGTGTTTAAGGGAAATGTTCATCTAAACATGGGTGTTATTTTGATCCCCAAATTTTGTATTGTAAAATTTGGATATATATGTTAAATGAAATTGAATTTGACATATTATAGTGCATTATCATTGTGAAATTTATGATGAAATATTAAAGTGTTTTGTTATTTAACTAGCAAATATAGAAAAGAAACCTAAATATAACAATCAACCTTAGTTTAAAACTTGTGCATATCTACCCTTCTCGCATGATCTTTCTTAGCACAAAAAAACTAAATCCACGAGAATGAACTAAAATCTATACACTTGATAACACCTTCTATCTTAAGTAAACAGGATCCAAAGTTTAATTTTATCTTCATTGCCTATTTTCTTAATGGCATCGTCATGAACCCAACGGTTAGGAATGACATAGTTAAAATTTGTCTTGGGTATGTGAATTTCCTCCTAAGATTCACGGTTTTGTGTGTAATAAGGAGAATGTGAATTCCTTAAGGTTGTACTCTATGGGTAACCAAACTCCAACATAATGTAAACCCTTTGGTCATGCACACATGTAGAGCGAAGAGTGTTGGGTGGAAAATATTTCCAACTACCATTGAAAATAACCTTTAAGAGTTTGGATCATAAATGAACTTGATACCTTATTTCAATTGTCATTTGGGTTCTTTGCTTCAATACTAAGATTTAACGGTGAAATTTAAAAAAATTTAGTGTATGATTAGTTGATAAAACGTAATCATAATATTATGTGGATGGAGAAAGGTGAATTTTGACTGTTCTATAACATACTTAAACCTTCTTGTGGTGAGAAAAGGGATCCACGTCGAGTAATCTCTAATGTGATCCTTAACCCTTAAATAATATTATACTCCATCTTTTTGTCCCACATTTCCTAGTATGTAAAGGATGTATGATGTGGAATTATGTGATTATGTTCTTAGAGAAAAATCCCTAAGATATGGACTAGTAGTCTCATGAGGATAAAAATTTCCTATTATAAAATAAGTTACTCTATTCATTATGAGAGGAATATGAACCTAGTTAGGGAAAACCCTCTTATGTTGGACATAAAATGATACTCATGAAACCTAATATAGAAACTGAAATAAGGAAGAATGTTTCCATGTTAAGTGCTTTCGAATCCTTAACTACTTGTCAGAACATAACTACGATAAAAACATTTATGTTATTCCTTGGGAAGTGTGATCATGAGATGTTATTCCATGGGTAAAGTGAAACATGATCTTCATTGTAATGTGATTAAACCCTCTCGCTATGGATAAATAACCTATTTCCTATAATACTTATTGTGTACTAACTCAATTATCAATTTATAAATGAATGAAAGAAACACGACCCTAAATCCTTAAACAAAAAATAAATGAACTTCACATCCTTTGGATTTACACTTGTTTCTATTGTGTAATAGAGGTATGATATAAGATCAAGATGCATGCCCTTAGATGTGAATCCTAGGGGTAAGACCTAATAGCCTTGTGTGTAAATAAATACCCTATTAACAAACGAGCGAATTAAATCAAGTAATTGAAATAAAGTAGATGATCGTTATTTAAGGATTGACATCATAAGTTAAATGTTAAAGAGTATATACGTACTCTAGCGAAAGTAAAAAGGAATGTATGATTCTCACATTATGAGCCTTCCTAGAACTTAAGTTAAATATTGAAAAATTCTTTTAATAAATGTGTTATCCTAAAGATATCATGCCATCGGAAGACCCTATATATAAGTTTATAATGTGGTAGAATCATTATGTTGTGGCTTGTTATATGGGAACAAAAATTGGCCTTGATGTGCATCACATGTTTTCATGTTATCTATGTGGGTTAAGATTCTGCAAATATATCATGTGTTCTATGTAGTCCTAAGTGATCTCTTGTAGTGTCATGTGTACTACAATGTAAGTCAAAAAAATTATTCTGACATTCTTTAGTGTTGTAATTATGTGTGTAAAATGTTGTAATTCCCGTTAAAACAACCTACTTGAGACCCAAGAACAACCTAGGATTGGTTAGGAAAAAAATGGAATAAATTTTTATTTTTAAAAGAATCTACAACCATGTTACAAGACAACAATTGTCAGTAATAGGTTTTGGAAAAATTCTAATCTAATAGAATATACTCTACTTTTATTAACAATTATAAGGATTCATAAGGTCCAAATTTTAGGGTTAGGGTTTTAATTAGGTTCGGAGGGATATTACTCACCATACCCACTCTCTAAGAGGCTTAAAGTTTGAAATTGATTTTTCTCAAACTTAAAACATTCAAAATTTCCGTAAATAATTGTCATTGGATAGGAAATTTCCTCACCTTTCCAATGATATAAATAAGTCCTCCTAACTCCTCGTATTTTTCAAGTTATGGGGTGGCGGGCCTTGGGGTGAAAATTTCCCCAAGAGCGGGCCTGCTGGCCTAGGGAGAAAAGTTTCCCAAAGGGTGGGTTGGTGGGCCATGGGGGAATTTTGGATCATTTCCCACGTAGGGGAAAAAAAAATTTTGCCGCGCTCCCGCGAGTCCGTAGGGGAAACGTGGCATCACTTAAAAAATGCGTGGAAAGTGGGGCGGTGGAGAGTAAATTGACTTAACACCCGAAGGGCTAAGAAAGTATGAGAGACCCACGCCTCGCCAATACCTCGTGATGCCACGTGGCAGCCCTTGATTGGCTACGGGCTAGTGGAGCAGATGGCGAGAACTTGGAAAATTTTCAAAAAAAAATTCTACGACGAAAAGACAAAAAGGGACCCCTTCCTCCACCGATGCCTCGTGATGCCATGTGGCATCACCGATTGGTTCCGAGCCAGTGGGAAATTTTGAAAACTTTTCCAAAATTTTTCTCAAAGTGCTAAGTTAAAAGGGGATCCACCCATCCGGTGACATCTCATGGTGCCACATGGCAACCTCGATTGGTTGCGAGGTGGGGGGAAAAGTTGGAAAATTTTCCCCAAATTTTTTCTAAGCCCTAAAGGAAAAATTCGGGCCAAGTGCCCGTCGAAGAAATTTTTCTCAAAATTTGGCCTTAAGGAAGAAAAAAATTTAGAGGGCCATAACTTTTGATAGAGAGCTCAAGTTTGGACAAATGAGGACTTTCTGGAAATCTCTCGACATTCTCTTTACTATGCGATCATTAATTTTATATTTTCATAAAGTTTAAGTGGTCAATTTTAAGAAAACGTCCTATAGGATCTTATAGTGTGAGTGGTAAATTTTAACTTGTTAGATCTATTCAATTTGATCTTCTTCCTCTCTCAACATGTCAAATAGACATGGAGGATTGTTCCTAAATGGATTTAAGAAGGATTCAAGATACAATTTTTCTGATTGATTTACAATTTGAGCATTTCTGTTTCTTGAGAAAAATGACTACAAAATGGTTTGAGCCCAATTTTGCTAAGTTTTGAAATATTTCCTTTAAGCATTTTTGTCTATTTGAACTCATTTAGAGCCTAATACTTCAATTTAATCATTTAATTTGTTATTTTATTGTTGCAATTTCGAACTGTGCATTTTTGGTTTAGATAATTTTCCAGTTTGAAATTACAAATAATAGGGATCAAATTTTGATGGGTCTATTTGCCATTTATTCTTCCTAGTATTTATAATACGTTCTAATACCAATCTATCACATTTTAGTTGATTCAAATCAAACTATTCAAGACCAAAATAAAATTCTGATTTTTAATTTTTTACATTTCAAAAAAGATTTATGCACTTTCCTTCATACGCATTTACTTCTTTCAGAGATTCCAATACATTGAACTGATCAGTTCAATACAACAATGCAATTTGAGAAAATTATTACATTCATTTATTGATTTCAAAAGGCAATTTTACATCTTCCCTCTTTTATTTCTTCCAAAACATATATTATATACAAGACAAAATAATACATTTTCTTCTCACGTGTTTCACATTTTCACTTTCAAAACAAGGACTTCATAGTGCATGATAAATACAAATTTCCAATGGAAGAATCTCATATGAACAAGGTAAACACTTCCAATTATTCCAATGAAACTCATACAACCTCCTTTCCATTAGATTTCAAATACAATATACAAAACAATATCATTCTATCACATTCTTTCCAAAATTGAATACAAAGTATAACTCTTTACATTTCAAATTTCACTTGCAAACCTGTAAAACATATTTACATTACAAACATTTACAAAATCATCCACTTTAAGTGGGAATGTTACAATGAGATTTCTTTTCACAAGGGTATCACAACTTTCTTTTCTCATCTCCGGAAAAGCAACATGCATTATTCTCATTCCTCCAATTTGATCACAACGGGAATAGGGGTAAGGAAATGATCTCCACCCAACTAAGACATCTAATGAAGGGGAGAACTCATCCTTCTTCATTTGCCCCGAGCCCCAACCACAAGGCAATAAAAGGTGTGATCCAACTCATGGCAACAACAGGCTTCCACAAAACATACACAACATTTTAAAAAAGAAACAAAGTCCCAAATAGAATGTAGTTTACAACTACATTAAAACATGCCAAACAACACAAAGGTTTCATCAAGAAAGCCAAAGGAGAAAGAAGCTATGGGGGTTGTTGTTTATGCCTCCCAAGGGGAAAAATGGGTATCACCACCTAAGTACAACCCACCAAATATATTTATATCATTTCAACCCTATCATGCCCTTATTCCTCCCCAAGTACCCCTTGTTTTTGACATTCTCTTATATCTCCCGACCTCTTATGGCACCCCATAACGAGTAAAGAAATGTAATCTATTTCTTTGTAAGGTGGAACGAATTCCCAACTCCCTCCAGCCTTATACCTCCCTAAAACCACTTTTGCATCCCACAAAATAACCTCAAAGTGTTCTCCTACACCATTCCTAGGCCATATACCCAACAACACACAATAAATACCAAAACATTCACACAAGAACATTTACATACATAAAAGAAGTGCATTTCAAGATCCAAGCTCTTACTTCTCCATAATGGAGTCGTTCCTAGTTCAAAACAGCAAGGTCCTTCCAATGCAAGAAATTCAAAAAAATTAACCCAACACAAGCATGCAACAATTTTCAAAAAACTTCTCTAAGTAAGAGCTCCCAAAACAACAAGAAAATTTTCCCAAAATGAAGTCTCCAAAAGTGAAGCAACCCAAAACAAGGGAAAATATTTGAATTTTATAGAAGAGGGAAGAGAAGAGGATGAGGTGGATCCATGTAGGATGCCACATCACACATCCTCAACCCCAAACACAAAGTCAAATTCATTCTCCAATGCATAATAAATAGGTGGGTGAATAATATGACAGGTTTACTTATACACTAAAATCCAACCGATAACCCAAAGGACTGAAATTAAATCATGTAAGAAAAGTGCAATTAAAGCCTACAATTTGTCTTCCGAAATTTAATTATAAAAGTATAATCTTAACTCTCCAACCATAGGTATGGTTGGTAATTAAATTACAGAGGTATGGGACAAGTTTAGATTTTCCCACAAGCCTCCAAAATCAGCCTCCAAGGAAAAATTCGAATTTCTAAGAAGGTGGAGACTTTCACACTCAAAAGTGAACTTACGAGATATCTTACAACACATTAAAACATAACAAACAACCATATTAATTACATTCTCATGATATCTTTTAATTAATTAACTTAACAATATGATTACTCGCAATATTTACACACCTTCAAATAAATAATGAAAGGGTAAGTGCACCACATAAAACACATGGAAAAATTAAACAAAAGGGACCAAAAATAAAAGAAATACATAAAATACCTTGGTCACATTTAAAGGTGATCCCTCCATTGGGAATCCCTAACACTAACACACGCACACACAAACAAAACTAGTTGTCATGGTGAACTTGTTGAATTCATCTAGAATTCCAATGCGGTTGGTCTTGATCCCCGATGTTTGTTGTGATATTTTTATTCTCGCGAAAATACAAATAACCCCCTTCGGCCTCGTGGCCATATCAGAACATCCAAACTAATATAAATATAATTAAATTTCTAAAATCATTTAGATATATGAATCACAATAACATCAAAGCAATATAACAATATCATCATCCAATAATTTTCCATTTCTAGGGCTTCTCACAATATCCAAATATCGAAGTCTAAACAAAATCCATCATATAACCATGTCCAACAATATAAAATCATAAACATATAAAGTGTCTCTAATAATCATCATGCATCATATAAGAATCAAGGTCAACAATAATCCATGATCAAATATCTAACATCATACTAAATAAAAACTATAATAATTTCCATAATATAGTCGACAGTGTCTTGATCATTATCAAAAGGTGTCAAAGGAAAGTGGGCACTACATCCACCTCCCCTTAGACTTGATTTCCTCCTGGAAGTCACTGGAACAAATTTTGAAATCGAACTTGTAACAGGGTAGCATCCTCCCATGTAGTGAAGTCTCATCATATCTATCCCTTTGCACCCGAACCGATCAACCCCTCAACCGTGAAGGCGGTGGTTACGTGATCTATGATGAAAATTGGCTCCACCATGACTTGTCCCTAATCTTGCACCTCAATGATGTCCAATCTAACACATGAGAAGGATTTTCAACATATCTCCTAAGAAATGAAACATGAAAGACATCATGTATGCGAGACTAGCCGGGTAGCAATGCTTTAGACGGTAGGCCAAAGGGTCGATATGCTCCAAGATCTCAAAAGGACCCATGAATCTAGGAGCCAACTTAGAATCTTTTCCATATGAGATAGGGATCTTATGTGGCCTAACATGAAGGAACACCTTCATGCCCAAAGCAAAACTACTGATCGGTCCTATGTTGATCTACATACTTCTTTTGTGTGGCATGTGCCTCCTGTAGTATCTTTCGATCAAAACCACCTGCTTGCTCCATGTGCAGTAACAAATATGGTCCAAGAGAAACCCTATCCTCTAGCTTTTCCATGCTAAGAGGTTTCTTAAACTCTCTACCATACAAATCTTGAAAAGGATCCATGCCAATAGAACTCTAGAAAATATTATTCTAGGTAAAATCCACCAATTAAAGGTACTCCTCCCATCTAGACTATTGATCCACAACATACATCCTAAGCATGTCCTCTAAAATTTGATTCACCCTTTTAGTTTTTCCATCTATCTCAGGGTGATATGCTATGCTAAAATTGATCTTCGTCCCAAGGGCATGCTGCATGGTAGTCCAAAAATGAGAAGTATACAAAGGATCGCGGTCGTAATGATCTTCCACATAATCCCATGCAACCGACAATCTCATCCATGTATACCCGTACCCTTGCACTAGCTGTATAAGTGGTCCTCACCGAGAGAAAAGTGAGCCACCATTATCAATTTATCAACCGTGACCATGATGGTTTCGTGATGATATCTCAACATCGGTAGCCCAACAATGAAGTCCATGGAAATGGTGTCCCATTTCCATTACGGTATAACATAAGGGAAAGTAAGGCTATATGGATGTTGATGCTTGGCCTTCACTTTACGGCACTCTAAACATCGTGACACAAACCGGGTCACATCTCTACTAATTCCTCTCTAATGATATAACTATCTCAAGGTAGCGTGCATCTTTTCACACCCGGGATGGGCTGAATAGGGTGCATGATGTGCCTCTGCCAAGATGTCCTACCCCAAGCCTCCATCTCTGGGAACATAAATCCAGCCTCTATGCTTGAGAATACCATCCTCCTCTAAGGAAAAACAATCAAACTTCTCCTTGAGGGGTCTTTGAGACATGATCTCGATCGAACTGCAATGTAGAAGATGTCAAGAGGAAGCTGGTGAAGAATCCTGCTCCACAAATCTGTGCTCACTGAGGTGGCCATAACCACATGTCTCTGTTTGCTGAGAGTGTATGACATCACATTATCCTTCCCTTTCACATGCTCTATTTCCATATCATACTCACATAGCAACTCCATCCAATGCCACCTTTGCCGAGCATTGATATTAAGCTATGTGAAGAGGTGGCGAAGACTCAAGTGATCTATGCTGAGTGTGAATCTCTGACCAAGCAGAAAATTTCTCCATCAAACCAAAGCGTGCACAACTACCGCAAGCTCAAGATCAAGAGTTGGATAATTAAGCTCGTAATCTTTGAGTTTACGAGACTCAAAATCCACTACTCTTCCCTCTTACATCAACACACCTCCAAGCCCTGCCAAAGAAGCATCCGTGCAAACAAAAACTCACCCTATGGATCCAACAATACTAGAATAGTGAGACATTCCTTGATTTACTTAAGACCTACTTGCACTGTTTGACCAAACAAACTTCTTCCCTTTCCTCCGAAGAGAAGTGTTGGGGTGTGCAATCCAAGAGAAGTTCGAGCAAGTCTCTAGTAGTAATCTGCTAATTCTATGAAGGCTGCGCAACTCGGTCACAATAGTGGGTGTTGGCCAATCCATAATAGCTCTAATCTTGGAAGGATCGACGGTGATACCTTCCCCAAAAATGATATGACATAAATATTGCACCTCCATCTAAAAGGATGCACACTTCTCTAAGTTCCCGTAAAGTTGCTGCTCCCGAAGACATTGAAGAACCTGGCAAAGGTGCCCCTTGTGCTCATCACGCATGAATAAAAATTTCATCAAGGAAGATGAGCACGAAGTGATCTAAGAAGGTCGTAAATGCCCCATTCATCAAACTCATAAACACTGTGGGGGCATTAGTCAAACCAAAAGGCACCACTGTGAACTCATAGTGGCCATATCTCATATGAAAGGTTTTCTTATGAATGGCTGCCACCGAAATCCTCGGTGATGATATCATGACTTAAGGTATATCTTAGAGAAAACCGTGGCTCCCTTTATCGATAAAAAAAATCATCAATGTAAGGAAGCGGATAACGATTCTTGATTGTTACTTTGTTTAGCTGGCGATAATCAATACACAACCACAAGGATCCATCCTTCTTCTTCACAAAAATCACCAGTGCACCCCAAGGGGATACACTAGGATGGATAAGGCATTTCTCCAAAATTCCCTCAAGCTGCAACTTGAGCTCACAGAGCTCTTAGGTGGTAATCCGATAAGGTT